>CAUJNA010002369.1:137500-180000 GCA_963377175.1 Effrenium voratum | reverse complement strand
CACACATAGACAGGCAGAGGGACAGAGACACACACATACATATAGACAGACAGAGACAGACCGACAGACAGGCAAGCAGACAGACAGACAGACAGACAGACAGAGACAGACAGACAGACAGACAGAGACAGACAGACAGACAGACGTGCTCGACAAACATATAATGTGACTGTAGGCACGGCCTCACACGACAGCATAGCAGTGACTGGCCTCATTGTCGGAATCTTGTCTATGAGTTGTTTTCCTTGTGCTTGTGTTCTCCAAGCTGCTTGTTGACTGCGACTTCCAAGCTTTGCCAGTTGCGGCAGATGGAGGACACTTCCTTTTCCCCCTGCTGTCCTACCAGCTTGACGCTCGAACATGTGTTGTGTATGTCCTTTTCTGGGAATGCGGCCCCCATACCTTCCACTGGCGTTTGATTCGCCAGGTCTCCACCCTTCCCCGCCTTTTTGACCAGGGGCCGGCTGTAGCGTTTCAGCTGCATTACGGATCTGGCGTGTGCTCGGTCAACGCTAAGCTGGATTGATGAAAAGTCAAGGATGACCAAGGGACTCGGCACGTGTTTTGCTCTCACTTGGTTGGGCAACCATTGGCCTTTAGCTTGCTTCACGGCAATCAAGCACACTGTGCACAGGCTTCGCGGCCAGTCCTTTGAGGTACACACCGTGTTTTAGTTTGCCTTGAAGTCTTGTGTTGATTAGGCTGAGTGAGTCGGCACCGAAATGCTTGAGCTGGTTTCTGGGCGCATGTCCGCACGTTTCCACATGGCTTCAAGGGCCAGAAAAAGAGCCGCAGAGAGCTACAGCAGGGCAGTGAGCTTGGGCCGAGCGAAGGTGCAAAGTTCTAGGGATGTGACCGGAGTTGAACTTGTTTTTAGACTAGAGGGGAGCTTGATGGGATTGATTGGTTTCTGGAGGGGAATTTGACCGGCTTTGGGAGGGGAATTTGACCGGTTGCTAGGGGATTTGACCGGAGTTGGGCCGGCTTTGAAAGGGGAATGTGACCGGTTTCTGGCCGGATTTGTGGGCCGGCCTTTGACTGGTCTAAATGGATAAAAATTATCCGGCTTCTGTGTGATCGCTTCCCGTCCTGGGGCTTCCAGGCTCGCTTCAGGCGGATTGGAGGCAGCTGAAGCAGGGGTTTTGCCCGCGCGACATGGGGTCGGGGGGCACCAGTTTGGAGGGACCTTGAAGTCAACAAAACCAGCTCAAAGCAAGTGTTGTCAAGTGCAAGTGTCACCAATTGCAACTTTCTCACTTTGAGTCAATGTTTGGCCATCATGGCCTTAGCTTTCACAATAAAACAGTGTTGTTTGACAAGGTATCTGGTAGTGCTTTTGCATGTATGCCGTCAGTTAGTTCACTTGCTATCTAGCTTCCCAACAAGACGAAATGGGCCTCGGACCCACAATTTGGCATGCAGCAGAAGGACCCGAAGCACGGGAGGGGCATTCATGGCGCCGGCCACTTGCAGAGATAGGTGCATGGTCACTTGCCCCAGTGTCTGGACTTTTCTTTGTTTTATGGAAAGCCGTCTCTGCTGGTGTAATTTCTTGGAAAGCCGTTTTAGTGGTAAACAAACAAGTCAGGAAACGAGCATGTATCTTCACCTCGAGCAGTCGGTTGTTCAACGTCCGTCGGGGGCTTACGTCTGCCTCAGGCGTCCCCGCTGGAGAAATGGGACACGGATGCGTTGCCACGCTTCAAGCTGGAGAAGAGCGAAGAGGCTCGGCACTGTAGGGCCAAGCCTTGAACAGGATGAGTGTAACCAGTTCTGAAAACCGCCTTTACGAGTCCGTGTGTTTGAGCCAATTTTGGTCACCCTAGCACCATGGGCCAAAGTGGGCAGACCGAAGACCGACCAGGAGCCTTAAAAAGCGTAGCTGTCCTTTTCAGGTCAGCTAGGTTCAAAATGACTGGTGCGGCTTCAGTTTGGTCCTAGTTAGGTTTCTTGAAAGTTCACCAGCCGGTTGTTTTGCGGCGCCCTGTGTTCCTTTATTTCGAGTTTCCTGCTAAGCCCCAGAGGGTTTCTCTTTTCTCACTGGGTGTCTGGGACCGGACAAGGAAACCGTTTGGCCAACCCGGAGAGTTTTGGAACAGCGTCCAACTCTGCTTGGCGCGCGAGCCGTAGACTCGCCAGACATTGAGGAATTTGCTTTGCAGTGTCCAAGCCACATGTAGAGACCCAAGCCAGGTCATCAGCCCGAAGCTGCTCTTGCGCTCCACGTTCTTGTTTGTTTGGGAAAGCTACCGTGTTTAGTCAGCGCCATTGTCTGGAATAGTCTCAGAAGTTTTCGAGTGCTTGGCGCGGAAGCCGAGGCAGCTAGTCCGCCTGGGGATGTTACTGGCTCCAAAATGGAACGGCCCTTTCAAGAAAACAGCGGATGGTAGGAGTAAGCACCCACACCACTTGGAGAGTTCTAAGGTCCCTTGCTGCCAAAGCCTCGGCAGCTCAGGCAAAGTTCAATCCCATGCCAGTGGAGATCGGTGCCAAGCTCCGGCTTCAGGACTTTGCTCTGGGTGAGAGGTTGAATCATTCGGATTGGGGCGCTTGAGGGTCCTTGGATCACATCACTGGAAGAGGAGCTTGCCAAAAATCAATGGGCATATGTCGGAACAGCAAGTTGTATGTTTGCCTTGAGGTATTTGCACAAAGCATTGGCTTTTGCTTGAATCCGGGTGAGCTTTCAAGGCTAAACTGTAGGTGTCCATGAAAACAATGCGCTTGTTTATCACCAGTTGTTGTGCTGTTTGCCACGGGAGTATTGAACTGGATACTGTTCCAGTGAGCATGAAGGAGGGAGGATGAATGAGATGGACCCATGCAGAAGTCAGAAGCGATCAAATATTGGGTCGCATCACGTGTCCTGGGGTGAGTGAACTCCTCTTTGTGAATCGAAGCGGTCAATCATTGGGTAAGATCATACGTCCTGGGCAAGTGATGTCTCCTCGTGCTTTTGCAGCATGTGTTCACAGCACGCAACCATGATGAACCAGGTCTATTGAATCAGCCCCAACCCTCGCCAAGCCAAAGACGCCAACCAGCCCGGCCAACTGGAAGAGCTTGCACGCAACAACCGACAAAGTGAGTGTTTATGTTTAAGCTGATGTAGAGGGCCTCCTTGTGGAAATAGGTCAACAGGTGAAGCATGTGGGATGTTGGGTCATACCAAGGAACCCCCTTGGAAAGTGACAAGTAGTCATAGGGATAGCCCGTTCAGGTGTCATAAAGAGCTCACCTAGGGCTTAAACAAGCTCACTTCTGAGGGAGGTGACTGATCTGGGGATTCTTTGTGTCAGACTCGCGAAGCGTAGCATGTTGTGCAGACATGCCACAGGGATCCGGCACCCGCCCGTGATGCAGAGGCGTGTTTTGACCATTCGACCAGCCACAAGCAAAGAGGTGAGCGAATCTTTTGATCGGCCCCTCTTCGGAGCCGCGTGCCAGGATCCCAAGACTGAATTCTCAGAGGATCAAGTCACTACCGAGATGAACGCCCTCGAGGCGAGCGCGGGGCGAGTGGACTTCAGCACAGCAGAATGGGTGTACAGCCTTTCATGTCCTGCAAGAAAATCTGGTTTCAAGGTTGTTGGGTGTGTTGAAGTGTGTTGAGTTGTGCAGAAAGATAGTGTTTCAGCACAGGCCAGCGATCGTGCCTGCAATACAAGCAACCACCCCCTTCCCCCCCTGTCTGATAGTGGTTCGTGTATTTGTATTTGTATTTGTATACCATATACTGTAGATTCGTGATCATTGCACATGATGTA
This sequence comes from Effrenium voratum, assembly GCA_963377175.1. NCBI lineage: Eukaryota > Dinophyceae > Suessiales > Symbiodiniaceae > Effrenium > Effrenium voratum. Next base: position 176,233 of record CAUJNA010002369.1, on the reverse strand, counting down.
CATGCACGCATGCCTTACTGCACATGTACCTGCATTACATAAGTATACGCACATGTCACATGCCCACATATGCATGCACATACATGCACACACACACACACATGCACACAATCTCTATATAGGTACACATAGAAATGAAGCTTGAGAACCGCAGTCCTACTGTAGTGTGTACAAAAATACTGGCAGGGCTCAGACACTTCTCGCATGTGCCAAAGGCCAGTGCTCCCTATGGCTTTATTTGATCTTGCTCGAACTCAGGTGGTCAACCAAGCATGCTTGGTTTTCTTAGACTCTCATGTTAGAAAACGTCAATGCACATTTGAATGCTTGGCCGTTTGAGGGCCAACTTTGTTCAGCTTGCTCCCGGGCTTGCTATTGGTTGCTCTGACAGAGTAATCTGGAGGAGTGTCTCGACAAGAATACTTAAGGGAACAAAAGGTGGTGTGGTTGTGCACCGTGCTCGGTGCCCGGGTCTCCAGCGCATTGCGACCTACTGGTTGAACAATTGTCTCAGGAAGCTTCCTGTTTGGGACGGTCCCCCACGTTAATGTGTGAACTAGTTGAGCGGGCCTTCAATCAAGGTATTGAGTTTACGCGTATGAATCACCAATGCTTTTCAGTTGACATGCTCGCGGCCAGGGCCAAAGCCCGTTCACACAGCGACATCAATGCTGCTCTTCAGGATGGTCCCTTGGATGCATGAGAGAGTGACAGCATTATGGGCTGTTGCTTGTGCAAAGAAGATGCTTGGTGGCCCAAACCCTTTCCGTTGCCTTCACAGCAAGTGTTTGTATGAATGAGGAGCCTGTGTTCACATGATGCCAATGTTCGCCATCATATTGTTGGCATATCTTTCCTGACAGCAATGCTTCGGCTTTTGTGTTGTTAGGGCATCTCGTAGCTCGTGGCTTCCTTGTTGACGATACGATTCGCAGGGCCATTTTGCTTGAAACCACATGTCCTCAATTTGAGGCTTTGCTGACTTTGCTGTTGTGGATGTCTGAAAAGATGAGTCTGAGAAGCAACTTCCAATGGAAGGACGTTTGCCTGCTTCCTTTCGTGCTGGCCTCGCACGGAGAAGTACAAGTGTAAACCAGGAGAGGTAGCGCCAACCTTCTGGATGTTATTGGCATGGTCAGCAGCACCCCATGAAACATAATGTTGGTCTCAACGTGATATACTGTGGGGTTATGCCCAACGCAGCTTTCTGGAAGGGTTCAGGAAGTTCATGTGCCACGTGGTTGCCTTGCCGAGGCTGCGGTTTTGCTCGTGATCTGCCGGCCTGCCAGAGATGGCGACTATTCACTGTGCCGCTGGAATATGTTTCATATCATAGTCTTGCCTGCCGATGTGATCTGCGAGCTAGCTTTTGGCATGTTGGCTGCTAGCAATGGCATGCAGCGCAAAAATCCATCGATCCCATCGATCCCTGCCACTTGCTATCAGTGCCAGCGGGCACAATTATGTCATTTTCATTTTATCTCCTGAGTTTTGCTCCAAGTGACAGGAAGTGCCTTTTCGTGTGCTGCTTTACTGGGCAAGAGGTGGTCTGAGATTCCGTGTAAGCCCAAAAGGGCAGTGGAGTCTGTGGAGTCCTTGAAAGGAAGGCCCACGATGGAACAGAGTGTCAGAATGGCCCTGGCGAAGTTGCATCCCGTCCGTCAGTCTAGGGAATGCGCAGCGATTTCCTACACGCCTCGAGGAGCACTCATGGTTGTGCCTGGCGGCATCGGGCTGTTCTGGCCATTTGGGACAATTCAGAATTTAACGCCGCCGCATAGCCGGAGGCTGTTTTCAAAGTTTCATCGGCTTTGCGGTGCGTGCTCGCATTGGTTCTGCCTTTGTTTTTGTTGAGGAGTTGTTTTGCATGTTCAGGACCATGTTGTTTTGCATCTTTCTGTTTTTTGAAGGTGTTTTTGAGTCCAATGCAGTTCATTGAGTCAAGAGTTGTGACCACCCTGTGCACTGCTGGAGCCCGGATGGCACCAAGCCGACGAAGCGCTGCGTGGCGCGATGCAAAGTCCTGGACGCGTGTTTGGCACAGCGCTTGGTTAACTTTGGCTGCACCCTCAAGCTACACCGGTCCCCTGATAGACTCGTTGACGACTGTGAATGGTGTAGGACATCCTGCGATTGGCTGCACCCGAAGGAATCGACCAACTTGTCACAGTGTGCATGATATGTGTAACGGTGGCCTTAGTGGCCTTTGTCTACGCGCATGGACTGCTCAATGACATGATTATGCATTACACAAAGCTTGGTGGTCAAACGCGAAGGCGTGCAAGACTATTTGTGACTGACCCTATATTCGTGGTATGGTTGAGTTCTGCTCGTTGCCAGTCACGCCTGCCCTGTTGCCAGATTTTGTTTCTTGACCACTTCTCTGCTAAACGGGTCGCAAAGTGTGTCTCTTGCCCCTACCCGGGTACCCTTTTGGTGCACACCGAACTTTCAATTCAAGACTCCGCCTTCTTGGTTTCAGACTGCACCAGTGAGGGATACTTGTATGCTAGATTCAGTACCAGGCGTTCTTTACGCCCTGCTTGAGAACTATGCACACAGAGGGCTTCAACCATTGAGAATGTAACAGTGTTTCACATGCACCATGTTGCTCATAGATTATATGCATGACGTCCAACTTGTACACGATGCCAAACAAGGATAGCGGTTCACAATCACCTGTGGCTTCTTTTAAACGAGAATTCACCTGTGTTGTAGGAAGTAGCTAGACTACTCCCTCACGACTGGCTATTGTGAACCTGTGCTCAGTCTTGAGGTGAGCTGCAGTGGCATTTTCAGCATGCAACATGATGGTGTGTGGCGTCCTTTTGAAATCGACCTTGGAGGGAGCCTCTAACTTTTACCACATCGCATTTACGAGTGTTTTTGAAATATATCCTTTTGGGGTGGTTTCATTAGGGGAAAACCAAAGGGATAGCACCCATGCTGGGATCTAATTCGTTTCACCCCTGGGTGCCATCTCCTAGGTGACAACTGGCACCTCCCCTTGCTGCTGGGCTACGTGGACTTCATCGTACCGCGGCTGGAGCGCCTGAAGCGTCACCTGGTGTACATCAGGCGATGCGGATGGGGAGCTGTGGACACAATCAGAAGCCACCAAGCCATGCTCCGAAAGTGGACATGACATTGCGAGGTTGCAAAGGTGCAAAGGCGGCTTGATATGAGCACGTGTTCCAGCCTTGGTTAAATCTCTATTTGAGTGGACAGAGTGTTGCTAGTTTCTTATGGTTCGTGGGCAGGTTGCAAGCATGTAAGCCTCATGGCTTGTCATTGCTGGGTGGTGGGCTCCACCAGCAGAGTAGACGTGGTATTGCCATTTCCCAAGACTCGTGAGGAACCTCAGGCAATCCTTGGCGCAGACATGTGCAGTGCGGGTGTTGTAACATGACATAGACAGTGGAGCCATCCTTCGGTCCGCTCGGCAATGGTATTCGTCTACTGGTTCAAGTTTCTCAGATGCTGGCCATGACGGGGATATCTTCACGAATCTGACTTTTGAGGGGCGTTGTCTCGATGAAACCAGGGTACTCTGGGATGTGACCCCCCCTGATAGAAGCAGAGGGGCTCACTTGAGTGTCCCACATCTGCGCACTCTTCATGGACGAAACGTGCAAAGCTATGCGTCGCACTTGCAAGTTGACTCTGAGAGAAACTGGGTCGGGATGGCTGGCCGTGTTTTGCTATTCTGAGGAGCTGTCCAAAGAGGAATCTTGAGACACTGAGAGAAGCATAAGAGAAACACCGGTCTCTTCGCAAGGCTGTTTACGTTTCATATGTTCAGGACGATCCAAACGGGTTCCTGAATTTTGAGCCCCCTCGTTGCGCTTTTTGGGCATCGGCTTACTGGCCGTGAACCGCGCAGTGGCGAGAGAGAGAGAGAGAGAGAGAGAGAGAGAGAGAGAGAGAGAGAGAGCCCGGCAGGCCTCATATGGTGCCCGGCTCAGGATGAGCTCGCTGCTCGCGTGGGGTCTAGCTCGTTTCCTTCCAGGTTCCATCGCCTTGGGTCCCTGTCCCTTCTTGGTGGTTTGAATCACCTCTTTGGCCCAAAGGTGAGCTCCCCTTGAGGGTGATGTTAGGGGAAAAACAGTAACCCCTGCCTTGAGATCTATGTGATTCCGTATCTGGACAAGCTGCTGCCCTACGTGGACCTCTTCGTGGATTACCCAGAAGCCTCTGCAAACGCAGATGTGCTCACAGCCTACCTGGGCTGGGTCTTGCAGGCCGGCGTCACCCCTTTCTTTCGGGCCACGGAGAGGAGCCTGCCCAACAAAGCAACTTCCCGCGTGTTCGGTCAAAGCCCCACCAGCATGGTGGAGTTGGATCCTGTTTCATGCGGGGAGGCTCTTAAACACGGAAGACGCATGATACTGACTGACTGATCATATTTCTGTGTCCTCCGTCGCGGCAAAGCGAAGTGGAATATGCTCCGTCACAGTTGACCCGGCCCCTACTTTTGAAACAACACGCAAGCATCTGACCACAGAGTCAACTGTCAGAGTCACTCTGGCCGTGGACGACGTTTCCAAGCAGGAACTCAACCATCATATTCATGCATATCTGTGAGACAATAGTTGCCCTGCCGACAGGTGCCTTTGCTGCCGCGGCTGTTGTATGTGCTGGGAGCCCAGCAAATCACAAAGACGGGTCAGGGCCAGAGACCGCCGTTCTTCTTTGCAATGCAACGGCAATTGCTTCGAGGGTCTATTTGGTTGCAAGTGAATATTCATCTTATGGGAGCTAAGTAAGCTTATTAAGTGGTCAGAGGTCATCCATCCTGAGACCAGGCGAGAGGTCTGTTGCAATACTTCAAGAATCACGGTGTGGGAGTTCTCGGAATGGGTGTGTTAATTTAGGGAAGTGGGGAACCCTTTTTTTGGTTGGTTGGGCAAAGAAAGCCAACAGGGAACCAACCTTTTTCGGGGTCTCGTTTTGAGACCTCACGTCGCCAGTCCCGGCCATATGTCTTAGGCCCGTGGTGCCATGGCCGCCTGGACAGCAACCAATGCCCGCTGGGAACTGGCAAGACAGCAGTTTTTGAGCAGGGTCAGGTCTTCAACCTGTGTTTGACCCTATCAAGTCCATTTTTACACTGTCATGAAGACACTGGCCACTTTCCATAGGTGTTGGTAGAGTGTCTGAAGTGTCAGGCATTGTCTTGTCAAGGGTTCGGGTGGCGGAAGTTACCTCATTCACATGCGGAACTTCTTGTCAGCTGTTCTGGGCCGCTCCCTTGCCTTTTCCGGAGCTGAGTTCGGGGGGTGTGTGGGCTTCAGCAAAAGGTAGAGCTGCAGCTATGTGGAGCACTTCCCTGAGGATCTAAAAATGCAAGGAATTCGATGGAATCAGTGAGCGTTTCAGGGGGGTGAACTGTCATCAGGATGAAAACTCCTTTGCTCGTGGAAATATTGTTGCTGGTGTTGGGATTTATTATGGAATGTTCAGATGGAATAACTTTGCTGCATCACGACTAGGTAGCCATTCGGGTAGACCTTGACAATGGTCGCAAGTTGCATCTGCCGTGGCATGGCTTAAGCACCCGGAAGGCATCAGCAAAGTGCTTCATGCTAGCTGCATGCCCTGCGGCACCGCTGAAATTGGTTGAGTACAACCATCGCATCAACTCCTGCAAGAATGGCGGCCACTGGCAGCAAGCGCTTCATTTGCTTTACCTCTTGCCGGAGAAGAAGTTGCAAAGCAACGGCATCACGTACTGCAACGTCATCGGTGCTTGTGCGAGACGCGGGCAGTGGCAGCGAGCCTTGCTGGTTTTCCAGGAGGCGTGACGAGTTTGATTTGTATGCTTCTTGCGAGTAATTGTTTAGCTTGAGTTGGGAGTTGGGATGTTACCCATGGAAGTATTGGTGCAGCATGGCCATGATGGTCTTGCAAACATGGAAGCATTGGGTATTGTTTGGCGAACAACTTTCGTGGTGTGGTGCCTTTGCTTCATTAGGCACTAGCATGGGTGCATGAAGAGATGGTTGAGGGTGACTTGCCAAAGGCCATCCTCATCGAGTTGGACATATTTATCGCCAATGCCACAATCTCTGCCTGTGAGAAAGCTGCGCAATGGCAGCTCGCTCTGGAGTTGCTGGCACAGGTGCACACCACTAGACTGCAAGCAGATGCCGCTTGAATTCGAACCTCAAGTAGCGGTATTAACGGGTGTTCAACTGCCGTCGAAACTTTTCTTGTCACTGTCCGCGTGGCCGTTGTTGTCGTTATTGTCGTTATTGTCATTTCTGTTTTCTTCCCGTCGTTGCTGTTAGTGTCGTTCTTGAAGTTGTGATTGTCGGCATCATAGTGGCAGCTTTCGCTGTAGACCCGCCTCCCTGAAACATGGTGGCACAGGCGGCACAGGCGTTTGCGCAGGCGCTTGCCCTCAGTGACCTTCGAAGACCGCTTTCATTCACTTCTGACCGCAAGGTTTCTCAATGACTGACCATTGTTTCGGCTTCCGCCACGTAGTGCAAGACTTGGTTTTACAAGGGTAAGTTTTGAATGGCTTGATTCAATCGGCATCGGCTGCTGTTGCTGGTTGCACAATTGAAAGAGCAGCCAAGCAATCACCAGCCATGACCAGCCATTGCTCCGAGAGGACGCTTCCAGGCTGTTCCAATATCCCGTCAAGGAGGAGAGGGACACTGTGGATCGCTCTGAGGTTGTCACCTTCAACGCCACCATCAGCGCATGTGAGAAGGCCACAGCGTGGCAACTCAGCCCAGCAAGAGCTAAGCTCACCTTGCATGTACTCCCATCAAAAGAAGATCCAGGCATAGCCCCAAACCCTTGTTGGTGGAAGGAGCTAGACGCTTTCGTTGCCATTCATGCGCAACCCTGAGTATTGGGTCTCGTGTCATGACCAAGTTGCAATATGCCGTATTCGTTTAGGGCTTCCAACAAGAGATCACAGAAGTTCTCGTGTTCAAACAAACCTCACCGAAAGTGAGCTGCTTTCCAAGGCAGGAGGCCCTGTGGCTTCTGTGGGAGCTGCCGCGAAGCCGGCTTCGAGCCAATCTCATTAGCTTCAACTCTGCCCTCAGCGCGGCAGCGGCCAAGGGCGCGTCGGCGGTGGAGGCAGTTCTGCTGTGTATGGAGCGGCAGAGGCTTCAGAAGGAGATGTTGCGGGTCGGGGACTAGGGCAATGGGAGAACATGATTTAAACATATGATTGAATTGCAGGAATTAGGATATGCTTTGTTTGTCAAGGGTTGGCTAAAACTACTCAAGGCTACGTGATGAATCAGGCTAAGAACTGCGCCTAGGCACCGTTGGGACACATGTTTTGAACAGCATCACTAATGATTGAAGCAGGCATATACATGCCATCCCAGGGGATAGTGCTTAGTGCCTCAGGTGTCCGATTTGTTGCCAAGCAACAGTGGAACAGAAGACACGGTTTGCTCAGCTGGGAAGCAAAGCTGCGTTGACCCTGCTCCCAGCTTTGACGTTGCGGGAGGGGCTCGCGAGTTTCCGTTTTGGGCAGGCACTACGTCTTGAACCAGACAGGCGGCGAAACACGTAGACACACTGACCTGAAGTTTCAATACATGCATGAACCAAGCCTTGAGTCAGAACACCAGAGATGACAGCACGCAGTACTTTAGTTCATTGTGATCGCCTCAGGACGTGATCACTTTCAATGCCGCCATCCATTCGTGCGAGAGCCGATGGCAAAGAGCTTTCATCTACCTGCAGAAGTTGCTGCAGCAGGACTTGCTGCCAACCGTGGTGACCTGCACTTCGACGGTGCCTCGGCACAGATGTGTAGGCTTGTCGCGGAAATTGGTGCGTGTTTCGGACGGTACGCTGTGTCAAGCGAAACCAGAAGGAAAATCAGCCTTTTGGCCTTCCCCTTTGACGCAAACCCAAATGGAACAAGACCCGCACATCTCCATGAAGATTTCGGAAGTAGCAGAGTCAGGCTCACAATCCCGCACAGCTAGATGCCACCATTCAAGTTTGGCACCAGACACAAGACGATAGCAATTGGCACACGACAACCCTTCCTTTTCTCGGTCCTCGCACCACAAGGGTCACTCGTGTTTCGGGTGTATCTCATGCATGTTCTAGACAAGCCATTCCCACACCACAGATTCGACATCTCAGCACATGCCACAAGCATGCCGCAGGAGCCCTTGCTTAGCAAAGACACTCTCGATGGTATGGGTTTCGGCTAATTCTCCGTGCTTGGATCTTCGCCAAGGTGAATGTGTGCGAAAAAGCTGACCTATGGCGACAGGCGCTGCTGATCAAGAATCTGTCAAGCAGTTGGACTCTGCGCCCCAACGTGCCCTGTTTGGACCATCGAATCTTGCTAGTGCGTGTTAAATAATCTCACTAAATAATTGCAGAAATTTGGGAGGTTGCTACCCTTTTGCCCTTTCGGGAAGGAGAAAGATGGTTTCATGAAGTAAGTATTGAGTACTTGCGAGTCAGCCTGCATCAGAGTCACCAGACGGGGAGGGGGTTGGCATTTAACACCCCTTAACCTCAACTACCAAAAAAGGGCTGCCTTCACTCCCAATGGCACTGGGGTTCTGGGTAGCTGAGGTCATGACCTTCAACACGGCTCTGAGTGCCCTCAGCAATTCCTGGATTCGAGCGCACCTGCTCTTTGCACACCTGGCCACACGACAGATGACGCCGACTACGATCACCTGTCGCTCGTTGATGAATGGTGGCAGACAACTGTTGACCTGCGCGCCTGGCTTCCTCCAACAAAAGTGCGTTTCACAAAGAGCACATACTGATAGGGTCACAGGTTGTTCCATTATTTTTGCTTCAGTCCTAGTCCGATTGGTGGTCCCTGCTCAATTTGCGAGCAAAGAACATTTTTTTCCAATGTTCTACAGTGTGCGCAGCACAGAATCCAGCAAACTCCGTTCAAGGCATTGTTCATTGTGCAAATTCGAGATTAGAGGGCGCTGGCAAGCAGCAATTATAATTTCTCAATTAAATTATATGTTGCAATTGAAATAATCCTAAACATACGTTTTGATAATTCAGATGGCAGGACGGGGTGTTGGGCAAAAGATTGGTCAACTGCATTAATTGTTTGGCCGAGGGGGCCAGAGATCGATGTCGTGAGTCTTCATGTCAATTCTACATTTCATGGTCAGATAGGCCGAAACGTGAGACTCTTCAGGGGTGTGTAAGTAGGATTCCAAGACTGCCTTGTCAGTCAGCTCCCATGTTTGACCAAGAGTCCATCCAATCGAACCAGCATGGCATATCTACATCTTTCAACTCCTGGGGGATGGCTTAGCCCACCAGCTCTCAGCCTCTTGGCCAAACCTCCAAAAAACTGTTTGAAATCCAGGCAACAGGGTCTACAGAATAAGCAACATGCTGCCAATAGGAGAAATGCCTTAGTCTTCGCACATCTTTGCACCCCCGTTGGAGGCTGAGGCACTGCAAGTCGGCCAATTCCAGCATTAGCCAAGTTGGAAGGTTCATTCCCTGAGAAATAATATGGAGCCGCGCACATGCAACAGATTGCAACAGTTTGTTTGGAAAGCGGCCAAGTTTACTCAATCCGACGACCAACGTAGAATTCGGTGGATGTTTGCGAGCTCCTGCTTGCGTGCAAACACACCATCAAAGGTCCGCGTTGAAGTTACATGGAGCTGTGACTTCTTGTATGCCCAGATAGTTTTCCTTGGCGCTCAGTGTATGAGCACAGACATTCATCATAGAATCTGAATGACTTCTTCCCTGCATGTGTGTGATCAAAGGAAGTCAGTGTAGAAGGAACTTCCGTCTCACGGACACTAATTGAAGGTATATTTGCACGAAGACAACATGAAATAATGAACGCTGCGAGAAAACATGCTCGGGCGTGTAGCTCGGGAATAGAAATCGTGACAAGAGCAACTTTTCTGCGTTTTTTTTTTTTTTTCCAGCTATATATCTCAAAGCTATCCCAATCGCGACGCCTTTCCAAATGGTGCCGGAACGGTCTCGGAACGGTCTCGGACACTCTGTTGGGTTGGTGCCTAGACTTCATGACCGCTGCACTTTCGCAGGGTCACGTGCAGCTTAGGCGCAGCGCTTTTCCAACGACATCGCAAAAGCCAAGCGCGAAAGTAAGCGTAGAGTACCTGAAGCAATTTGCGACTTTTCCACTCGAGGCGTGAACATCGACTTTCAAGCACGAAAGTGGAGCGCAAAGTGCGCTTTTGCAGCTGCCAGTCCTTGAGGCAGAGAAAATGACGACATGAAACAGAAACGCATAAAAACTCCTAAGTTTTGAGATTTGCGCCAACCGGCTTCGCCAGTTCTACTGTAGCTGGAGGTATGCACGCGTGTCCAAATAGGTGAACCCCCTAAAGTTGTGGTTTTGTTTTTGGGTATCGCAGAAAAGCAATCCCGAAAGGTGTGGCTTTCCATGGGCAGGCAACGCGCTGCTCAGCAGCTGCGAGCGGGCGGGGCTTTGGCACAGGGCCCTTCGCCGGTTGCCGGATTTGATCTCCTTCAACTCGAGCATCAGCAGCTGCAGCCGCCACCCGCTTTGCAATCTACGGACCTCAATGATTACGTAGTTGCGGGCGCGAGTAAGGCAAGACAAGCCACGATTGGTGGAGCAACATGCGAGAAATGTCCTAGCCGCTTGCAATACACATGAGGCGTATGTGCCAATGTGCATCGCACACGTCTGAATGAATGCAACCATGATTGACAGTTGGGGCCATACAAGTTTATCAAGTTCGACTTCCGTTGCATCTTTGGCTTTACAAACAGGTGGGTTGTTGTAAACCTTTGTGTTGTGAAAGGAAAACTTGCCCTCTAGTCAGTCAGAGCTGCCGCACACCTTTGTTGGCAATAGTTGCTGGGCAGTTGCATTGTGTTGCTGGGTTGGTTTGACTGCAACGAAAGCAGGGTTGGGCAATGCTGGTTTTGACAGCCATCCTGGGCTGTCCAACCGGGACGGATGGTTTGCGTGATGCATGTGGTTGTTGTCTTTAAGAAAGGACTGACATGTTTCATCTCTGAAATGGCTGAACTATCTGGACATAATACGGCGGTCATCCCCTGCAAGGATCCATGTATGTTAGGACGTGGGTCTTTCCCTCGTGCATTTCCGAGAGCAAGCAGTGAATAGTACACTGACATGCGCCTATTTTTGAGGCCAACAACCATCGCAATCGATGTACAAATACCCTACCAGCTTAGTCAAAATATGTAACTGTCTAGCCAGCCAAACATGGCCCATAAAACGGTGGGCATGGCGTGATCAATGCTAAAACTAAAGCAGCATACTTGTTTGGCACAGATTCAAGTAAACATGATCAGGCGTTTGGTTTTTCTCCTCATGCAGATCCACAGGGATCTGCGTCTGCTAAACTCATTTTCTTCCGACAGGCTACGGCGCGTGGGCCGTGGGTTTGGCGCTTTTCGCGGCGTTGCAGCTGCGGTACCTGGAGCCGAACATCGTGACCTGTGGCTCCATCGCTGCCGCCTGCGCCTTGTCGAACGGTGGCGTGCGGCGCTAGGCTTGTGCAGCCAAGTCGAAGATGGCATGAGGGGAACCCAGGGAAGTCCTCCAAAAGAGGTGTCACCCTATTTTGACATGGCCCAAATTGTGCCAGATTGAGGCATGCACTGTACTTAGCCATTTAAAGGAACTGTGCCACCTACTTGCACCCAGATGTGGGAGCAAATGTGCAGAACATGACCATTTGACCGCAAACCAAGGACAAATTTGAGCAAATTGGAGGTTTCCAATTTACTGGCCAGGTTTTGTTGATGCTTTCCTCGAGTAAATAGAGGGGTTGAGTTTTGTGGGGTGAGTTCTGAGTTTCTAGGCACGGGGTAAAAGCAGCTTACCCATGAGAAAGACCCTTGGCTGCGATTCCCGCGTTTTCGGTGTGGTAATTATCAGGGCTGTTTCGATGACGATACGGTTCGGTACCGCAAGCTCCGCGATACCACTCGATTTTATTGATATGTATTGCTTTGAATATCCGATAAACTTGCGATACAGCAGGGGAGTATTGAACAATATCTCGATAAAGGAATATACTCAACCCGGCGCTGCGGCTGCGCGCTGGTGTGCAAGCTGTGCTGCCAACAGGCCGGGGACCGGCGTGTTGTGTCGCCAAAAGCCCGAAAGAAGCAAGAATCGAGCCTGCACTTCTGCAGGTGCTACAGCCAGAGACAATCCACTACACCAAAGCACTCTTACAAGCCTCCTCAAAAAAAGGACTGAAATCGACATTAATTTTGGTCTGGTTGGGGAGTCCTGGATGAGAACTTGCCGAACCCTCAAAAACGATGAAGTGGGAACCCTCAAAAACGATCTAACTCGCCGAGTTAGGTTGATTTCTGGCCTTGGTTGGTTGCAGCTGTCCCGGATGAGCCCTGAGAAGTGGGAACCCTCAAAAACGATCTAACTCGCCGAGTTAGGTTGATTTCTGGCCTTGGATGAGCCCTGCGAAGTGGGAACCCTCAAAAACGATCTAACTCGCCGAGTTAGGTTGATTTCTGGCCTCGGCTGGTTGCAGCTGTCCCGGATTGAGCCTTGGTAAGCGAGAACCCTCACACACGGTGTAACTCGCCTAGTTTGGTTGGTTTCTGCTGTTGCAGCTGTCCCGGATGAGCCCTGAGAAGTGGGAACCCTCAAAAACGATCTAACTCGCCGAGTTAGGTTGATTTCTGGCCTTGGCTGGTTGCAGCTGTCCCGGATGAGCCCTGAGAAGTGGGAACCCTCAAAAACGATCTAACTCGCCGAGTTAGGTTGATTTCTGGCCTTGGCTGGTTGCAGCTGTCCCGGATGAGCCCTGAGAAGTGGGAACCCTCAAAAACGATCTAACTCGCCGAGTTAGGTTGATTTCTGGCCTTGGCTGGTTGCAGCTGTCCCGGATGAGCCCTGAGAAGTGGGAACCCTCAAAAACGATCTAACTCGCCGAGTTACGTTGATTTCTGGCCTCGGCTGGTTGCAGCTGTCCCGGATTGAGCCTTGGTAAGCGAGAACCCTCACACACGGTGTAACTCGCCTAGTTTGGTTGGTTTCTGCTGTTGCAGCTGTCCCGGATGAGCCCTGAGAAGTGGGAACCCTCAAAAACGATCTAACTCGCCGAGTTAGGTTGATTTCTTGCCTTGGCTGGTTGCAGCTGTCCCGGATGAGCCCTGAGAAGTGGGAACCCTCAAAAACGATCTAACTCGCCGAGGTTGATTTCTGGCCTTGGCTGGTTGCAGCTGTCCCGGATGAGCCCTGAGAAGTGGGAACCCTCAAAAACGATCTAACTCGCCGAGTTAGGTTGATTTCTGGCCTTGGCTGGTTGCAGCTGTCCCGGATGAGCCCTGAGAAGTGGGAACCCTCAAAAACGATCTAACTCGCCGAGTTACGTTGATTTCTGGCCTTGGCTGGTTGCAGCTGTCCCGGATGAGCCCTGAGAAGTGGGAACCCTCAAAAACGATCTAACTCGCCGAGTTAGGTTGATTTCTGGCCTCGGCTGGTTGCAGCTGTCCGGATGAGCCCTGGGAAGTGTTCAACATGGAATCGGCTTGAAGCAGTCTCAGTCTGTTTTCTTGGCTTTCCATTTCTCCAAAGAGGGTCTCTTCTAAGCAGCCTCTCAAAGACTTTGCCAGCGCCTCCCGTGCCAGGCAGCCACCAGCACAGCAGCAGCTGGCTGCCGCCCTTCTGGCCCCAAAGGGCCCCTCAAAGCAAACCCCAACCGATACCGATACAAATCGGTATGATTCAAAACGATTTGCAGCGATAGTCTTCGATACGATGTGAGGTTGCGATACTTGCTTTTCGATACCGATAGCTCGCAATACGCAACGATACGATTCGGTATGTTGTATTTGTATTGTTGAAACGACCCTGATTATAGCACTGTACGGCAATATGACGATATGTTTCCTCAAGTAGATGGGTCGTTTCACGTTTTGCCTTTGTGGGTGATTTCTATCATCTTCTTGAATTGCTTGTGGCTTACCAAGTACACACGACTGTTTTTTTTGAGGATCAACGCCTTGCTTCTCCCAACTTCGCTTTCGTAAACTTTCAGGGAAGCTGTGAAGACGACACACATTGGGTCGAATCGAGCGTGAGGACTAATCCGCTCCCCCTATTAATAAATACGCCCCCCCCCGCCCCCCCTCCCCTATTATAAATAAATCCACCCAAAAATATATATTTTTGAATTGTTTTTTTTTGCTTTTCCAACAATGTGAGGGTTCACATAGGATTTGGAGGAAATGGATTGAATTGTAAGGTCCACGAGTAAGCGGTTTAATAAGGAAATTTGATGTATCATTCTATTTGTTTACCAGTTTACTGGTTGTTTGTTTGCAGCCAGGCAGGTTAATTAGCCAGCATGTACGGGGAATTGAGGAACCCACCTTTTGAAAAGTGAGGCTGGAAGCTTACTAAAAGTGCCCCCTAATAAGGATTCCAAGACTTTAGTATTGGTTTAGTATTGGCGCAATGGAAAATCAATTGTGCGGAGTGGAAATCTGGTCTCGGGCCCCGGATTCGCATTTATTATTAATGGGGGTCATTCATCAATAGGGGGAGGAGATTAGATCCACGGATGGCGGGGACGGACACTGCTCGTAATACTGCTCATTTGTGTGAATGTTCTGAAGTACGGGATGTCTTGCAATGGTTGGTGTCCATCCTGTGTCCCCTAACAAACAAGACTGACCAATCTTCGGGAGACAAACAACATAGATCCTTTTTGGACCCCTTTAGTGGTCTTTGATTGCAGGGCGAAGGGGTCTCTAGTTTTGACGTGATAACCAGTGCCCGAATAGCGGTCACTGACTTTTCTGGGCAGCTTTTTGCTTCCAGCTGATGGTTGAATGGCAACATACCCTGTAAATGTGTACTATGGTCACCACACGACCTGGGGTTGCTGGAGATTCAAAGATATAGGATCAACCCTTTGAGATGCAAGTTGGTTAGTGCTAGACTGAGACGGCAATGCGGAAAGGCAGACAACCGTAGGCCGTTGGTTTTGGAGATCCCGCACTAAAAAACGGCGCACCATTACAGTGTCCTGCACCACCCAACAACAAATACCACGTTTAGCCTCTATTTGCCTTGACTTCATGTTGAGTGCGTTGCGTGAGTGTATGGATCCCTACCAGACACAATTATTAATTATCGACAGTTTCGCGGTGCTCCGTTTATCAACTCAATGTGTTCAACACATGAGTGGGGCTCAGATTTGATGTTGTTCAAGAGATGCAAACGCCATTTAGAAATTACTAGTAGTCCACACACACACACGGACGCCTTGAGCGCTTATGTATACGCAGGTATGGCACACATTTGAATGACTGCATGCGCGATCGTTCAATAATCATGTGGCAGTGCTCATTGATGTTCCCAAGCTGTTTGGATGCTAGACCTGGAAGAGGGAGTCGGATTGCCGGAGGCTCTAGAAAGTATGTTGGATACATGGCGCCATGTTGTGAGAGTAGGGTAAACTGTGATCATAGTTGATGACCATCTCTGAGGTTCAGCCTGCATTATGTGGCAGCACGCTCTTCTTTTCATCGCTGCCGCTGACGAGAAGCGTGTGCAGTTGAATGTTGTGTCCTACAATTCTGCCATGTCGGCTTGCGAGAAAGGCGCGGAATGGCAACAAGCAGCTTGGCTCAGGCTAGACCTTACCTGTGCACTATGAAATTGAAGGTCGGCCCTGGTCCAAGCGGTGCATACGAATTGTCCAATGCCTTTGGCCCCGGGTGACTCCAATTTCTCTTGGGTAGCTCGGGCATAATGTGTTTCGCTCCCTTTTGCGGATGATGATTTCCTTGGTCCTCTACGGCGACTGCAGATTACTAAGCACTTGGGAGCCCACGTTTCACCGAGGCCCTGGCCCTGTTTCACGACCTTTGTCGCCGCCATCTTTCTCCAGACATCACCACGTGCAACGCGGCCATCAGCGCCTGCGACCAAGCCTCGCAGTGGCAAGCTGCGCTTCTTCTACTGGGAGCCTCGGCTGAGATCGGTGGCCTTTAGGTGAAGAGCTGCCTAGTTCATAGCCAGCTCACCTGTGGTAGAAAGAGCTTACCATGGCTCAGGGTTCCCGCATTTCCTGGCTTGGAATTGATGTAGCATGTGCAGAGAGATTCAGAAGGCAAGTTACAAACAGGGTGGCTGCAATGCAGAAGCAGCAAGGATTGTGCACCTTTTGGTTCGTGTCTACTTGGGCCAATCCTTCCATGATCGGTAGGCCCAGGATGGAGTTGAGGATGGCTGATGGCGGATGTTGAATTCAATTAATTTTCATGTTTGTGCGAAATAGGTTCATGATTCATGTCCGTTTGACAGAGCAATTATGTCCAGCAGAAACGACGCCCTGAAACACTCTTCGTCAGTGGGGATTCTGTTTGCAACACTCGCTTTGAACATTTATAAGGTTTGGAACCTGAGCGTTTGGTGACACGGCATCCAAGAAACACCGGCATCCAAGAAACACCTTCTTTCAAGTCAGAAAGTGAGGGTGAAGCCGATCTTCTGAACAAAACTTCGGCGCAGGTAGAATTACCATCCATGGCGCTTCTTTCAACCCATTGCAAGTGCTGGTTGTTGCTGTAAGTCTTTTAGGATATTATATGTTCGTGGGGCCCGCAGCCTTCAAACGGCTGCACAAGTCGATCCACGCTGGCATCGAACACCACGGCAGTGAAATTCCTCAAACACGGCCGTTCAATCGGATCAACTCCCCTCGTCGCCAAGGATTGGCGGAGGCCACCGTGCTGCAAGCCGACGTTTTCAGCTTCACCGCGGCGATCGGAGCCTGCAGTCGATCGAGGCAGTGGCAGAGATCTCTGCTGCTTCTGGCAGAGGCGTTTTCCAGGCTCGGAGTCACCGGAGCTTATCGCGTGTAGCACTTTTGGATGTATGCAGTTGGACCACGGTGTGTAGACGGCCCCTGCTTTTCGGCCACGTACACGCGTTTTCAGGGTGTCTCGCCTCTATGCCTGCCAACTGCCAAGCACACTTGCAGTACGTACTGCATCTACGCTTGACAAAAGATAAGCACACCCGCTGAACACCGCAACCAGGGACAAGTCCACCCACTCAAGCGCACCAGCTCAGCACCGTGCATCGTGTCATCAGCGCACAAGGTTCTAACAGAGCCTTGGGCTCCGGTCAAGAATGCTAATATGTTGTCCAGTGTTCGGCAATTCTCAAAGATCAAAGTGCGAGGCTCCGCTCAGAACCCCGAGGTTCGATCATTTGTTTTCCAGTGGGCTTGGCGAATGTCCCTGAACGAAAGTCCCAAAGTGAAGCTTTCTGCGCGGCATCTCATGATCGAATAATGCACGGACTGAAAGTGAGAAATCGAAGTAGCTTTCTGCGCGGCATATTGGGGTGAAATCATGTGTTGACTGCAGATCCACGGACTGGTTGCGAAGCTTGCATGTGGCAAACCCAGGGGAGTGTTTCAATAAATACGCACTGCTTCATCCAAGGCAGTTCCGTCCTTGCAGTTACCAAAAGCACGAAACACCCAAGGCCGTCTACGAGCCGTATACCACGTAGTTGCTTGGGGTAGAAGTGAAGAAGTGCCAACCATGTGTTGCTGCGGGTTTCTATACTCACACAAGAGCAGGTGGCCCTCTTGGAGGCACTCTCCGTTTTGTGGTATGGAGATGGGCCCATTCTGACTCAGAGCATGCTGTGCAAAGCCACGTGAATGGGCTAGGTCTAACCGCATTCCTTTTGGTTTTCCTGGCCCATTCCGGTGTAGCACAGCGGACACGTTGAGAGACAAGGAACACACCTCAACAAGATTCACTTGCCCTTCACCCCTCTGGTCTCGCGTAATAGGGAGCCCTTTGGTTGGATGATGGGAAGCCAAAAGGAAACCGACCACTTGGAGGGCGGCTTCTGGAGCGGTCCAGCCCTGTCAGGTCAGTGCAGCCCAACGCCCTGACTTTGAGCGCCGCAGATCCGGTGCCCTTTCCGCGGGGGCAGCACTGGCTGCTGCGGTGCTTGCAGGCGCGCGCTTGCGATCTTCCGATTGGATCAGATATGGGTCGGTTGAAAAGTAGCCGTGTTATTTTATGGTTTCCTGAGTGTACCATTCGCCAAGTTTGTTCAAAGGGGAATCAAAAGGAAGACCTTGTTTTGGGATTCACCTTTGCTGGCAATGAAAAGAGGAACCCCGTTTTAAAGCTCCTTTTGTAGGGTGCTTCAAGCTTGCTGCTTAGGTGGTTGGTTCAACCCTTGTTTTTTGTGGTGTCGGCATTTGGTCTGGCGCCTGGGATTGCGGAATGGGGGCAGGGGGTTCAAAGTTGGGCTGTTATTTCAGGTGTGTGGTTCAGCAGGTTGGAGGAGTGAAGGGTTCTTGTTGATGTAGTCTTGTGTTAACAACCTGGTTCTGGTTGTTCTTGTTGGTTCTTGTTGCCTGGTTCTTGTGTGTGTGTGTTCTTGTTGGTTCTGGTTGTTTGGATGCCTTTTTTTTTCACCGTCTAAGGTTGGGTCGGGGCTTGCTGCTTGTTTGGAAGGGTGTTGATTGGTGTGGGAATCCGGCCTTAGTCATGAAGGATAAGTCGACAATACCGAAGCCAAGAAACGGAAAGGCCAAATCATTTGAGCGTGAGAAGGATGGCGCTTGAGCGCCGGCGCGGGAGTGCATCTATGCAGGACACTCTGGCAAAAGATCTCCATGGCTGAGAGCATGCAGAACTTGATCCAGCTGGTGGGCATGCTATGTGTGCGGCTGTTTGCACCCCCCATGCTGCCGTTGAGCCCTGAGACCGGCGGAAAAAAAGGCGCTTGCTTGCGACTTTGCTGTGCAACTCGCGGAGTCTTGCAGAAGCTTGCAGAGATCCGCAGCTCCTTGTTTAGCAAGCCAAATGTGCTTGCTTGGAGCAGATGTGGAATGGGCTTTCGACGGGGGGACTTGAACTTTGCTGGCTGTTTGAGCTCTGCTGGTTTGCGCCCTTGTTGTAAGGAAATGACACTGACAATGATTGCCAGACATTTTACCGACTGAAAAAGTGGCATGCAACCCTGTCAGACAGCCGCGCACATTTGAGAAACGGCAGGGATGTTGAATGGCTGTTTAATTAGCTTTGAGTCCAAGGAAAAGTGTTCTCCTTGGTGTCAGCAAGCCTGTAGTCGTGTTTTTCAGACTGCTAAGTTACAACCAACCATCCCAACCAATCCAATCCAACCCAACCCAACCAGCCAGCCCGCCAACGAAGCACCCAACCACCCATCCACACATCCACCCACCCACTCCGCCAAGCCATGAACCAAGCAACCGAAAACCGGCTCCGTTTAGACGTACTGAGGGCGATCACCCGCCTCAGCGGCTGGCTGCCCCGCCGCCCCGTGGCGCCGCTGCTGAAGCGCCGCCGGCAGCGGCTGATGCGGCGCCTGGCGGGGGGCCCCAAGCGGGGCCTGCACGGCTTCGGACCCACCTTCGGACTTTGACCTATCTTGGGACCCGGAACACGTGCTCCAACCGCTTGAAGGTGCTGAACCCGCGTGCGCAAACGTTGGGGCGATATTGCCCCATTTAATTGCAGTAGTGGTGCTTCTGTGAGCCTTGTCGGGTCATCCAAAGCACGCAAAGCAATAACTGTAATTGTTGCTGTGGGCTATAGCTTCCACAGAACATTCAGACTGTCAGCTGCTTAGCCGCGCTGCTTTGGCTGAAGATGCTTTGTTGGATTCATTTGATGATGAACATGATGAGGAAAATGATGATGTTGATGATGATGATGTTGATGATGATGAACATGATGATGATGATGAACATGATGATGATGATGATGATGATGATGATGATGATGATGAAGATGATGATGATGAAGATGATGATGATGATGATGATGATCATGATCATTATTGTCATCATCATGTTCATCATGATCATCATCATTATCAGTTTCATCATCATGTTCCTCATCATCATCATTATCGGCATTTTCATCATCATAGCCCTCATGATGTTCATCATCATCATCATCATCATCATCATCATCATCATCATCAATCATCACTGCGCATCCTCAGCATCACCAGCAGTTAATATCATCACCATGCATCCCCAGCATCAGCAGCAGTTGTCATTTCCAGGCGGGTCCAACGGCACACTTGAAACGTATATGAAAAAGAAGAGCGCCACGGTTTCGATGATGAACATGATGATGAACATGATGATGATGATGATGATGATGATGATGATGATGATGATGATGATGATGATGATGATGATGAACATGAACATGAACATGAACATGAACATGAACATGAACATGATGTTGATGATGATGAAGATTCAGCATCACCAGCAGTTAACGTCATCACTATGCATCCCCAGCATCAGCAGCAGTTATCATGACAATCATGACCACGCATCCTTTGCATTTCCCGTCGGGTCTGGCGGCACACTTGAAACGTATATGAAAAAGAAGAGCGCCACGGTAAAGGCGGGTTCGATGTTCAGCTATGAACAGAAAACTTGATGCTAGCCCCCATGTATATTATCAGGAGGGGTAGTCCATGTTCACTGCACGTGAATGTAGCTGAAAGCTGCGGTGGTCCAGCTGCCCAATTCTTAATGGATCCATGCTTACTCGCACCCTTTTGGAACGATACTGTCCATGCGGCAGGCTTAGTCTATCTCCAGTTTGTTTTCCAGGAAACTACATTAAATGGTAGCATGTTTTTTGCCGACGTCGGAGAGATTTGTCGATACTTTAAATGGTTTTAGTCTCAGTTCATCCAGATCCAGCTATATTTGCAGCCAGTGGAACCCACTTAAAGCTCTTCACAGGTAAACCCTCAGCCACCTGGAAGCGTGGAGCGACCCCAACTGCATTTGGCTGCCCCCTTCCCCGCTTGGCGAGTGGCCCAGGTCAAGCCTAGTGCTTCGCGGAAGGTGATCAAAAAGTTGCGCCCAGCTTGGGGATGATGCAGCCCTGGGGTAAAGCAGCCATTGATCTGAGATGCTGTCGATGTGTTGCCTGTTTTCTTGAAACGCAGATAATTACGTTGGACATGCATTGGCCTCATGTGAGTTGATGGGCTTGGTGTGACCCAATTGCACAAGGCAACCATGCTTGCCTGATGTCATGTTCAGATTGTGAAGCGGCAACACATGAATCAGAACAACTGGTCTTAATTATGCCCTATATGAATATAGGGTAGCATCAGGCAAATGTACACTTGCTTGTCGTCGGACTTTCTCTCTAGCAGTTCATGTCTTGCAAACTAAAAGTAGCCAAGGACATGCGCATGCACTGACAAACAAGGGCAGAACTGCGGTTAAGCCAGAAACTCCTTATGACATGAAATCCAAATGAGGCGATCTGACCTCAATGCGGGTTTGTTTGATGCCTCATTTTGGCTGAGTGGCGCACCTCCGCTCCCGTGAGTTGTGGGCAGGTCATCTACATTGCACCATTGAAGGCTCTTGCGCGCGAG
Organism: Effrenium voratum; assembly: GCA_963377175.1. NCBI lineage: Eukaryota > Dinophyceae > Suessiales > Symbiodiniaceae > Effrenium > Effrenium voratum. The sequence goes on along the minus strand of CAUJNA010002369.1, from coordinate 154,800 downwards.
AGGATGGAGGACCCATCACTTTCTCACCTGCAGAAGGGCTCATCACCCCGAAGAGTCGCCAAGGGCAATTATGATCCGACCACGGTAATGTTGAATGACCGCGTGAACAGCATGTTGTTGGAACGTGACGAAACAACATCGTGTTGCTGACGAGTGTGTACTGTTAGCCACTGCAATGTTGATCGAGCTACGGCTGCTGTGCTGCTTAGACTTTGGTTTGGCATTTACAGAAACCAGGACTGGGAAGAGCGATTTCAGCGACGGTTCTGTCCTTAGACTGGGCCTTTGGGTCGTTCTGTGTTCCGAGTGGCGTGTTTGTAAATGCTGGTGTCAGGTTGTTGATGCATTGGAATCATCTACAACTACAAAATGGTGCGTTGAAGGACATGAAGCAACTTTTTGTTGATCCCATAGTCATGTATACTCAGGCAGCTCACAGATTGCTTTGAAGCATGCGTGCAGCTTGCAGCCCCCGGGCATCTCGGATTTGCTACGAGGTTGGGCAAGACGGTGGTGGAGCTCACTGGAGACTTTACGCCAGATGTCAGCAACTTAGAGTGCATCGGCATCAGAGGTTTCGTGCTTACACGCAGAGGCTTGCAGTCAAGGGATTAAGCAGTTGTCAGTGCCCGTCGACTCAACTGAAAGCTAAAAGACACCCATGCTGCTTGCTTAGTGCAGCTTGTACAGGGCATATTAATGGTGCGGGTGCTTTGCAGTGAGGTAGCTGAGTGTTTGTGGCTCACCAATGGGGAGCTTCATGGACAAAAATGTTCATGATATCGCACGTTTGTATTTGCAAGTTCTTTACAGAAACCAACCATAAACAGCAAGAGCACATTTGATGTACGCTTCAGACACTTAAGACATGCTTGATCTGGATAGGGCCGGATAAGGTCGAGTTTGCACAAGCCCCATTTGCAGGCCACACGGTTGATTGGATCACGATCAAGTCCTTGTCGCTGGCACATTGGCAAGCATTGCAGTGGCCAATTCATGGCGGCTGCACAGGGTGAAGCAGGTGACCTCTCCTATGATGGCGTTTTGTTTAGATGGATCCCTTCAGGGCGGCTGCTTATGATTGTAATACACCCCATCCCAGATCAGAGGTGCCATCTTGAAGCAAGGCAATACCAATGCCATACATGTAAGACCGCGGTTGCGGCCTCCTCGGTAGTCTCCTCGCATGTCCCTGTGGCAAGTTGAATGAGTTTCGCAACAGGCAGTGAGAGTCTTGGAGTCTTGGGGAGAAGTCCAGTCGAGAAACGCATTGCAGGTTCTGGCATTGCATGATTTTGGACCACGTTTGCGGCAGCGAAAATCGGGCCGTGTTGATTCCTGTTTGAGGAATTTTGTTTGATTTGGTTTCCATGGGTGCTGCTGGTTCGTCTTGGGTCACCGACATGTACTGAGTGACGGTGTGGCCTCAAGCAACATTTCTATATTGCTGACACAACTCTGGGTCATTCGTTGCACTGCTGGCAGCCAGTATAGAACAAAGCAAAGACCCATAAATGTGCAATTATTGCGTGCATGGAGCAACTTATCCGCAGCGTGTGTTGCTGAAGCCTGCGATGTGTCTGTGATTGTTTATCAGCAGGCAACGCTCAGCACGTTGGACTCGACTCTATGTAGTTCAAAGTCTTTCATTCATGGAGGATGTTGTCGCGGCAAGCTTCTGCAGAAGAGAAGTCGCAGATGAGGATGACAAAGGTCTCAGTTTCTGCTTCCATGAATGACATGTTGCCGTGCCTTTGTGTGTGTGTGTGTCTAGCCGCTGAATGGTTTGACCGATTTCCCTGGTGCCAGATTGACGCACTGGAGCGAGCAGATGTGGTCGCCCTGCTCTCGGATCGCGGGAATGGTGACAGAGATTCCACTTGGAGTTTAGCGGGATTCAAGCTCGGCATGCTCAGCAAGAACGCTTTGTGCCAAAGCACTGCTCCAAACCGCCTCAACATGATATGGCCCTTTGGATTAGTGTCCCGCAAATGTCAAACAAACTTGCAGGTATGGAGTTTGGAAGTATGGATGCCTGACACGGTACACCTTGTATATAAGTCGTACATAAACTCCATTCCTCCAATTCAATACCTGAATTCCCTTGATAATTTTGACTGCAGCATCCTTAGCAAGGTGACTTTGCCTAGCTGTTGTGTGAGTGTGTATTGAATGAGCCACAGACAGACGGACGGACAGACAGACAGACAGACAGATGGGGAGACAGACGAGGCATAATTTTGGCATGAATGTGGCAAGTGATGAGGTCGATGCAGCACGTATTCTGGGGCAACAAGAGCCAGGTACCTGTCCTCATGCAAATTTATTAATTGCCCTGCCTGCTTGGGTATCTTGACTTCCCTTCTGCATGGCAGTGGATATAACATGAGCTGGTGCTGCCCATGCATCAGCATGGCAAAAGGGGTTGCCATCAGTCAATCCGTTGTTCATGCATGCTCAGCCATGCAGCAAACTCTCATCTCTTCCAACAACATGGGCTCCATAGCCGTGTGCATGGGCAAAATGGTTTGCTCCTCATGTCTTGCAAAGGTAACAACGCATCTAAATGGAATGCTTGGGCTCCAAAGGGGTTCGGGCATAAGCTTCTAACTTCTACTTGGTGTCTACGGCGGTCCCCGAGTTCTGCATACACCCGGGCCAGCCAGGAGTTTTCCAACCAAGCACTTCCTTGGTGAGTAGTTAACGATGGCCAACGCGCACCAATCTAATAAGACTCAAGGGATGTGTCCTGAATTGCTAGCTACTGCAGGGTTTTCCTTTTACCCTGCTTCATGGAAAACCTAAAGGGACGCTCTAGAGGTGTAATTACAGATTCTCCGCACACAGACCCAAGCTACCCCAACAAAAATAGGTTTTCTTTTACTTCACGGAGTTGCATTTTTTCTACGGGGTCACAAGCACCCTGGCGACCGGACGGTGCGATTGTCGTGAGGTCACCACGCCTGAGAAGTGGGACGGCATCTCGCGGCACTGGCAGCACCGGGCGTGCGCTGCAGGTTTCAATTGACTAAGTGGATGTAAACAGCGGGTTTGCCACTCAATGGGTAAAATGTTTCCATAGGGCGACCTCAAAGATGGTGGTATTCGTTTTGCGTTTCCTTTGAACCAAGAAAAAAAGGGTACCCTCCAAAACGACAGCACGCACACACCCATGTGTTGTGCAAACACGCAATAAGAAGTGCTGGCTTTCAGGCAGCTGTGTATAGTAATAGGTGCATGCTCCTTGTCAGGTACGTGCGGAAAGTCGGCCTGGTCATCATCGACGAGATCCACTTGCTGGGCCAGGTGTGACCGGGCACTTGGTCCTTGCTTTCGTTTGGCATCTCAGAAACATGAGACATAATGGATGAGTCAAGAGCATGCGGCATATCTTCATTTTGTTTGGCAGCTGATCGCATGTTGACATCCTTGGTATCATCGGTGCAGCCCTGCAGCGCCTCCATGCTCCACTACCGACACGCTTGTTTTGCAACATCCATGATCGAAAACACTGCCAACTGATTTTACAGGTGTTTCTTTGTCTGCCTTGGTTCATGGCTGAACATTCGCGGATGCTTCACTCACCTGGCAATTTATGGTCCTCGGCAATTGTTACGTGTGGTGTTGCACGCATGTCGAACGAACCTCTCAGGTTTGTAGCCCGTGAATCTGGCCCCACAAATTAAAGCAGAACCCTGTCGAAGATCTGAACCTTAAAAAAAAGAGAGGGGGACCCCCTCAGCGTGGGTATTTTCCATGTGAAACGAGTGTTTTTCCGAATTGGGGAGTTGTGTGCAGTTATGTGTGTATATATCCTCTGACCGCGATCTGCGCTGCAACTTTGGCCAGCTAGAAAGCATCTCATCCATCTGCATCCTGCACTGAGTCGTCCCACCCTCTTGCAGCAGAAGACATGACCTACGAGGATCTCAAGGAGATCGTGGATGGCTACCTATGCCGACCTTGCGCCGCAGTAGTCGCCTTGCAGAGCTGTTCCTGCTGGAGCTCCTATGTTGTAAATCGTCTGGCAAGCTTCGTATGTTAAACGAAACTTTTCATCTGAACTTTGTCCTGTCACCACCTTATTACCTGCAACTTTGAGAGGCCCTGCTCCTACATCTGCCCAACTGACAAGCTGGTAACCTTCTTCAGCTGCCTGAACTTAAGTAGCTTTCAGCTCCTACCTGATCTCAGTCCACCTCTTTCTGTCGTCCCAACTGGCACCTTTGAGCTCATCTGCAGAGAAGACCAACTTCTTGCTTGGATCTTTGGCCCAAAGTGGGACTTGATCACTCGTGCCGATTACCAGTGAGGATCGTTTCTTAACTATCATCTCTGCATTTGCAACCAAATGTGCATCTTCAATCTCAGCAACTGGAGCAAGCGCCTAGATGCCAGAGCTTTCTGTCAATATCCTGGAAGGTGAGCTGGGCCCGCGCCTGTTCTTCAACTGGTGCCAGGCGAGTAGTCTCATCTTTGCTCAAGTAAGCTGCACCTAGCCATTGGATCAGCTTCTCTACATAAGAAGCTGCATACTTTGAGCTCTGCTGGAGCTTGGTCTTTCTCTGCAGGGCACAGTCAGCTTCTTTCAGCCAAGCTTTCCTTTGCATCTCATTTCTGCAAAGCTCTGCCCTGACCATGCATCTCTCTGCCCTTGCAACCAGAAGGGCAAAGAACTCTTTCAGCAGCTCATTCTTTGAAACGTTGTGGCTATAACTCCTTTCTTTCTGCAACCACTTGCCAAGTTGAGAGATCTCTCTGCTAAACTCTCTCTTTCTAGCTGCTCTGGCAAACCTCTTCTGCAATCTTCCAGCCTCTGTGTGCTCATCTTGAACTTTCTCCTTGCAACTGCCCAAGCTTCTGCTTCTGAGGCTGAGACTCTTCCAGAATCATCTGAATCTCTTCACTAAGCTTCATCTTCTGAAAGGCAAAAAGCTCTTGCTTCCTGGAAGGATCTGTCTCCTTCTTCCTGTTGCTTAACTGCCCACCTGCAGTTCCTCTACGCTCTTCCAGAACTGGAGGCCTGCCACCTTGTCTGCCTGTTACAGCTTCTTTTGGGTCTTCTTTCTCCAGCTCTGCTAGCTTCTGGGGGTAAGCTGACTTCACTAGTGCAGCTTCTTTCTGCAGCTTGCTCTGCTGCTGCCTCTGGTATGGAACTACCCTGTTAGATAGCACAGGCTCTATCTCCTTGGCTTGCTGCTCTGGTGTTCCAAAAAACTTCTTTACGCTGAACTGTTTCTTCTCTAAGCTAGCTGGGCTGGGGCTGGGTGCAAGCTGGCTGGAAGCTAAGGACTCTGTCGGGCTTGCTGTCACCTGAAGCTGTGTTGTCGGGCTGGCCACACCTTTGGTTTTCTTGTTGTTTGGTGTTTGAAAACCTTCTAAGCTCTTCCTTGCAAAGCTGTCCTGTGTTGAAGCTTTTGCTGCAGGCAGCCTTAGAACATCGAGAAATCAAAAGAAGGTGTCCAAAATAAATAAAAAAAACATTGAGAATTCGGAAGAAACCATCCAAAATCAAAAAAACATCGAGAAATCGAAAGATTTTGTCCAAAACCGAAAGAAACCTTGAGAAATCGAAAAAAAAAAAAACACAAAAACCAATCTGGCCAACAGAATGTTTACATGATACCAGCACATTGTCCCAGAATCTTTGTTTTTTTTGGTTTTTTTCGATTTCTCGAGGTTTTTTTTGGTTTTGGACAAAATCTTTCGATTTCTCAATGTTTTTTTTCGGTTTTTGGACAGGAGCCTGACATCTGCAAGGGGGGGGTAAGGTGGAGAACTGTTTGCATGATACCAGCACATTGTCCCAGAATCTTTCGATTTCTCGATGTTTTTTTTTCGGTTTTGGACAGGAGCCTGACATCTGCAAGGGGGGGTAAGGTGGAGAACTGTTTGCATGATACCAGCACATTGTCCCAGAATCCTTTTTTTTCCTCGGTTTTGGCCAGAATGCAGCAAAATTAGGTGTGTGCAAAAACCCAACGCTCACAGGGTCCCTTTCTGAAAAAAAAACAGCTCATATTCACATTGAAAATAATTGTATTCACTTGATTTACATGTCCAGAGCCGCGCTTTGGCTTTGGCCGAGTCACCATGGGTGCGGATGGCAACAGGACCGCGGCCCAGTGCTGGAGGTGATCGTGTTGTGGCCTTGGATGGAAGTTGCCAAAAGCCAAGGCCAAGGGCCAAACTCTGCCTTTTGCTTTGGAAAACAGGGAAGCCATGGGGGGGGGACCTTCTTTGACCACCTCGGATCCAACTTGTCTCAGAGTTTCTTTTAGCACATGGGCATGCCACTGTGTTTCAAAATTTGGCGGACCCCCTTATATAAATGATTTCTTTCCCCTTTGTTGACCTTCAAACCCACCAACAGGGCAACGCGACAAGAAGAGCAACTATACACATGGGCACCCTTGGTGGCAATCCTTTGCAAAAAACAATTACATACACACACTCACACACACACATGCAGCAACATAGACATTTTCTGGCGCCCTTGCTGCTCAGGTCGCGAATGCGCTACATCTCCTGCAACTTGGACAAGGCTCGTGCTGGATGCAGCGTGTCTCCCAGTGGGTGTGAGGTTTTGCTGTCAGCCGCTGGATGCGTACAGCCATCTCAGCTGGTATTGCCACATTGGTATGTTTGTCGAAACAGGGAAATGGACAACTATAGCAATCGTTGTGTTGCCCTAGGTAAAAGCCAAAGGTGCTGCCAAGCACCAACTCCACGAGCCTAGTGGGGACTAATAAGATCCCCATCTGCCCTTTGCTTCCGGCGCGAGAGACCCGCTGCAGCTTGGCAGGCGATTCGATTCGTGGGCTTGAGCACGGCTGGAAGTCTCAGACTGTTGGAGAGCTCTATGTCGAGCGAGGTGGCACCACACTACCATTGCCAAGCCAGGCATATGTCAGCTAGGGCTCAAAAGAGGTATCTTCAAACTTCCAGCCGAGAATGACAGGTCAATTTGGGTTTTCAACCTGATGTGTTTGTGGCTCCTGGCTAGCTTGCCACAAGCCTGAACCGGTTGTGACACGTTGCAGAGGCACGCAGCACGCGCGCCAAATGGTGGCTAATATGGGATACATTGTATACAGGATGATTTGATTCGCGTAGTCTTTGCAATTGTTTTTCTATGTGCTTCTTCCAAGCTCAAGGTGTGTTCCGTTCTTTCTGCTCGTCATGTTTTGTGTACTTTGTTGATTGCCAATGCAGTTCCGAGCTTGATGAGATGCACCTCAATGGAGAAGCACGAAGCTGGTGAATATGTTTGGGGTGCCAGGAAGTTGATTTTGGTTTTGCTCGTTGCCATGAAGTTGGACTCCGCAAGAGGGCAGCAGCAGAACGACATCATTGTAGTCAGCGACAGATGGACTGACATGCTTCAGCAAAAGTGAAGGTTTGGTTGTACTGCCACCCCCAAACAGATACCGTGATTACCATCGGTGTGCTTGGTATCAAAGGTTGTAATCATACAGTGAGCCTCTTGGGTTGAACCCAATTTTGAGTGGGACCTCCTGCGCCCTTTCCGGCACTTTCACAACATCTGTCTACATGGGTGTTATGTAGCATGGAGTCTTGGTACATGCCCAAGGGGGTAACATCAATTCAGAATGCCGCGCTGAGGCGCTTGCCAATGCCCACGACATTGCAGACTGGCTTGGCATCGGTATTGCTGCTGGCCCAGTGTTGGCTGCATCATGGAGCCGCATAGGCGTGCCATGACTATTGGTGGCTGATGTGGATTGACACTATGTCACACCCACTGTTCGCAACGGTTGCATCACAGCCCTTCTGACAAAAAGGACGGTCATCATTTATGCGTGTCGTTGTATACTGAATCACAGCAGTTACTAACTCTCCACTGTCTTTGAGAGAACATGTTCGGCAATGAGGTCGGCCTCTACAACTTCAAGCCGTCAGTGAGGCAGCAACTGCTGGCAACTACGTTGTGACGTGGAATGACTTGTGTGTTCAAGCATCAGATTGATGTTAAGGACTTGCATATGCGCATTCTGGTCGCTTGCTTACTGAATATTTGTGTCTCGTGGGCACTTGGTGCTTGGTACCTTTGCGTTCAGGCGCGGACCTGCATACAGCAGGTTTTTGGGACAATGGCCAAGTTGTCGGGGGCCCTCGCATGGCAGTATTGTGGTTTCCCAACGAAACCTTTGGGAAGTGGGGGACCATGAACGACCAGCCTGTCCACGCAGGCCGGTGCCCATGACAGCGCACATCCAGGGCTATCCCGAAAAGCACTTCGCAAGGGGCTCAGCATGCGCGTGTCGTTGCGATCTGAGACAATGGGAGAGAAGAAACACAAGCCAATGCATCAACTTGGAAGAGCATGGCAACCTGCCATTGGTTGTCTGGTTGTTTCCTTCACTTTGCAAGCTCCTTTTGCTTCCCAAGCCAAGAACAGGGATTGCTATCAGGATCGATTGCCACCCATGCCTCCAGTCTGCCTGTGGGTGTGCCTCTCAATGAGGGAAACCCAAAAAGGGTCTTGCCCCCCGAACAAATGCAAGCTGCCTACGAAAAAATACGGTAACCGGAACAAACTGATACGGGAAAAAGAATGCCAACTATGGGTTCCGTCCCCCAAAAACGTGTCCACAGCGCTTTTCTACCTCAGTTGGTCTCAGTTTCACTGGTTGGACTGGAGCAAAGGAGCAAAAACGCTCAGCTTCTTCACGAGGTGGCCCGCATGGCGCAGATGAACAAGCCCTGCTTCCACGCCATCAAGAACCACGCGGTGAAGCCGGTGGCGACCTCAAGCCCGGGAAGGGGGATCCATTTGTTCAAGTTGTATGCCACCAGGCGATGCATTTTATGCCAGGAGCACCCTTGAAGCCCATCCAAAATTGTTTGATTTTGGATGCAAATGTGGTTTCGTGATAACACCGAAGTGTTTGATGGCAGGGATATCCGCGACAAAAAAGTTCGGTGGACATGAATCCCCATGTGAACGACGTCCTTGAAAGGATCGAATATCGAACATTGGGCAATAATGCCCCCAAACTGTTCACCCAGGCGTGACTGGGATGGGCATCAACCCTTTTGTAGGGTTTTGCACAGCCAGGCTTCTTTGGTGGATTCTATGACCATGACCCATGCGCAAAGACTTCTTGCCGTGGCGCACATCTTCTCTCATATGAAGTGGAATTTGATTTGGGATGCCACCAGGAAATGGCAATTGTCGTGGAATCCACACCTGTGGCTTTACCACTCAGCGATGTTCGTTGGTGTCTCGGTGATGGATCCCACATGGGGGCCATGCTCTGGTGGTTTGAAGTATATCCTCCTTGTAGATCGAAAGGGTAAGCATGGCCACGGTTGAAGCATATCCTTGTTGATGCTTTGGTCATGCTCATGGTGCTCAAGTATGCAACGCAATCACTTTGTATCTAGAATCTACAGCTGCCCATACATACCGTAATACATATATTATGATGTCACAACAGTAGGGCTAAACTCCAAGAATGTGGTCAGTTCGTATGCTTGACCTGCGGATGGTTCGATGGAATCCAGCCGAACTCCACAGGGGTGTTCATGACGCCAGCCCTTCGGAAAGCGTCTGGATCCACCTTGCCGCATTCCTCCCCCCGGCAAGTGTTTTTGGCGATTTGACATTTTGGAACACCACCATTTCTGACCAAGGACGGCACCAAGCCAACGTTGATTTTTGTGTCTTCCAGGCAGGGAGTCATTGCGCGGGCACTTGCGGCAGGCAGCGAGCAATCAGTACCATGCCACAGAGACATTCCAGATGAATGTATCCTGTCTATTCGAGTTGTTTGCGCTATCCATTTGTTTTCAATCAGTTCAGATTGCCCTGAATCAATGAAGCCCCATTATGGCACGCAGCTAAGATAAGGCACTTCCTTCCGGATATGTGGCATGCAGTGTTGATGCCTCAGGCGGCAGACGCGCCTCACTGCCCTGGACATTGTTGCATTCATGTCCAGAGCCCAGTGACTGGTCACACAGATGACAGCAGCTCAAAGTGGGATATTTGAATTGGCCTCTATGTGCGTGTGATCGCTCTGCAAGTGGTGGGTTCTCCGGTTGTTTGCGTTTTACCTGGAGTCTGGGAAGAGTACGACTTTTGTGGGGCGGGTTATGTTGCCGTAGGGAGCAGCTCTTCCGAGAAGTCGGAAAGCGCTGCTTAGCGAAGGCTAGCTGAGCGCAACCAGAATCTGAGAAATAGCGTATGTGTTGAGATTCCTGTATTTGAGATGCATGCTACACACTGCCCTTGGCCATAAGACAAAGCAACAGCCTGCCCTAGGCTGCATTGGGCTATGCTTTGCGCTACGTTGATTGTTGTGCTGTTCAAAGCATGTATTCCAAAGTTGAAATTTGAAAGGATGGCTAGTCGGCCCAACTTCTAAGTTACTAAGTCACGCCCATTGCTATCCCAGCCGGTCGCTGTCGCAGTTGGTTTTCCTTACAACTGCCCTTTTTGGTGGCCAGAGTTTTGCGTTGGGCGTTGTTGAATGGTTTCCTTTGGTCGCCTGGTCAACCACTACCACCCGGAATCTCTGCTTTCTCAGGTCGGCGGATCCGGACGAGGACCCTCGGCAGTTCTGCAAGCTGGAGCCGCATGAGCTGGAGCGTCTCCGGCCTGTTTTGGGGAGGGCGTTGTTCCGTGGGACGATGGGCTGGTGGGAGGTGGGGGGAGCAGTTTATGGCCAGACTCTAGTTGCAAGGTCGCAAAGCTGGCCTAGAAAGCGGAGATCAAGACGTGCCCAAGATCCAGTGAATGGATCACCACTGAGATTTCACAGAGAAAAGGTTTCCGATCTCAGAATGCTGAAGTGAATTGATGCTTCCATTTGGTCTCAAGGCAAAGAATCCGCAAGCTACAAAGGGCCATTAGCATAAGAAGTCCACGGAATTCATTTGGCCGCATGGCAGATGGTAGCTTCCTGACAAATCCAGGGTGGACCAAGCGTGAGGCAAGGAATGTTTCCGGAGTTCTCAGGCTAAATAGGGCAGGTGCATGCCAAACTCGTCCACTGGCCTTTGCAACGCCCTTTCAAAGCACTTGTAACTATCAAGATTCTTGGCAAGTCCTTGCAAACCCTATTTAAGCTGATCGTGCTTTGCCGGCATGTTCCCTGATTCTTTCGGGCGAGAGGGCACCAGTCCACTTCTACAAGCAATTAGTACCTCCATTCTAGACTCCCACATATCGCATCAGCAACTCGATCAACTTCGCATGTATGGACATGTGCAAACAATGACTCACAGCATTGCCATTGCCAATTTTTCCTTCGCGGAGCCCTATATAGGCCATGCATGCATGCATGCCAAAAAAGCGCCTCATCCGACGCAACTCACTATCAAGAGGCTGGTCTGAAATTCGATATAGTTGGGCATTTGATCAGCAGTTAGCAGGTTCATTGCACAAAGCAGGCGCAGATCGTAGCTCAGATCGCTTTGCCAGCCTCTTGCTCGAGCCTTTGGCTTTGCCATATGGTGCAGCCGCATGGGGTGTATTGGCCGTAAGACACAGGTGTCAGTCACGTGATTTCCCGAGGCAATTTCAAACAGCTTTCCAGGAAGGTCCCATCCACAAGACAGGCGCATGTACATTTGGATTCCTTCGCTGAACCCGAGCAGACCCCAGCTTCTGACGGGGTCGCCATACGCCAACAACTGCTGATCCGCAGACAAGTGTGGATGTGTCAAGATTGGGGGGCCCCGAAATTTGTCGTATTAATGATGGCTGCCTCTGAGGAACCATCCCCAAGTGGTCCCTAGCTTTGACCAATGGAACAAACCCAAAGCAGTCAGCCACCGTTTTCCAATGGGCGCCTTTCCGAGCTCGGGCTCGGTGCTGCAACCGTTTTTGCAGCTTGGCAAACAAAGGTTTCGAAGCGACGCCCAGACGAATCCACCCATGTACTTCTCCTCTTTGGAACAAACCCCTATAGCAACTGACATGTCTTACATACAGCTCTCCCTTTGTTCCAGGGGAGGGGCATGATGCCTCGATTCACTGGTTTCTTCTCTGCGCAGTTGCGCTGTGGCACCTTTTTTTTGTGGAAGGGGGTGTAGGAGGCCCTACAAGTTCAACCAAGCACAAGTCCCCGCAAATTCAAAGCCTCCTTCCAAAATGGCCAGATGCGCATAAGCTATGGCTCTATTTTGGGGTGGATGCACATCCATTTGCCGCCTAATTTTAATGTTCACCAGGGGTACAGGGTTTTGACCCACAGCCAAATCGCCGGTTTTCCCTGTTGTTTGCCACAGGCCGGAAGATGAGCCGCAGCACAGCAGCCTGGCGCGGGGCTTCCGGGACGCCGCCAAGGTGTTTTCCCACGAGAACAAGGAGAACTCCCGAGCCTACGCCGCTCGCCAATGTGGCTGAGTGGGGAAGCGGGGGAAGGGGCAAGCACAGCCCAGTCATCCCAGACACCTGCAATATGACTTGAAGGGCAACAATGCCCCTTCTGCTTTTGCCTAGGGTTGTTCTTCAAAAGAAGGCTCAAGCTTGTTTTTCATTTTCCAGGTTGAAACCACCCGGCCTGTGGCTTAGGTGCAGGTCATCTGCGCCAGTGGTCTGCTGGTGGGTTTGCTGACCTGGGTGATCCAGCGAAGCGCCGTCCGTCTGGGAGCCTTGCGCACCACGCTGGGAGGCGGGACTGCGGGGGCGGGGGAGGGGGGGGGCGGGGTGGGGAGGCATGCAGGAGGCTTAACCTGGCCAACCCTCTCAAAATCGGGAGCAAAAGGCGCAGCAAGAAGAGAGATGAAATCGAAAGATGCGGAAGGAGGAGACAACTGCAAGAAGAAGGGAGGCAGCAGGAACATGGACACCCAAAGTGATTGCAATTGATCCTGGCTTTTGTCGTTCGAAATAGCCCCATCAGCTGAGTCATACATACATTGCTTTGGGGCTGATAGGCCACGATTCTTCAGAGGCCTTATTTGGTGCAGGATGTGCATTGACACGGTGTGACTCATGCTTGCACAGTTGAGAGGCCATCGACGGCAAGATGGATATTGTAACAAGGAACAACTGACGAAGAAAGGTGCTGTTTGCCAGGCTAGCATGCGGAAACAACAGATGCTTGATGCAGCCCAACTTGTGCGCGGGATGTGAAGGTCGAGGAGATTGTATTTTGAATGATCGTTTTTCATTACGTTATTTGTGATATGACTTGAGCCCGGGCTGTCAATGATTATCGTCCATCGGGTAAGGCTTGGGGGAAATGGTTTGCCAAGGGCAGCAGAGGTGATCTACGGCTAGCACTGTTTGGCATGGTTCATCAGCTGGCTAAGATGGTGGCAGTTTGCATCAGCAAACCGGGGCTGTGGCCTTGCTCTCTCTGGAGTGGTTGTTGTATGCTTCTTCTGTAGGTTGATTGTAGGATGCAGTTGTTGCTTCAACTGGTTTGTTTGTGCTTGTGCCACATGCGTGAAACGCGCGCTGGCTTGCGATTATGCCCAATGATTTCATGTAATCAGGCTTCCAATGAATAAGGATGACATAACCTGCCACTGGAAGACTTCAATGAGTGTTCTGGATGATATTCCGTTTAGGGCAACCTGTTTTTACCGGCTCATGGCCAGGTAACGAGAGCATTTGGCTGGCCATGGCCTTCAATGTTTGCCTGGTTGTGCTGGCTCGTCTCATCGTGAGACGCAGCGAGGCTGCGCAGGGCAGCGGACACTTGGGCAAGAGAAAACATCTCACAAAACAGGGGGGGGGTGCAACCCAACTATCTGGGTGGGGCAAAATAGGGTTTAAACACCACCTTTACACGGGAACAATCATCATAACAAGTGGTTTAAACAGTTTAAATCAATGGGTGGCCCCACCCTACCAACTATTAAAAGGAATCACGTTCCCTTTGTGAATTCCCAGTACCTTTTTGTTGGTTTACGGCTGCGAAACATTCACGCTGCCGGGCGGGTGCCCGTGGGGCGTGACAGTCTGACAGATTCTAGGTGCGTTCCAGACATCACAGGGCATACTGGGACCTTACTGATTGAGGTACTAGGTGGTGGCTCATGTTCGGCTTTCGGAGTATTTGGTTTGGCCATCGCTTGTTTCTTGGTCATCACGGTTTTACACCAGGCATCACATTCAGCTTAACAAATGCTTTTGGGCAATGAGGCGCGAGATCATCGGAATATCCAGACAGCACCTTTGATCACCAGATCACTTTGGTCTGCGCTTCTTGTAGTCTGGCTGATCAAAGGTGCTGTCTGGATATTCCGATGACCTCGCGCCTCATTGACCAAAAGCATTTGCTAAGCTGAAAGTGATACTGGGTGTAAAACCGTGATGACCAAGAAACAAGCGATGGCCCAAAAAAACACATACTGGATGAATGTTGATCCTTGCCGAGGCTACCCGCAAATGAAGGCCATGTTCTTCGGCAACACCAGCCTGATGACAGAAACCTTAGGCGTGCTGCAGTGTTCGGCGCCAGGAGCTTGAGGTTAACTTGGGGACAGGCAGACATGTGCGACTTGTTGCCAAGCGTGGAATGTGGCAGGTTAGAATTATCCATTGGATATCCCCATGGACAATGGTTTTCAGCGTCCGATTTGGGTAGACGAACATGTTGGAGTATCACTGTCCGGCCCGACCTCTATTTGTAGATCAGGGGAGGACAGTATGGAAGGGATGCTGGAGTTCCACCTGTTGGATTATTTCAAAGTAAGCTTCCCTTGTTGAAACCGCAGCCTTCGCCTGGCTTCCGCGCAGGGAAGCCGAACCTGGAGTTCTTGTCCGCGAAAACTTTGGTTCAGAAGGCTTCAGCGCTGATGTTGATGGTGGCGTCCGGCCTGCCCATAGGCAGGGAGCTGAGGTCGACTGAGGTGTTATTTCCATGTGCTCAGTCAGAAGTGGATGGGATCCACGGGTGGTTTGGGTTTAGATCGCTTACCGGAAGTATCGATGTTCAAAAGGACATCTAGGTTCCATGCCCTGTGCCGCATTTGCTTTGCATGGCGGTTTGCAGACCCAGGGGTTGTGTGTGTGTGTGTGTTAAGAATGTCCACCTATGATGAGTAACAACCCCGGGATTCAAGCTAAGCCCGCCCCGAAAAGCAATTGCCCCTAAACAAAGTTAAGCTTTTGTCCCGAAGTATTCGTTTGACCATGCCCGACCCCTATTTGTTGGACCCTGTCCGGAAGCCGACAAACAACGCAATTTCTGGGTGTCCATTTTACGACGATTCCTTTGTTCAAATCCTACTCAACAAGCATCGCAAAACAATACCCTTAAATAAAGCTGAGGGTGTGTTGCCTCTAAAAAGAGATGTTTTTTTTTTGTTCTTTCATTTTTTCCCCTGTTGATCTCAATCTTTGGTGCCATTGCCAGCTTCCCCGTATGATGGCAGCCAAACATCAAAATATTGGAGTCCAGTTTCATCATGATTTCTTTTTGTGAAGCCTTGTCAATTTAACATAACAACACAATGAGAAAGGGTAGCCAAATGTCATTTGCATTAAGCGAACCATGCCCTAAATGAAGCTAATGATCTGGGTTGCTTCCTTGACATGCATCCCAATTTCAATACAGAAAATAGTTCAATCGTATAATTGCCCCTTTTGAAGAGTACTGCCAAACTTCCTGGAATTTGACTGCAGTACAATTGCCTGACTTCCTGCATTCCGACCGGACAACACTTGCTGCGCTCCGGTGCTCAGGTCAGGAGGGCCCCAATGTCCATATGGCTGCCTGCATCTCCCGACACATCAGGCCCCAGTTCTTTGAGAAGAACTTGCGCCTTGGCGTTGGCAACGCCCATGGTGTGGGGTCAGCTATGGTGTGGGGGGGGGGGGGGCGTGCCAACTGTGCGTTTCTGCCATCAGAAGGACGGCAATGGATTTGAAAGTCGTGGAGGGCAAGCTGGAACACGGAGTATAACTTTTCTGAACATGGGTATGTAGTGGAAGCCCTGTCAGACTGCATCCACAGGAAAGACATGCATTTAGCCCTTGTACATTTTTTGCAGTGGTATGCCACGTTTTCCCTTGTATTGCTTTTGTGGGGTTGAAACCCATGTTGGATTCCGTCAAGCAAATAGGGCACAGTGTATATTTCTGCAGTGGCTACATGATTCAATCCCCAAAACCACCAGTCCAAACCACCAGAGAGAGGGAAGACCTGCCATGGACTTGTGTGCCTCCGCTATGTCAGTAGTGCCCTTTTACCCCCTTTTTTTGGGGAGGGTTCCCCTAAATCAGAGGGGAAAATCATGGGGTATTATTCCAGCCTCTCTGGAGGACCTCCGGTTTCCCTGGGGTCGCTTCAGGAAGCGGGAGCTGGTGGTTCAGATCCTCCACGCCGCCTGCGCCTCCGGGGTGGCAGCCACCTTCTCGTCGCTGCTGGGCGGCGTGCTGCTGAGCCTGGAGCGGGTGGGTGGAACCGGGGGCGCGGCTGACGGGGGGGGGTGGTCCATTGGACCTCAAAAAGGCCCCCTTTTTGAGGGACCAATATGTTTTTGGGCGGTTTGTCTGTCATATCAAGGGCTCCAGGATATGCCTCCCTCTCATGTATATGGGTGTGTCAGTTTTGATGGTACCCCCTTGTTTGGTGGTTTGGAAGGGAAGCCCATTGTTGCTGTTTTTTTTTTGGGGGGGGCGCGTTTGCTTGGCTTCTTTTAGGAGCTGATGTTGCCGCAGATCTACACCTTCCAGGTCTACTGGGGCTGCTTCTTCGGGGCGGTCTTTGGGTCTGTGACCACGATGCTCCTCAAGGAGTGGTCCATGGGCGGAATCCCACGACTCTTGGACTCGGACGTGCAGCAGGACGAAGGCCGAGCGGATGGTTCCAGTGCGGATGGTTTGTGTAGAAACCCATGGGTTTTACAATTGGTTCTTTGGATGGCTCAGGGGACGGAGGGCTTGGAGGGCATGGGATTCTTGCGGGGTCATGTTGCCCTTTGTAGTTTCGCCCTTATTCCGCTTTAAGGTGGTGGTGGTGGTGGTGGTGGTGGTGGTGGTGGTGGTGGTGGTGGTGGTGGTCAAAATTATAAGGGCAGTGCAGCACGAGGCTCCCAAAAGCGACGCAGGTAATGACAACTCACCACTTGGCTGACCTGTATCCGATGTTGTCACTCCATTTACTTTGTTGTTTGTTTGGTTTGTTGGAGAGATGGGGAGATCGGAACTTCTGATTCTGATTGTTGTGTAAAGTCTATGGGTGGGCCAACCCCGAAACGCCCAACGGACAACGTAAACCAATATGCGCTGACACCGTGTGAGCTGGCGACTTGGTTTTGGCAGTTCATCAGAAAAACATTTAGCAAGGAGCCCCCCCCATTTCTCCGGT
>CAUJNA010002369.1:87500-132500 GCA_963377175.1 Effrenium voratum | reverse complement strand
TGGTAGTTCCAAGGTACCCAAGCTAAAACATACCTCAATGGCGTGAACTATCTTTCATGTTGAGAGTGGGCAAATGCGGCTTGCAGTGTTGGGAGTTGTTGCTATGTTTTGCAATGTTTTGATGAGTAACTTACGGATTTTGTGTACCACATTTTGTTCTAGACATGTTATGAGTGCCTGCTGAACCTGATGTTCGCTGCATATATTGCTCAATATGAAAATCATATCTGAAGCCACTACCTCGCCCCTACAAGACACCTGGCATCACACCTGCCATCATTCGTGCTATCCCGAGCTCTAAATCAAGGTTTCGTTCAAAGATGGGCGTAATATGGCCCATGGGGCATAACCTATGCCTCCATTTTGGGGTGGATGAACATCCATTTGCCATCTATTTTGATGTTCACCACGGGTACATGGCTTTGACCCACAGCCATATGGAGCCCCGACCTGGGGATACTCCAACAGGTGATCAGCGCACAATATCCCCATCGCTAAACCAAGGCCATCACATGTTTCTCACCAAAAGCTGTGCTGGACACTGTTTCACTATGGAAGAACATGGATTGGGGGCGGGGTCGCTCTTCGGGGTGCTTCGATTTCGCTTGCGAATGTTTGTAGTATGTGGTTCCATTACCTGTACCTGGCTTAGTTGGAATGATCGTACAGGCATAAACCTGCACAACCAGCTGCTCAGGTTGCCATGCGTTGGTATGTTTGGCGCAGAGTCCGTGCCATTCACGTTTTATGGTTTTCACAGTTTACCCAACCGACATAATTGGAATCTCCAGTGACAAACTTGCCTGGACGGTTCAGACCAAAATCCTTGGAACCTCCAGGGCCCTTAGTCCCCAAGACCTAAACTCTCGAAACTCAGACAAACCTGCCGATTCAATGTCTTCTCTGGGACTTGGCCTTTTGCCTGCCCAGCGACTGCCAATGTTTGAAGGCCAAGTTGGTCACCACGCTGCTGGCCCTCGCTCTGCCAGTGCCCACGGGTGTGGTGGCGCCCAGTATGGTGCTGGGCGCCTTGCTGATGCGAGCCATCTGCACCCAGCTCCCAGATGGGTGCCTTGGCAAGGTCAGGTCAACCCTCAGAAAGCATTTGGAAGCTTGGGACAGGGGTTTGATAAAATGTGTTCTTGGTGATTGTTGGTGTTGTTGCTGCGGTGGCAGCTATGGCAATCAAATATGGTCCTTATGTAGAATGGCTGCGGTGGTTCTTGGTATTGTATTGTTTACACATAGTCTGTGAAGGCATGGCAGGGGACGCTGTCATTGCACCTGCAACGCTCACTGGGCGCTTGGCAGCTTAGCAATGTAGATGTGAACTACTGTTAAGCTTGAGTGAGGCAAGTTTGATAGCCTACCCAAGTAGCGAACACTGTTTCATTGTTGACTCAGTGGCCTCATGCACACAGTTCTGTAAAGAAAGTCGAAGAAGCATGAAGACATCAACAACAAGCTGTCACCTTCGGTCCTTTATTTCACAGGTGACGAGTGCAGAGATGGCCCTTCCTTTAACCCTCCTTTACTAGCCATCAATTGGCTGTGGGTGAATGAAGGGGCAGGAATGGCTCCCTGGTCACCCATTATTATTTGCTGCAATTATAGCTTCTCCAAATTCAATGATTCTATGATGGGTGAACAGATTTCTATCAACCACGGTCTAACTCATGCACAGAGAACCAAGAGGACTGTGGTCAAGAGCTAGGTGAACAGGCATTGATTGGTTTTTTCTTGTCTATCATACAATTTCCTTTTAATTAGTGGTCAACTGATGGACAAGAGGATGAGAGAAGCCATTAAACTGTCCTATCAATTATATTCATTTAATCTTGGAATGGCTTCTCTTTACCATCAAGGATCCTCAGTTTCAGAGTTTACAAAATCGTAGAAACATAGAATTAATCAATAGGATTCTTGATTACATCCTCCATCATCTCTATCCCAATTGCTAGGATGTGGAACAACAATGAGAGATATAAATGAGCCAACAAGAAGTAGTGAATATTTTAGATTCAACAACTGCTAAATAATTTGTACATCCTCTTGTCCCATCTCTTCCTTCACTCACTTCGCTCGGTTGGAAGTGTTTGTAAGCCCGAGATACAAGACCCTGAGAACTTGGATGAAGTCAAGCCTTTGGTAACAGTCTGGCGTTAGCTGACTTATCTTCCTAATTTTTAGGAAATTATGGGACTCAAGACTCGCAGACTCCAATTCTGGCCTGGAACGCGGATGTTGCTTGTGCAAAGCCGTTTAACCTGTCTTGAGGCCGCACCAATCGACGCCAAACATGGCTGAAAGAACAACGTCTCAAATCAAAGGCCAACCAAGTTCAGCTCGCTTTGAGGCAGAGCCATTTGTGTGTCTGTGTTTTCGAGGGTAGTAAATTCCCTGTTTAGAGCACAGTCTAAAGGCCAACGCAATTTTTGGGCCCCCTACAATGACATACCGCCATAAGGCCTCGACCAAAGTGTCGTCTCCGATGCTCCGATGCAGGTTCTTTACCCCGCTGCTGAGACAGGAGGACGATTTAGGCGCCTTCTTGGCGCGACTCAGTGGCTTGGATGTCAAATGATTCCGGAACAACATGGGGCCGACTTTTGGTTGGTCCTTTGCTTTTCTCGATTGTGTTATGCGTGTTGCTTGCTTTTCGTACTTGGTGTGTATTTGCTGAATGCGTAGTGGAGTGTAGTGTAGTGAAGCGACGTGAAGTTAAGTAAAGTGAAGCGAATGGAAGCGAAGTTAAGTGTAGTGTAGTGAAGTGTTGTGTTGTTGTCGTTCTCGTTCTCGTTCTCGTTGTCATTCTGGTGGTGGTGGTGATGTGTGGGCAGGCGTGGACGGGTGCGGGTGGGCGAGGAACAGATTTCAATTCAGCAGCTGCGCTTCAGCAACTAGGCCTCGGAAACCACGGCTCCATCAGCCATGCAGCATGTGCTTCAGAAACTTCGGCTCAGCAACAAAGAGCTCGTCCGCTTCAGCAGCTTCGCCTCAGAAACCATGCTTCAGAAACTACGCTTCAGCCAAACCTCCCCTCTTCAGCAACTACGCTTCAGAAGCTGAAATTCTCTGCTCGCTTGAGCAACAAACAAATCCTCTTCAACAACCAATAGGGGGAGCTAAAACTCTCCATGGCGCGGGTGGCGTGGGGTGGGGAGTGTTCGCGGTCCGTCGAGGTTCACCGGAAATTATTTGTCGGCATTTGAGTCTTCTTGGAAACTTGACGCATTGCTCCTGGCGTGATGCTCCCGTGCAGAACCTTGGCTAGAGCGGTTGGCAGTAGACCTCTTGGGTGCCTATGGCGGTGTGATCAAAGAAGCGGACCAACGCTCCAACACGCTGTCAGGCTGCGCGCTTGTGCCTCACGCATTCCTCAATTTGAGAAAGCAACCCGATTAGGCGAAATAAAGCCGCATCCTGGAGCGATTCTTGAAGCGACACGAAGCGATACCCCAAAATAAGCACAACCCCTCCGCGGTGAATCTCTGACCTTCAGATCCAGGAAAAGCGTCGGAGCTTGTAAAGCTTGTCAAAACTGCCTTGTGGGGTGGGGGGTGGAGGTGGGGTGGGGCGGGGAGTGGCGTTCCTTCGGAGTTAGCCGGAAATCATGTAGCCGCATTCGGGGGTGGGAGGTGGGGAGTGTTGGCGTTCGTCGCGACATAATTTATATAAATCATATTAGCCTCACGATGATGATGAAGATGATAATGGGGCCACTACACCTGATGATGATGATGATGATGATGATGATGATAATGATGATGATGATGATGATGATCCACCACACCGCAGGGTTGCCGCCTGCCTTCACGGTGTGCAATCTGGGGTGTGCTCCCAGAGTTTTTGTTGCCTTCGAATCCGAGAACCGTGGCTTCGGGCCGAGAAGCTGTTCTTTGCCTCTTTCCACTGATTGCTTGCCGCCTGCCACAATGTCTTGCGCGCCGCTTGCGGCTCGCCGCTTTTGCCAAGTTAGGTTTTTGGATTTGTGCCGGCCACTTGTTGAAGCTGGCCCTTGGTAGTGGGCCCTGGGTGGGTGGGATTGAGATCGAGACTTTTGCATGTTCACGTCTTAAGCCTTGTCAACCCTAGGCATTATGCCAAGACGGGCGAATTTTCCTTCAGGGAGACGCCCTCCTTGTTTCATTTGATGTTTTTCCCAAAAGAAACACCTGGGGCTGGGCTCGTTGATGTCGAGTCGAGGCATTTTGGGCGCCTCTGCCTTCAGCTGCGCGGTGGTGCGCGCCTACGGCGTGGCCATCACCACCTTCGAGGCCAAAACTGAGCTTCGGGGAGCTGAAAGCTATGGGGTCGATAGGACCATATGGCCATGGACCAAAATCCAAATGGTACCCCCAGTGAACATCCCAATCCACTAAAATGGGTGCACCTACCCCAAAATGGGACCATTGGTTTTGACCCACCGCCATATAGGCTATGGGTTTTTTGGGGGCAGCTGTCAGGGAAGTTTCCGGGGATGTTGGGGATACCGCCTGGCCTTTCTTTGGGCGGGGGGGTGATTTGGGAGCGGGTTCCATAAAGCCAACTACAAAAACAGTGGGCACCTTTGTTCTTCCGTGGCCAATGGGGGTTTGGGCCTGTTTGGGATGCTTAAACAGGGCTTTTGATGGGCTTGCACATTTGCATGTTTGTTGCTGGAGGCACGGGTACTTGGCCTTTGGAGGTCCAGGAGATACAGCCAAAAGGAGGGGAGGCTGAAGGCAAGCCCCTGGCGATGGGGTTTAAGTGTTTGTTTTTCCACCTGTCACACGCGAATTTGGGAAAGCCCATGCCAAGGGTCAAGCGTCGAACCGTGTCACTTGAAGGCCTCGTACATGGCCAATGTACTTGCGGTACCTGCCTGGAGATTCATTCTCCGGCCTTTTCCTAGGCGTTTTAGTTTCCTGGTAGTTTTGGGCGTGTTGGGCGTTCTAAGTGGTTTCTAGGAGTTTTGCGCGACCCCCGATCCCAAAAAGTTTTTTTTGTTCGTTCTCTGATTTGCGGGCGTTTGCGGGCGTTTGCGGGTGTTTGCGGGCTTTTTGCGGGCGTTGTGCGGGTAATTCTGGGCGGGGAAAACGTGAAACCGTACCAATTCTGAAATCTCACAAAAATATGGGAGCTTTAGTAGTTTTAGGCGACTTCACGAAAAAAAACAACATCGAGATTTACGAAAAGCAAGTCAAAGCCGAGAACTACCAGGAAATTCATGGAGAATGAATCTCCAGGTGGGTACCTAAGGTGGGTCCAATTGTCAATCACGCTTCAGGTCAATGAACAGTTTGGGGTCATGAAGTAGAAATTCTGACAAACGTCACACACGTCTCCCCAGTTGAATCGGAACAGATTGGAATGGAGGGCTGCAGGCACGGCGTTTGCTCTTTTCAGTAAGCAGAAGCCACGCAGGGCTAACTTGCACTTTTAGCGATTGGCATGTCGGTTTTGGGTTGTGTTTCCTCTTATTCTCCGGAGTTTCTGAACAATGAACTGTTTTCACAGAGCCGAAATGTTCGAGGCGCATTGTCTATAGGGCATCCATGTGGCATAGGTTCGCTGGCAGGCCATGGCCCTGAGCAACATGGGGGTGCCGTTGAGCCTCAGCAGCCTCACCGCCATCTTCGTGGCGGACCTCATCTCGTTGCCCTTCTTTGACACTGCCCTGGCCGCCTGGCTGATTCGAATCCCAAAAAGGCGTGGCAAATGGCCGTTTTGAGTTTCTCACTGGCTGGGATGGGCCGAACTTTTAGATGAATCATTCCCAGCGTCCTCTTTGTTTCCCAAAGGCCTACGGTTTGGAATGTGTTCTTTGTTTCCTCAGCGACCAAGTTTAGTTGGCAAACAGATTGCCTAGTATAGCTTATGGGTGAAACTATTTGGGGAAGCGGCATCAAGATGGTCGGCATCAAGATGGTCGGCATCACTCATGTTGTGTTTCTTTCAAGAGACCACGTGAGCAACGATCAGCCGTTTTTGAATCATATCTAGGTAAGTTTGTCGGTATGTCTCACAACAAAGATCCGTCACCTTCGACTACAGAGGTGAATTCTGGTAACAAGCTACCCGAAACCCAATTCGCTCTGTCGCTATATCGCGGAAGATGTGTTTTCCGTTCGTGTCGCTTGGCTTGGAGTTGCCTAGAGGACGGGGAGTGCATTTGTTTTGCAGGCAACCCTTCAACTGTTCGTGGTAGATGTTGTTGCTCTTTGAAGAAAGCCCCAAACTGATCAACCTGGTCACTCCAGAAGCTTGTTGAGGTCCTGAATTGTTTCTTTGTTCTTTCTGCTTGTGGTGTCAGCCAGGTTTGGGTTGGGGCAGCCCGGGCGGCACTGGCGGGTTGACACGCGCACGTGTGCTTATTCCGCAGTACCTTGTGCGAGTCAAGCAGGATCAGGTTCAAGCTATGGAAGCTCGTGAGAAACGTTTGTTCGCCCAGGATATTCGGTATTGTGCGATCATGTTGGATCTTAGAAGAGGCTTCAAACTCAATGATGTGGATTCCGAACGTTGCAAGAGCTTACTTATGGCCATTGCTGACTTCCCATCAAATCAAACCACCAAGCCACATCCCAGCGACCACGGGCATGTGGCGAATGGCTAATGGTTCCTGAGGTTCGAAAGGGCTGGCAGGGAGTGAGCCAAATGACCTGCACCAACCACGCAGAGGAGCCGGCCTTCCTAGCGACTTTGGTAGCACTCTCTCCGCAAAGCGCTGCTAGGACGTGGGATTGGGGCATGTGCCTAAAAGGGGGGGACACTCAAAATGGTTTTGGGTGTTTGCTGCCTTCAAACCAGCTACCGGCAAAACACCCACACACACACACTGTAAATGCCCGCCCCACGCTTCCTCAACTCACCCATTTAATGTTGCTTAGCTTTGAAGTGAGGAGGCTGCTGGAGCAGCTTTCTAACCATGGCTTCTGATTTTGGACCACAAGCAGCCGCCTGCATTCAGGTCATGCAGCCGCATTCCGAGTTCATTTCATTGCCGGAGATGGCAAGGCCAGGCGTGCTGTGAGCTTGCCGGGCCATAAGGGCTATTTGTGGGATGCTTGCAGGCTTGTCTTGGCCCTGAGCCCTTTAAAACTGTTTGCTTGTGCAGTACCATTCATGGTTTGGCAACTGACCCGCTGCATGCACCATCGTCGTGATAATGTTGTTTTTCCCCGCTGGAAAGCACTTTTGTTGCACCTGAGACGGGCGGCACATGTCTGTGTTTCCACCGCAAATAGGAACTTGAGTGAGAGCGGGATTGAGAGTGGGTGATTGAGAGCAAGCTGGACAAACACAACACACACATACACACACCGCAGCCATAGCTTGATGTAAGAAATCTTCACGCTTCTCCGCATGAATGACGCCAGCTACTGGTCATGTATACATGCTGGGATTATGGGATTGACAGCTCAAAGAATGGCTCTGAGCTGTTGTGTGGCCCAGGGGTAATCAAAGTCAGGCAGTTTGTGGTATGATTTGTCTTCCTTCCTGCTGAATTACAACGGCACTTGTTCACTCTGGGGGGCAGATAACTGCAGGAGTATGTGTATATATATATATATACAGTATATATATATACTTTAGAGCCTCCGGCTCAGTCCGCCGACATTGTCCTCTCCCTTTTCTCCTTCTTCCTCTCTTCCTTGTCTCCCTTGTGTGTTCTGTCGTCCTCTCTCCCTCCCTCTGCTCCCATCCTCCCCATCCCCCCAAGCCTCTCTCTCCCCACTCTCCTCTCTCTCGTATGTATGCATGCATGTACTGTATGTATGTATGTAATGTATGTATGTATGTAATGTAATGTAATGTAATGTATGTATGTATGTATGTATGTATGTATGTATGTAATGTAATGTATGTATGTATGTATGTATGTATGTATGTATGTATGTATGTATGTATGTATGTATGTATGTATGTATGTATGTATGTATGTATGTATGTATGTATGTATGTATGTATGTATGTATGTATGTATGTATGTATGTATGTATGTAATGTATGTATGTATGTATGTATGTATGTATGTATGTATGTATGTATGTATGTATGTATGTATGTATGTATGTATGTATGTATGTATGTATGTATGTATGTATGTATGTATGTATGTATGTATGTATGTATGTATGTATGTATGTATGTATGTATGTAATGTAATGTATGTATGTATGTATGTATGTATGTATGTATGTATGTATGTATGTATGTATGTATGTATGTATGTATGTATGTATGTATGTATGTATGTATGTATGTATGTATGTATGTATGTATGTATGTATGTATGTATGTATGTATGTATGTATGTATGTATGTATGTATGTATGTATGTATGTATGTATGTATGTATGTATGTATGTATGTATGTATGTATGTATGTATGTATGTATGTGTATGTATGTATGTATGTATGTATGTATGTATGTATGTATGTATGTATGTATGTATGTATGTATGTATGTATGTATGTATGTATGTATGTATGTATGTATGTATGTATGTATGTATGTATGTATGTATGTATGTATGTATGTATGTATGTATGTATGTATGTATGTATGTATGTATGTATGTATGTATGTATGTATGTATGTATGTATGTATGTATGTATGTATATGTATGTATGTATGTATGTATGTATGTATGTATGTATGTATGTATGTATGTATGTATGTATGTATGTATGTATGTATGTATGTATGTATGTATGTATGTATGTATGTATGTATGTATGTATGTATGTATGTATGTATGTATGTATGTATGTATGTATGTATGTATGTATGTATGTATGTATGTATGTATGTATGTATGTATGTATGTATGTAATGTATGTATGTATGTATGTATGTATGTATGTATGTATGTATGTATGTATGTATGTATGTATGTATGTATGTATGTATGTATGTATGTATGTATGTATGTATGTATGTATGTATGTATGTATGTATGTATGTATGTATGTATGTATGTATGTATGTATGTATGTATGTATGTATGTATGTATGTATGTATGTATGTATGTATGTATGTATGTATGTATGTATGTATGTATGTATGTATGTATGTATGTATGTATGTATGTATGTATGTATGTATGTATGTATGTATGTATGTATGTATGTATGTATGTATGTATGTATGTATGTATGTATGTATGTATGTATGTATGTATGTATGTATGTATGTATGTATGTATGTAATGTATGTATGTATGTATGTATGTATGTATGTATGTATGTATGTATGTATGTATGTATGTATGTATGTATGTATGTATGTATGTATGTATGTATGTATGTATGTATGTATGTATGTATGTATGTATGTATGTATGTATGTATGTATGTATGTATGTATGTATGTATGTATGTATGTATGTATGTATGTATGTATGTATGTATGTATGTATGTATGTATGTATGTATGTATGTATGTATGTATGTATGTATGTATGTATGTATGTATGTATGTATGTATGTATGTATGTATGTATGTATGTATGTATGTATGTATGTATGTATGTATGTATGTATGTATGTATGTATGTATGTATGTATGTATATGTATGTATGTATGTATGTATGTATGTATGTATGTATGTATGTATGTATGTATGTATGTATGTATGTATGTATGTATGTATGTATGTATGTATGTATGTATGTATGTATGTATGTATGTATGTATGTATGTATGTATGTATGTATGTATGTATGTATGTATGTATGTATGTATGTATGTATGTATGTATGTATGTATGTATGTATGTATGTATGTATGTATGTATGTATGTATGTATGTATGTATGTATGTATGTATGTATGTATGTATGTATGTATGTATGTATGTATGTATGTATGTATGTATGTATGTATGTATGTATGTATGTACGTATGTATGTATGTATGTATGTATGTATGTATGTATGTATGTATGTATGTATGTATGTATGTATGTATGTATGTATGTATGTATGTATGTATGTATGTATGTATGTATGTATGTATGTATGTATGTATGTATGTATGTATGTATGTATGTATGTATGTATGTATGTATGTATGTATGTATGTATGTATGTATGTATGTATGTATGTATGTAATGTATGTATGTATGTATGTATGTATGTATGTATGTATGTATGTATGTATGTATGTATGTATGTATGTATGTATGTATGTATGTATGTATGTATGTATGTAATGTATGTATGTATGTATGTATGTATGTATGTATGTATGTATGTATGTATGTATGTATGTATGTATGTATGTAATGTATGTATGTATGTATGTATGTATGTATGTATGTATGTATGTATGTATGTATGTATGTATGTATGTATGTATGTATGTATGTATGTATGTATGTATGTATGTATGTATGTATGTATGTATGTATGTATGTATGTATGTATGTATGTATGTATGTATGTATGTATGTATGTATGTATGTATGTATGTATGTATGTATGTATGTATGTATGTATGTATGTATGTATGTATGTATGTATGTATGTATGTATGTATGTATGTATGTATGTATGTGTATGTATGTATGTATGTATGTATGTATGTATGTATGTATGTATGTATGTATGTATGTATGTATGTATGTATGTATGTATGTATGTATGTATGTATGTATGTATGTATGTATGTATGTATGTATGTATGTATGTATGTATGTATGTATGTATGTATGTATGTATGTATGTATGTATGTATGTATGTATGTATGTATGTATGTATGTATGTATGTATGTATGTATGTATGTATGTAGTAAGTAAGTAAGTAAGTAAGTAAGTAAGTAAGTAAGTAAGTAAGTAAGTAAGTAAGTAAGTAATGTAATGCATGTAATGTATGTACGTATGTATGTATGTGTGCATGCATGCATGCATGCATGCATGCTTACATACATGTATGCATGTATGTATGTATGTAATGTATGTATGTATGTAATGTATGTATGTAATGTCATGTAATGTCATGTAATGTAATGTAATGTAATGTACTGTATGTATGTATGTATGTATGTATGTATGTATCCTTGCACTTCCCCTTTGCTCCCCAGTATTTCCCGCAAAAAAACACGGTTTTTCCAGCGTTTTCGCAAAGAGGACGTCCAAAAACATTGAGTTTTTCCAGATTTTCGGCAAAAGGATGCAGGAAGCCCAAGCCAGCAAAAAAGCCGGCAGGGGGAATCGAGCCTGGGACCCCTGTTTTGCGACACCGGCTCCCCGAAGACTACGTTTAGTGGAACGTCATCAAATTGCCGCGCGGTACGTGGGGGACCCCCCCCCCCCCAAAAACCTACGTAATAGACGTCGGGCGGGGGGGGGTTAGGGGGGGGGTTATCCTCTATCCTCTAGTAAGTATCCGACACGCCGAGCAATGTCGGCGGATATACATGAGTGATGAACGAGCTAATTAACATTTAAACATGCACTGACGCGGTGAGAGTGCCCTTAAGAGCTGAGATTGCACTGTAACATGAGATGGTCCCCCTCAATCTATATCCAGGTTGGAACAAGACATTTTTCAGGAAACCATGCAAAGCGAGATGACCCGAGATCAAGTCTTAGTCACTGATGATGCAAAGGCTGGTTGCGGCATTGTGGGGAGGCAAGGCAATTAGTCAACTGCCCATGCATGCGAGACTTAACAGGAAGTGTTGGCGCTTCCAATGTGCAAGAGAGGCGCATGTTTTCGCGCCAGCCTGGCATTGCCAGGGCTTGAAGACCCAAGGGTTGGGGTCACATCAGGTGGACCCAGTCCAAGTCCAGCCGCTTTGATGTCAAAGAAGGCAACACAGGTGATTGCCAACAACGGGGGGTTTTGACTGCTTGTTTGTTCAAGCTACTTTAAAAATCGTGTTAGAATAATATATATATATATATATATATATGTGGCGTAGAATGAGTAGGCCGAGTAACCCTGGCAACATGCAAAGTATACGCCGAACATTCGAATCTTTTTTTCCTCGTGAAAGATTCGAGCGCTTAGCCGGTTCAGCTTGGAGCACGTGGATGCGGCCCTGCGAGCGACGCCGCTGGAGTTCAGCTTTCCAGTGATCTCCACAGATGCAGCTCGTCGGACTCGGACAAACTGTGGATGCACAAAACCCTCCACCTAACCCTGGAATGAGTCACCTGTCAATACCAACAATGGTTTCCCATGGTTTCAAAGTGGTGCAGGATTTCGCTCATACACAGTATGCTTGAGTTGGAGGTGTTGTGTGTGTGTGTTCTACAGCACCCACAGTGACTTGCAACCTGTTCGTCACTTTGTAGGCAAAGTGAGTGAGACAGCGTTGTGGCAATCGGCTGTCGTGCGTCTTTCTTTTGACTTGCATTGTGAAGCATCCAGATCCACATTGGTGTGCAGGTCAATGAGGTATCAACAAGCTTGCCACAAGAGTTTTCTCTTGCGGCTGGTCTTCATATCATTCTTGAAGCCAAGACGACGCGCTCAGTTTTGGCAACCCAGTATGACTTGGGAAGCGAAACGTCTGTCAGATGGGTGCTGCGCAACGTAT
The DNA here is from genome assembly GCA_963377175.1 of Effrenium voratum. NCBI lineage: Eukaryota > Dinophyceae > Suessiales > Symbiodiniaceae > Effrenium > Effrenium voratum. The sequence continues at coordinate 119,960 of CAUJNA010002369.1, read as the reverse complement.
GTGTGTGTGTGTGTGCATGTTGCCCGATGAGTTTTGAATCATTTCACTCACAGGGCAAAGGAACAACCAGTATGCCAATGGCTAAATTTGGTCAGTGACCTTCTTAGTCGATGCCAGTGGCGTGGCCTCAAGCCGAGGACCACCTGTCGGCGGTGCACCCCCACCACCACTTGCTGCGGGGCACCATCTCCCGTGAGGCGGTCGCGGAGGTGAAGCGACGCCTGGAGGCCAGCCAGGAGAAGGCGAGTTGCTGGGAAGCAACTGGCTGCGGAAGTCTTGGACGGGAAGTATTGGTCGGCTGGGTTGATTGGTTGTAGGTGTGCTGCTTGGTCGGTCGGTTGGCTGTGTGGGATGCTGAAACTTGTAGGTTGCAGCCCGGGGCATGGTGGTTCGGTGGTTATTGGATGCTCAACCTACTCGGTTGTAGCCAGGGTTATGAGCCAGCCACCTCCTGTGGTAGCACTTACTAAGGCTGAATCTATCTCGAAGTAGGATCCGAGGTGCCATAGCTGGATGGCCTTTGAGAGGCAAATCTGCAGGCGAGTTCCACTTTTTGCCTAGGGTGACAGACGTCGAAGATTGACTTCGGGCGTGGTTTGATTCAAAGGACGTCCATGATGGTGCACTGACTCCGCCAATCGTGTGAGTTTGCCAGGAACCTCAGGAGGAGGATAAGCATGTATCTCTTCTGAGTCTCCGGCCGCTTGGACGCAACGGCTTCAGATCCTGTAAGCTTCATTGATGACTTGTTTTATTGATTGCTATGTTGGGTCCGTGGGTGTCATGTTCGAGGAAAGCATGTTATCTCCAAAGCACAGCCCCTATGAAAGCGCCTAAACACGAGGGGAACACCTTGCGATTTTCAAGCGAATCCTATTCTTGTCCACGTTGCGAAAGGTGGCATGGACATTTCATGGCAGAAAGGCTTTGAGCCTGATGGATCTGGCAGGCCTCAGGTACCAGGGTTAGGCGAACCATGGGTCAATCCCATGTTAAATCGTGGGAATCAGCCACCGTACCGTTGGTACCGTTGGCTTTCTGTTCAAGGGGACGGGTCCAGTTGTGTCAACCAATTTGGCCCAACCCTGGCGGAGTTGAACGGGGGGCGGGGCCATCCCTGTCTCAGTGTCCCTTTTGAGTGTGGGACAACTGGTGCAGCATTCCCACTTGTCTTGTTTGAGGATCCTTTCAGTGTGAACATCTGGTGAAGCATGATAGCAAAGAGATGAACATCTACCACGAGATGCAACAACCATGTTGGAACACCAGCAGCATGAGGTGCCTTAATTGCCAGAATTGCAACAACAGTAAACAATCAACGATTGCAACATATCATACACCATTGGGAGGGGTGCGCCGGTTGGAAACAACAAGCCCTTGTGTTTTGTGCACGACAATGCAGCTTGTTTGGGGGACAATCACGCACTTTCCACATTTTGCGGGGGGCGATAGCCACCAATCCGAGATTTCCGGCTGAACTTTGACCACACCTGGAGACTGAGGTGGGAGGACTCCCAGAGATTCGGGCAGCTCCTGGCTGACATTCTACCGCTCTCGGTGGACCCCTTGGCCACGGTGCAGGAGCTTTACATGACCCTGAAGGCGGGTCTGTGTTTTGCATTGGGTTGTTACCTAACGCACAACTGTCTCGTCCGCCGAAATCCATTTGTGAGTAAGGGCCAAAATAATTTGAATGGGGGTGTGGGGTACGTGACAATCACATGAAGTCATGATCATAGGAGATTAGATTGTCCCTTTTGGGAAGCCTAAAGTTGTTGTAACAACACAATTGTGTCCCTATTTGACACATTTGGCGGATGGCATATAAAGTGGACAAGACCTGAAGGATGTATAGATGTACAAGACCTCGAAACAAGGGTCCCGTACAAAGGTTGGTTTTGAGTTGATTCCTTTTTGAAGTACCAACCAAAAGGGGTTCCATGTTGAGCAACCTCTTTATGGATCCTGAACGTTTTTACATGATGCGAGGTGGTGCGCAAGGAGGTGGCTTACGTCACCGCCCATGGCGTTCTGCTGGGCCGAGTCGGCTTTAAGGAGCCGATTTTTATCTGTGTGTGTGTGTGTGTCTGTGTGTGTGTGTCTGTGTGTGTCAGTCTGTATGTTTGTTTCTTTCCGAGGGTACCCTCTTTTGGATCGCTTCATATAAAGGGAAGCCAACAAAAAACACCCTTCATTGTAGTGTCCGAATCTCTATTTTGACGCATACCCTGGCTACTGGGGATCCAATCTCACCCGTTTTTTGCTGGGCAAGCCTTGGCCACGGCTAAGTTTCACCCGCATCTTGACAGGAGCTCATTGGCGAAGGCATGCCCATCGCCAAGGGTCTGGGCGCTTTCCATGATCAGGACGCAACACATACATATATATATATATATGTTATACCTGGACCAACCACGTATGCAGAAAAAACGCCTTCGAGAGAAAATGCACAAAAAAAATGGCATTGTTCTTCAAAAGCGCCTTTGTGTTCAAAAAAGGCTTTCGCAGCGCAATGCCACACTGACGCATTGCCTGGTCTGTCTGCCTTCTCGAAGCCTGTACGTGAGAACCTTTGATTTGGATCTGCTCATTTGGACATCCATTTCTTCGACATTGGCCGTTGCTGCATGCAGGTTGTTTTCCACCAGAGAGCCGTCTGAATCCCCTCATGGCCAGCACTGTCAGTTCGAGGGGCCGATTTGGAATGAGAAATATGGCGTGAATGTCAGCCAAAACCAGTTTTGCAGCTTGCTGTTGTTTGTTCCGGCAATTTCCGCCTTTTTCCGGCAATTTCCGCCTTTGTTCCGGCAATTTCCGCCTTTGTTTTGGCAGTGGGTGCTTTTGTTTTCATGTGCAATTTCACGAGCCACTGGCCAATTGCGTTTCTGGAATAAAGAGTGCTGCTGATGCGCTGAATCCGCACGCGATTCGTTGAGGAAAGTGATATTTTCAATAAAGCTGCTAAAGAAAATGCTCTGCCCATCTTTGTAGACCGAAGCATGCGCGCAATCCAACATGTCAAGCACGGAAGCACGAGCCCCGGCGAGGGCTGAGCCCAAATTGGGGTAAGCCCCCCCATATTTCAGAAAAACGCCCTCGATCTAAAAAATAAGCGCCCAGTCCAAATTTAAAGAAACTTCTGAAAAGGCAAAAAAAACTGCACACTTAAGACGCTGCAGGTATGGGTTCTTCAAAACAAGGCACCCCACGAATGCGCGTTTTTGTTCTTTTGTTTTCCCATTTAAGCATCCCGACAAGGGTTTCCAATGTCAGGACTTGGCCTTAGACGTTGTTGGCCTTGACAGAGATGACACCAGGGCTGTTGAATTTATGTATCCAGTGCTTCTATTCACCCTGGCATAGGCAAGAAGCCTACAGCGCCATTTGACACGGGATGGACAACACCCAGTTGCCCAGAGGTGCCCTGTGTTTCCATGTTTTGGGAGGGGTGCCCCTTTAAAGTCAACCAGCCAAACAAGCTGATGCCCGTTTTTTTCCCCATGGAAATCCACTGGGCATCTTTAAGAGCAAGCTGCGGCGGTATGGCAAGTTCTAGGAGACCTTCAAGGCGATCTACAATGCCGAGAGCCCGCAGAGCTGGGCGGGGATGTAGGCCCGGGCGCTCCCAAGAGCCGGCTCCGAGGTGCTTTTTGGGTGTGGCCTGGTAGAAAGATTGTAAGTGCTGGCCTCGCAGAATTGAAAGTGGTCCCAAACAGGTTCTGGCAAAATTGAGTTGGATCGATAGATCCCGAGTCTCCATCCAGATCCGCAGGGTTGGATCTCTGAACTGGGATTGCAAAGCAACTCGCAAAGGAGATTCCTCCAAAATACTTGTTGGGGCTGCATGTTCAGTTGGAGTGCAGGCCTCCCTTCGGAGACCAGGTGGCTCTACTGGCCGGTTCCCTCCAGGCTTCCTTTCAAAACCATCCAAGGAGGCTTCCATGTTGGGAGACCTGCAGGAGCTTGCAATGATACAAATGGAAACGCCTGATCAAGGTGCCGGTTGTTTGCTTCGTGCAAAGCATGACATTTATGTCATGGCATTGAATGGTGTCGTTTGTTGATTCTCTTAATTAAACACATTATGACTCCCTGATGTGCTGTTTCAAGTGGTGCTGATCAACTTGATTAGATTGGTTTAAGCTTGTATACATGTTTGCGAGCGTGGCTGTTCTACATGTCGTACCACAATTAGATAACACATGTTTCTAGAGGCAGTTTGTTTGTGTACTGTAGCCCGATCTGCCTTGCAGCTTCTTGAATTGTGTTGAAGCTCATTTAGGGAACATCTCTCGCTTTTTCTGTCATGTTCTCGTGTGTGCATGATGCAGGCTCTCTCTCGTGCAGCCACGTATGGAGAGGAAACAAAAGGCCGACGCGGCGCTCCTGGGCGAGGGAGATTTTTTTTGATGGCGGCAGCCTAGGCGAGTTGTCTTCCATGCTACTTAGGGATGTGCTTTGTTTATGACATGCTATGCAATTGAACCGACCTGCTTTTGGTACCCTCAAAGAAGCACAAACCTACCGTCGGTGGGCGGCGAAATAAGCCTGAGGGAGGCAGTCTAGCCGTCAACAGCTTGCCCGGCCAGGTACGCCACGAAGCGGGCGCTTTGGCCAAGCCTGGGCAGCTAATGTTACGTCGTTTGTGACAAGATGATGTTAAGCCCGCTGATTTCTGCATGACACGAAGCAATTCAAGGAAAAAACTGTCGTTGGTGCAGCATGGTTTTGTTAGCGAGTGATGGGGTTTGGGCCAAGACAGAGCATTGAGTGCAATTATTGCAGCTCCAACAAAGGGCCGCAGAATAACTTCAGCATTCATGATGCTTGTTCGTAAGAGTCCCTGACACTTCGATGGCAAAAAAGACAACTATTGCACAGCCAGCCATGAGGTCTGCAGCCCTCGCTATGAGGATTATGCTAATTCTCCAAAACAAACCAACTTAGCTACTAGTCTCCACCAAATATTGTCCATGACGACCAAAAATGGATGGGCCCTTTTCCACACAGCCGCATGGTCAAGAGAAGTATCTATGAGCCTCTGGACATTGTGAAACCCTCCCATACCCCATACGTACAATATGGTGCCTTCAGCCCAGAGGGATGACATATATGAATCATAGCTGTGGCACCTTTTTTTTTTTGGGGGGGGGGGTTGGGGGTGGTGCGGGCTGCAGGTCCCGTTTCCCGAGAAAGGCAAAGAGGTTTCTGGGCTGCAGGTTTCGGACCAGAGCCTGAAGCACACCTTGGAGTTTGGCATCGGCATCCACCACGCGGGTCTTCCCGAGCGCGATCGCAAGGCGCGCGCTCGCAAGGGAGGTGGGCCGCTTGGCCAATGGAGCGGGAAGACATGGCGAGGATGTGCAGTGCCTCATGTGCCGCACAAAATGTTTGGACGTGTTCGGAGATTGGGATCGCTAGCGCCTCAGTTGAGCTGGGAAGGTGCCAGGATAAGGGACTGTTGTGTGGCGTGTTTAGACAAAACGGCGACACAAGACCGACTTTTTGGAATTGGACTCGTTCCTTCTCGAACATCTCGGTTCTCTCTAAATGCCAGGGCGCAAGCTCCATTTTGTTTATTGTTGATTCTACATGCTTGAGGGTTTGCCTGAGGACACCGCTCTTGCAGCATGTTGGCATCAGATGCCCCTCAGTAGATTGTAGGGGTGTGTGAGCGTGGCAACTGGTGCCGCAGGTCGTTGAAGAGCTCTTTGTGGAGGCAAAGATCATGGTTCCTTGGCTGCGCTTCCGATGCAGGCTGGCCATCATGGCTTCTGTCTGAGGCTTGAACATCCTTTGTTGACTCGATGGCTTCTGTTGTAACTCACATCCAACACTAGGCACTAGGTCCGACTCAGAGTTGTTGCACCTTGCCTGGGGACACCAACGGATATGTTTTATGACAGTGCCATAATGATTATCTGAGTTCCCCTCGCAGTGTATTGCTGTAGTGTTTATTGTTTGGGGGGGTTGTTTGTGTGGACGTCGTCAAGATGCTGTTCAATGCTGGGTTCAGCGTGAATGCCTGCTGTGAATGGTGCTCTGGCCATCCTTGCATTGTCTTTGTTCTTCCAGATGAATGCAAAACATGCCTAAAACATGCAGGCTGCTCACCTCACCCCTCGATTGATTCATTTGTGGAGTTCGCACAAAGATGTGTGTCAAGAGGCCGACTGTATCAATGTTGATTCAGCATGGGGAAATGCTTTGTTTGGGCGAGTTGGACCCTGCCCCCAACCACTTGTCCCCCTTGGAAAGACCGATTTAGCGGCGGTTCATCTCAATCTCTTCATTCTGTTAATGGATGGCTTTGGTACGATACGCTCTGAGGTGCTGATTTCCACCTCCACTCTGGCCTGGGGTGTGAACTTTCCGGCTCACCTGGCGGGGCTGGGGGCTGGGGGCTTCGGGTGTCGAGTTGATTGCTTGACCGGACTTCTGTGACCCATCGCTCATGCCTTCAAACAGCACTTTAGACACAACATTTGTGTGCTTATTCATTCGTCAAGCCTACACAACAAAATGCAGCATTTTGGAACTTGGGCGCTCTTTCATGCTCGGAGCTCTCAATCATACGCTTCCACACACAGCAACAACTTTTGACCGTCAATGTTCCATGGGGTGCAATCTCACCAGAGGTGGAACTCACTCTTCTCATGGCGTGAAGCTTGTTCAAGAGACAAGTCGTCTTGCAGATGCAGACGTCATTGAAAGGTGCGCTTTCAACACTTGCTGTTGATCTCTGTTGGTTGTACTGCGAACTGAGACTCCGCATCTATAGGATGTGTGCCTGATTATGTTTCTTTGGGTGGGTATGGTACGCTATCTACTGCACAGCCTGGCCTCATACCAGGTGATCATCAAAGGCACTGAGTACTACGACGGCCAGCTCAAGCGCTACGTGGCGTGGCTGTCATATGATGCAGACCCTGGTCCCTTCCCTCCCATCCAGAATCACACCCTTGGGGCAGCCGGCAGAGTCAGTTTAGAAGCCGCACTCATTCCGCTGTTGAGTGCTTCGCAGCAAGGCATATAGCTTAAACCGGACGCACAGAAATAAACAACCTTTCGCCTTTGCATCAAGGCATTCCTTGGTTGCAGCATTTTGAAATGGCATCGTAAAGCAAATGCAAGTACAGCAACTGCAAAAACAACTCTTGAACATGATTGCATGGCCGAATGGAACAGAAGTCGCAGGTCCTGCTGTTGGCAATGATAGGGATGCGTTGAGCCGAACCAGTGATGAGGAGAGAAGCATGTTTCACTTCCGGTTTGCTTTCCGATTGTTTGCCTTCGGCGCTTCAGCCGGTTCACTCGGAGCCGGTAGCCAGTCGGAGCTCGTCGGAGTGGTCCGGGTACCATGGGGCGCTTGGACTGGGCTCAACGTCATCTTGGACGGTGTCCCACCATGAATTGGACGGGGCTCTGGGATCCCCCCCATGGCCCCCCATTTCCAACATCCCAGCAAAGCGTTGCCCTATCTTTGAGGCACCACCTGCGCGTCAGGTGGACTTCCCTATCACCGACGTCTTGCAGATGATGGGCCGCGCCGGGCGGCCGCAGTTCGACACCGAGGCCCGGGCCGTGGTCATGGTCCACGAGCGCCCCAGTCGCAGGCAGTCGGCAGTCGAAGGCTGTGGTTATGGTCCAGTCGCGCCTTGCGTTCCGGGTTCTGTGTGTAGGCTATGGGAATACATATATATATATATACAGAAGTCTCCAGAAGGTCTCTATATATACCCGGTCTATATATATATATATATGTATGTCCTGCATGTGCATTCTTCAGGACCAATGCTAGAAGTAGGTTCACACATGTTGAATTGGTGGATGATGTGGATGCAACTCCGCCCTTGTTCACTCTGCCATGGATCCTTCAGCCTTGGTTTTCTTGACAGAGGAAACTCCGACCTGCTGCAAGTTGTTTGACCTGGGGTTAAACACAATGAAGGCAATGGACCCAGCTCGGCGATGAGTTCAAGCGATTCCTCCCAAATACAGACGCACGCAGTTTGTGGCGTTGGGCGGTCAATTTGCGCACAGGGCCATCTCAAGTGCCATCAACAGCCCATATTGCAGGCAAGTACACAGAGCACGAGCTGAGTTGGTGAGCAAGTTTGTTCATTGCAAACGGGAAAGGGCCTCACTTGCGTTGTACCATGTTGCCTCAGAATGCTTGACAGGGCCTGCCAGCTCAATGTTTAGCAAGCCAAACAGAATATGTGAAGTGCGGGGTTGTGCAAGGAGTGCCCTCCAGACTCAGTGGTTCTCCCTGGAAGTACATGTTGGGATTGGTTGCTTTACTGGGTAAGTGTTTCAATATTGTTGCCTGGATAGATCCTTTGATAGTTTGTTCAGATTGCTGTGCATTGCTTGCTGGATCTGTCATTCATGGTGGCACGATCCAAACAACTCGGCCAAAGGCCCGGGACTTCAAGTTTGACCCAAGGTTGCTTCTTTGGTTGCCTTGTCAGATTTGGTTAGAGATGTTGAAGAAATCTTCCGTCGATACGCAGCTAAGGCCAAAGAAGAACTTCTACCGTCGCTCCTTGCCTGATCTTCCATGAGCCAAGGCCAAGCGGGCGATTCAAAACACTGCCACAAGTCTGTGTGAAAGTGTGGAAGGCTTTGTAAATCGATCTTTGACAGCCCAAGTAGGCTCATTTCATGGGATGTGCTCGCACAACACATTCAGAGGTGCAAGTCATCCGGAGGGCACTTTCAAGACTCGGACGGGACTTGCGTCTCCTGACGCAGACCTATCAATATCAAAGTCAAGATTAAATGCCAAGCATGGGATCAGTTTCTGGGTTACTCGTGCTTGATGCTTTTGGGACTTTCTTGTGACCCATCCACCAAACACAGTCCAAGGCCATATGTGACGGGTGCCATTCAGCTTACTCGGAACCCAGGCACTGCACATGTGCCAACAGCCAGCTGTTTGGTTGGCTTTGGCATCTCCACTCCTCAGATTTGCAAACCAGCGGTGTGATTGGCTATACTAAATCATTATTTGAGTTCTTGGCCACCACACCGTTCCCGGGGCTGTGTCAAGATTCGCTTTACAAAGAAATGCCAGTCTTCTATTAGCGTCCATGCAAGGAAGGGCTATGAACATGCATCCTGAGCGATTGACTCACGGCCAAGGATTCATTTACGAGCCTTTCCCCGTGGAGTCCTCCTTACATGAGCAGCTGACAGATCATCTGAATGCCGAGATTGTGGCCAAGACCATCAGGACGCTCAGCGATCATTGCCCTGGAGTGAGTCGTTGTGAAAGACGTGATGGAACATAGTACTGAACAGGATCGCCTGGGAAAAGCATCGCAACTGCCGCTATATGACGCTTCGTTCTGATTTGCATTACGAATGAAGACGTCGGTGAAATTGTGCTCATTCTTTTCAGGGGATTTAGTTGCAGCTACCTCAAACGTCATGGGATGCACTACAGTATTGTTTTTCAGTTTAGTCCCTGTATGCGCTTCAGTTTCATTCCCGCCGTTGATTCTCCTTTTTGGCTGCGGATGCCAACTTTAAACGATGCCGCTCATCTGACAGGACAAGAGAGGAGGCCATCGACTACGTGACATGGACCGACCAGATATGCTTGTTGAGCTGAAAGTCACTGAGGTTCAACCCCGGGGCAAGGTAGCAGGGATGCTTAGCTTTGGTGCGTTTCGTGCACAGCTTTGGCGTTTAGACACAATATAACTCAGCCAGTTGCGGCGCCAACATTCATGCTGCATGACGCAAGGCCTAGCAGGCGGCCAGCTTTGGCAGGACCTATTTCTTCCGTCGCCTCACGGCCAACCCTGCCTACTACGACCAGCAGGCGGCACTATTGGAGACCCCTGACTTCGAGAAGCAGAAGGCAGGGGTCCTCGGCTTGGAGCTGGCTCTTTTTTGAACAAGGTTTGCTTGGAAACCGCCGTTGTTTTGAGAGGCAGCCATCTAATTTGACCCGAGCGCCTGTGACTTTGGAACACATCTGCCCACGTTTTAAGCTTGAGTATGTCTATATACATGGCTTTGTGTGCAGCAAATGTACTCTACTTAGAAGCTGACCTTTGAGTGGAGAATTCAGGATTAGTGTTGTGTCTTCGTCCCAAACCAGTGAACACACATGAGTCCTTTGGTTTAATTGGATCTGCATTGGCCCCAAACAGCACATGTACTGCATGATTCCTGACCTGCCGTGAGCTGTTTTTGTGGCATCGTGGAGGACATGCTGGCCAACTACATCGAGCGGCTGATGAACAAGTTGCTTGAATAGAATGTTGCATGCTATTGTGTTTTGGCTTTTTGCTGCTTGCTACTTGTTCTCACTTACTTGCTGAACTGCTAGCCGTATGCGGCATTTCCCCAAACTAGCCAATTGCCATTGATGGTGAAGCATGCAGCTTTGCATACAGTTTGTTCAAACTTTTTTTTGCAGGGCATCAAAGTGATGGGGCAACACCCAGCCAGCGTTGCTCAAGCCGAAAGCCCCGCACTAGTGTTTGATGACGAATTTATTGCCAATCCTATTCAGCAAGTAGCCCTTGTATGTTGACCGAATTCCTTGCCAGATTGTGTAAGTGCTTGGTGAACCTTCAGCACTTCTGACAAGCTTGATCAGCAGTTTTGATTGTGAGGGTGTTTGCCTGTGATACGGATGTTGGAGGAGTGTTTTTTCAACATATGTTCAAGCAATCTCACTTCGTGCATTTGTAACGTGTCATTTCAAGTTTTGTCTCCCTTCGTATGCAACGCATAGCCATTTCACTGCTTGTTATCCATGATCAAAGCTTTTCCCCAAGACAGCCAACTGCAACCACTCAATCACCCGGCCCCACTCGCCGCCCGGGACATCTACAGACCAAGAATATGCAGGACCGTGCGGGGCCGTGCATATGAGTTAGGCATACTGAAGCATAGCAAGAATGAAATGAAATACACAAACGGCAGCAAACGGGAAATGCTGGCAGCTGACACTCATGGCCTCAGGTGCTTGGATGAGCTCATCCGCTCCGGGTGCATTGAGCTCAAAGAGGACCAGGTCACGCCGGCAGGCGACGGCGCCTGGTGGACGGTCGGGTTCTGAATCCCAGCATTTGTGCATTTGGTCGGACGCCACTGACCTTTCAAACCTTGGTCGACTGTCAGTTCTACTTTAGGTGGGCCCAAAGTGATTTCGAGAGTGCAGCGCTGAGGCGCGTGTATGTGTATAGTGTGCGGGGCACATGCGGGAACGCCGTCAACCCTTCTGCGAAATCAAAGGACCTGCTTGAAGAAGACTACACTAAAGGGCGGGAGGAAACATGCTTTGGGTAACATACTGAATTGGGTGCAACCAAGCTGCACTACAGAGCGGGTCCGGATATGTCTCTGTTCAGGCACGGGCTGCCTGCTAAAAGCAGCAAGACTAGCATGTGCTTCCCATTTTACTTGGATGTAAGACATATCTGTCCGCGATTCAGTCATTCTGGATGGGGTCAGTCCCTTGAACAAATAGTTTCTTATCAACACCTGACCTTTTGGCCTTCAGATTTGTTTTTGTCATTTTGACGATGTTTGACATGATTTTATATGCATCAAACGTCAGGCATGGCCTCCGCTCTGGTGGAACCCACCAAGTTGGGGCGCGGCTTGGCCACACCTCTCTTTGCTTTCGGCAGATCCAAGCCTCGGGAAACCTGCTGCGGAAGGGTGGGGTGGTTGTTGGTGGGAGGGGTGGTTACATCAGTACCATGGGCCGGGAGCTTTCCCCCCAGCACCAAACTGAAACTAGGCGCTTGGGACCCTGGACTCAGGTTTCACATGTTGCATTGGGGAGAAACAAACAGCGAATAGAACAACAGTATCACCCTCGCACAAATAGGGATGGGACATGGCTAGCAGGCCACACGTGCGTAAGTATGGGACACGTGGTTCGCCAGGACGCATGCCGTTTGGAATGAGGTGCACGATATTGAATGATTATTCCATGGCGTGATTTGGTGAGGTGGGACGGTGGGACAGATGAAACTCGTTGGCTCATACTTTCTGTTGGACCTCGAGCAATTTGTTGCGCAAAAGGTTTGCCACCGAATGGGAGACGCACTTCAGTAGAAGCAGTGCAGAAAGCGCATGCAAAGACCCGCACAATGATCGCAAGTATCTTCAACCGAGCACAGTGTTAAAAAGTGCTCATTAGCAAAAACACAACAATCGCTTTTTGATTGCTCAGGCAGAATTGGAAGAATCGGACACGCATGGCGTGTTCGAGCAGAAACAAGCCGAGCCCATCAAATCCTTAAAAAGGGAGTTCTGTAAAGAACAAAGAACAAAGAGCTGCGACACTAGCGTGTTCCACCTGCGACAGTCCAAGCGGGGTTGCGATCCGGCACACATTTAGCGTTTGTCCGTTCTCACACTAACCCATAGCTTGCAAGCAATCAACGGCACCTTCTTCACGAATACAGTACTTCATACTCTCCAAATTACTTCCTCGTGTTTTGCTAGCTTTGGATACTTATGAACGATTGTTTTTCAGATGTATTCACAGATCCACTGAGCACCTTTGAATATGTTTTCCTCGTCATGGGCCTATCCCTTGCCTGATTAATTCCCGTTTGCAAGCCCAGAAAAAGGGTTCTGAACTGTGCATATTGCCCTTACCAATCTACCAGTGGCTGGAGATATTGAAAGAGAGAAGAAGCGAATTCAGGAGGTGATGCCAAGGTGAGCAGAGTGAGCAGAACAGTCTGGTGAGCCTAGGAATTGCCTCTCTCTACTACCTGAGCCATCGCACTGTTGCACAGCTCCTCGGCTCAGTGGTGGCAGCCTACCCGCAGGTCGTCTAAGGAACAGTCACGCGGCGTGTGGTTGGTTTGCTTGCAAACTGGTGTTTCAACTGTAAGCCAGGCAGGAAAGTTGGTGTTGTTCACGATCTGTGCAGTCGTACTGTTTGTAGAAGGTGCTTGGTGACTGGCAATGTCCACCTTTGATTAATAAAAGGAGGCCCCCCCCCAACTCCCCTAACTAAAGCTAAACGGTTGTTTTCAATTGTGTAGTCAAAGGAAGTTTAGAAGGAACTTCCGTGTTACGGCAACTAATTGAAAGCCAGCTCTCTGAGACAAGATGCAAGAGAAGGAATAAGCCCACGAGAAAAACTGCGCGCGCGTGTGGCAGGGGAAGAGAAAGTCGTAAAAAGCGTGGCCCTGTGCGTGAATCGGCGTTTTCGAAGATAAGAAAGTCGCAAAAAGCGTGGCCCTGTGCGTGAATTGACATCTCCGGAGTTGCGAAAGCTAGCCTGTTCGCGGCGTCTGGTCGGAGCGGGTTCGGAGCATGTTCGGAGCGGTCTCGGACTGCGTTCGGCGCCGGGCCCATTGGCACGGCAACGCAGAGGTTTCGCAAGGATTGAAATAAATGGCAGGCGCGGCACTTTGGCAAGGTCTGGCGCAGATTTCGTGGCAGGGGCAACACTTTCGCAATTTCAAGTTTTCCCAAGGCTTGAAATGCGTGGCAGGCGCATCACTTTCGCAATGTCAAGTGCAGAATTCGTGGCAGGTGCATCACTTTCGCAGGGTCAAGTGCAGAATGCGTGGCAGGCGCAGCACTTTCGCAATGTCAAATTCAGAATTCGTGGCAGGTGCCGCACTTTCGCAAGGTCAAGTGCAGAATTAAGGTCAAGTGCAGAATTCGTGGCAGGTGCAGCACTTTCGCAGGGTCAAGTAAAGATTTCGTGGCACGCGCAGCACTTTCGCAAGGTCAACTTTCGCAGCCGGGGCTCGAACATCGTAACTTTTAAGTACGAAAGTAGTACGCGAAGTCAACTTTCGCAGCTGGGGCTCAAAAATCGCAACTTTTAAGCACGAAACGTGAAGTCCACTTTCGCAGCTGGGGCTTGAAAATCGCAACTTTTAAGTACGAAAGTAGTACGCGAAGTCCACTTTCGCAGCCGGGGCTCGAACATCGCAACTTTTCAGCACGAAAGTAGTACGCGAAGTCCACTTTCGCAGCTGGGGCTCGAAAATCGCAACTTTTAAGTACGAAGGTAGTCCACTTTCGCCGCTGGGGCTTGAAAATCGCAACTTCAAGTACGAAAGTAGTACGTGAAGTCCACTTTCGAAAGTCGCAACTTTTAAGTACGAAAGTAGTACGCGAAGTCAACTTTCGCAGCTGGGTGTCCAAAATCGCAACTTTTAAGTAAAAGAAGTAGTACGTGAAGTCCACTTCCGCAGCTGTAGTATGTGAAGTCCACTTTCGCAGCTGGGGCTCGAAAATCGCAACTTTCAAGTACGAAAGTAGTACGCGAAGTCAACTTTCGGGGCTTGAAAATCGCAACTTTTAAGTGCAGATATGATATAGATGGAGAGATAGATAGATCGATAGATGAATAGATAGATAGAAAGAGATAGAGAAAGAGACAGAGAGATAGATAGATAGAAAGAAAGAGAGATAGAGAGATAGATAGATAGAAAGAAAGAGAGATAGATAGATAGATAGGTAGATAAATAGATAGAGAGGTAAATAGAAAGAAAGAGAGATAGAGAGATATAGATAGATAGATAGATAGATAGATAGAGAGGTAGATAGAGAGATGGATAGATAGAGAGATGGATAGATAGAGAGATGGATAGATAGAGAGATAGAAAGATAGGTGGATATATAGATAGATAGAAATATAGATAGATAGATAGATAGATAGATAGATAGATAGATAGATAGATAGATAGAGAGATAGAGAGATAGAGAGATGGATAAATGAACGTGAGATAGTGAGATAGAGAGATAGATGGATAGATAGATCGAGCGATAGAGAGATAGACAGACAGAGAGAGAGAGAGACAGATAGATATGCAAATAGAGGGTACATAGATAGAGAGATAGATAGATAGAGAGATATACAGATAGAGAGACAGATAGATAGATAGATAGATAGATAGATAGATAGATAGATAGATAGAGAGAGAGAGAGAGATAGATAGACAGATGGATAGATACGCGGGAGATAGATGGAGAGATAGATAGATAGATACATAGATAGATAGATAGATAGATGGAGAGATAGATAGATAGATAGATAGATAGAAAGAGATAGAGAAAGAGATAGGGAGATAGAAAGAAAGAGAGATAGAGAGATAGATAGAAAGAAAGAGAGACAGAGAGATAAATCGATAGATAGATAAACAAACAGAAGATAGATAGACAGATAAATATATAGAAAGAGAGATAGATAGATAGATAGATAGATAGATAGATAGAGAGAGAGAGAGAGAGATAGAGGGATAGATAGAGAGATGGATAGATAGAGAGATAGGTAGATATATATAGAGAGATAGAGATATATATATATATATAGATAGATAGATAGATAGATAGATAGATAGAGAGAGAGAGAGATAGAGGGATAGATAGAGAGATGGATAGATAGAGAGATAGGTAGATATATGGATAGAGAAATAGAGAGATATATAGATATAGATAGATAGATAAGCAGATTGATAGATAACACGAGAGATAGATAGATATGTAGTTAGGTAGATAGATAGGTAGAGAAAGATAGATAGACAAGCAAACGAAAGAAAGAAAGAAAAGACAGATAGAAAGAAGGAAAGAAGGGAGGAAGGAAAGAAGGAAAGAAATGAAGAATGACTGGGAAAAAAGGAACAATGAAAAGGAAGAAGAAGAGAAAAAGAGTCAAGAAAAGAAAGAGAAAGATAACTATAGTTTTAATATTTTTGAAAGTTCCGCCCACCGGCTTCGCCGGCTCTACGGGTATTCAAAGTGACATTTTTGGAGTTGGGCTCCAGCAGAATTGGAATGAAGAGGAACACGGATCCAGAAGAATTGGGATGAAGATGAAACTAGGAAGCCACAAGAATGGGAATGAAGAGGAAACAGGATCCAGAAGAATGAGAATGAAGAGGAATCCAGTAATCCAGAAGAATCGGAATGAAGAGAATTCAGGAACCCAGAAGAATGAGAATGAAGAGGAAACTAGGAATCCAGAAAAATGGGAATAAAGAAGAAACTAGGAATCCAGAAGAATGGGAATGAAGAAGAAACTAGGAATCCAGAATAATTAGAATGAAGAGGACACATGGCACCCAGACAGTGCAAACCACCCCAGCACAGGTATAGGCATAGGTACAGGTCTCAGGTATACCTCTACCCCGCAGAAAAGGTACAGGTGCTGCATCAAGTGTTCCTACCCCCCCTGTTAGAATTAACATCTGCTTTAAGAAGTGTCAGCTTTTCTTATTCCCCCCACACTGCAGTTTAGCAGGTTATGATCATGTAGGTATAAGTCCGCAAGGGACAGGTACTCCGCAGCATTCCCAATATGTCACCGGCCGTGAAAGAAAATTAAAGCTGGGCCCGCTAAAGGGCTGCTCAGACGGCGCTTGGGCCAGCGTTTGAAAGGCAGGGCTCATTAGTGTCCACGGCTGTGTGCCAGTTTCGAAAACATCCGCGAAAGCTCTGCGAAAGCTCCGCGAAAGCTCCGCGAAAGCCTCTTTTGCACATATGTGTGCTGAAACGTTGCAGTTGAAGCTGGGGTGCCAAAGTGCACTTGGTGTGCTAGGCTTGTTCTGAAAAATTGCGATTGTGAAGCTGCTCAAATAACCTTGGGTTGCTTCGTAGCTGCAGTGGGCAGCGGGGCCTTCGCGACTCTTGGCAACGCGGCCCCCGCAGGCCTTGATCACCTAGGCAGAGCGAAGTTCGTCGCAGAACATCTCGCGCAGGAAGCTCACTTTCTGCGTTCCAAGGCGGCAACACTTAGAGGAGGCCAAGGCGTCGTTTCAGCGGGAGAAGTCGGAGCTTGATGGGATCCTGGCCTCGTTGGCGCAGGAGTGGAGACAGAGCGTAGGCCAGAAAATTTCCTGCCTGGCCCAACGGCAAGCTGAAGACCAAGTACGACAGAATGCTGCCGGGCGTGAAGCACATGCACAGCCTCATCACGCATCACGCGCGCGTAAAGGAAGCCGGAGTCGCAATGTTCAGCTTTCTGCTTGGTTTTTGCGTTGCAGTTCCTTGTGTGTACCCACCTCCATCGCTCCGGGGGCTGACAGCAGCTGTCGGGCTCATGCTGGGGCAGACGCAGAAGCCAGGGCAAGAGAATGCGCAAGACCATCCCAGTCTGTGGCGCGCCTGGATGTTTTCTTGAACACGTGATGGGCCTCTGGCGCTGCTGCCCACTCAGCACTTGCTTGCTGAATCTGCGGCTTCTGCGCAATTTAATGCGCGAACACACGCAGTTCACGTTTTGTGTCAGTTCGTTCGGAATATGCTGCGTCTTGTTGTTGCAACGCAAGGCTGACAAGCCTGACTTTGTGAGCCGTACGCCCCGGCCCCAAACACGCCGGCTCTGTTGGACTATTGCCTGTGCTTGGCAAATGCATGCTGGAAGGCGGCTCGTTGGTGCGGGCAGGAACTCGCCCCATCTCTGGAGAAGCCCCCCTTCGATGTGTCCTTGGCGGGCCGATGTTTTGCGGCCCATGGTGCTGGCCAACAGGGGGAACGGCGGCCAACTTTGAGGTCTTTCTCCACTTTCTTATCACTTCCTCGACCACACACACCCACCCACCCACCCACCCACCCACCCACGCGCGCGCCCGCGCGCGCACGCACGCATGCACGCACGCACGCACGCACGCACGCACGCACGCACGCACGCCGCCGCCCACGCCCACGCCCACGCCCACGCCCACGCCCACGCCCACGCCCGCACGCACGCACGCACGCACCCACACACACACACACACGCACCCACACACACACACACACCCACCCACCCGCCCACCCACCCACGCACGCACGCACGCACGCACGCACGCACGCACCCACAGACACAGACACAGACACAGACACAGACACAGACACAGACACAGACACAGAGACACAGACACAGACACGGACACGGACACGGACACTGACACAGACACAGACACAGACACAGACACAGACACAGACACACACCCACACACACACACACGCGCAAACCTGATAGGAATTCAGCCATTTCGCAAGAGTGACGGCTGGCTTTCCTGCACGAGCAGGCGCGGCGTAAGCAAACTTACACTCAGGCAAATTCAGCCATTGCATGTCGGTGGTTAGAAGTGCTGAGTGAGCGGATCCGCGGAACAAACAGAGAATAATGATTCAGAAATAGGATAAGGATAAGGAAACAGATAGGAAAGAAGAAGCTAAAGATGAAGGGGAAAATACATGGAAAGAGAAAGAGAAAACGAAAGAGAAAGAGAAAGAGAGAGAGAGAGAGAAAGAGAGAGTGAGAGAGAGAGAGAGAGAAAGAGAGAGTGAGAGAGAGAGACAGAGACAAAAAAGGCAATCAACCAGAGAGAAACAGAAGGATAAACAGCCAGATATGTTCTTGTCTTCTGTCACAGCGCTAGCTTTGAAGGTTGTCCGTACCACGGAAGTTCTGTGTAAACGTGAGGAAGAGGACGCTCTTTTCAAATGAGGTGGTTTGGATGTATCCTTGAGGGAACCCTGAAGAAGGGTTTTCTTCCTTTCTCGCAGAGCCAGAGCTACTTCTTGCCTGCTTCAGGTTCCAGCGGACTCTGGCGAGGGAAGGCATGGGATTCGTGGAGATCATGCGGGTGCTGTGTGAGTGATCCTTGGAAATGAATTATTATGTTGTATATTTGTGTGTTGGTTGGGATGGCAGTTGTTCCTGAGTTGTTTGGACACACGCATGCAATATCCCTTTTGACATGTCAATTTCGTTGAAGGTTGGAGGTAGTGATGCTCAGGAGCAGGAGGCTCCTCAGGCGCAAGAGATATCTAATATCCACCAAGTCCGTCTGCTTTATGAAACAGCATTAGCGATGCCTTCACATGCCCAGGGACCCATTGTTCCTCCTTGTCAGCTTGGACCTTAAATTGTGTTTTGTTGGTCCCCTGGAAACACATACACGTCATGGTACATATGTACACAATGCATATGCTTGGTTCGCCTGCTGTGTGCCGAGAACTGCATACGCTCAAGCCTGTGATGGTTCATATCCATATCTTGGTCTCTCACAGGGAGACGCCTTGCAAATCAAGACCATTTGTTGAAAGACCAGAGGGGAACCAGTCAGTGGCTGAACGTCAGCAGACCAGCCTGTGTTGGCTCACTGCTTCAATGTGTTTCTTCTTATTCTTCTTCGCCGCCTCGACAACTTGTGGCAATTCTTCATAGTGTGTTAAAGCAGGTTTGCGCGTTTCTCTAGGGTTACACTCTTCATTTGCCTCACTCTATCTGGAGTTGCTCACGTTTGTAGCGTTTGGTAGCTGTCTGACCCCAGAGATACCGAATAAATGTTGTTCCGTACTTGACGATTTGCGAATGAACAATGCAAAGGCGTATGGAATCAGCATCCTGAAGGGAACAGTTTTGGGCTGCATGCTGTAGGCAACTTGGGATCCGTGTGTGTCCCAGCTTTTGCTACCGAGGTCCTGAGTATGATGAGCTGCCTGTCCGTCACAATGAGGACAAGCTTAACGCAGAGTTTGCGGAGCATTGCCCATTGGAGGCCCGTCGACCATACCAAAGCATGACAGCATTGCTTATATTGTTGGCTTCTTCTGGTGTTCATGGTTATTTTGAACACAGAGAAGATCGACTGCAAGCAACCCGGCTTTCGGAAGCTGCAAACACTCCAGACATTGAAGCGAGTATGCGTATGCGTGTTTACCTGGCAATCAGATGGTGCAAGTTGCAACTAGCAACTGTCCTACCTTTCAGAAAGTGACTACGCGCACAAAACAGGCGTGTAGGCTTGTGTTCCAAGGGTTCTGGTGTTTCCTTGAGTTTCAAGGTCTTCAGATCGATTTCTTGCTGAAACCGACTGGTTTACTGTGACATTTTTGCACCGCATGTTAGCTTTTGAACTTCATGATTCTTTGGATGCCAATGTACTTGTTGTTTGCTTTTATCATACGCAATTGCAGTGTATATAGTGCAACCCAGGAACCTAAACTCTCATTGGCAAGGCACCACTGCCGCCTGACTTCAATATGCATATTGCCATTGTGTCATGCCAAGCTGAGACATTCAGCGGCTGAGTGAGGTAGTCACTGCTGCCTTTGGCATATCGGGCGAGCAAACATATTGGCATTGTGCGCGGAGTGTCCAGCCTGGAACAGCTAAATTTATTTATTGGAGGCTCTCAACCAACATCGCACATCTTGAAGTCTGCCATCCACTGGAGTTGCGGCAGACGACAAGCCCAGCTTTGTCAGTTTGTCCGGGCTCCTGTGACTCCTCTAATTTGTTGTGTTTCGAATACGTAATGAATATGATACCATCACGCACATCACTACGCAATATAGAATACGGCAATTTAGTCTGAGGATCAGGCACTTTTGGAGATCCGAATATTCACAACCACGTTGCAACTGGTGCTTCCATCAAGCGCACGTACGTTGCATGTCGAACTGTTGATTCATTCCCGACGTTTTGCGATCACTCACTCTGCACGACCCTAAGTTTTGACAAGCAGACGGCAAGTCCAGCTGCCTGTTTACAGTAAGATTGGGGGGTCTACACAAGGCAATGCCCCATTGTTTCCACGTGCAAATGATTTTGTATGTTCTTGCATTAGGAAGCGAGCAGCCCGCAAAACATGCAAACACAACACATGTTTCACACTGGGGCTGGGGCGCTAGCTCTACTACTTGCCTGCGAGTGCAGGTGGACCTGGCGGTCCAAGCCTACGACTCCCCGCACACCAAGGCCTTTCTGCTGTTGCAGGCGGGCTGAAAGATGGCCGTCAGGTGACTTTTTCCTGGGTTGGGATATCCTCAAGAATGGCTGGCACGCCGAACAAAAACGTGCAAATGAGGCTACACCCACCAAAGAGTTCGCGTTCAATTTTATAGCAATGTGTTAGCCACCTTCTTGCTCGAATCTTTGCGTTTGGACTTTTCTGTAAAGGATTTGGGTAGCTGATCGTTTGAGCCATCTTGCCAAGTGCAAATATTGCTTGACTGCACAGTGATGCGACCCCAAGATCGGAATAATTTCTGGGCATTGATCCATCCAGGATACCAAGCAACAATTGCCATGAGGCTTTGACCAATGTGCGTTACACACCTTGTTGCCTTTGGCACCAGACCTTGCCACAAGCATTACCTAGGGCGTTGTTTGCGTGCTTCGAGTACGGAGCCATGAGACCTCGTGTTCACGAACCGAAGAGATTGAGCCAGGAGATATCTCACACTCACAACTGTTTGCATGATTATATAATCGTCAGTTTGGATGGTGCCTGCTCATTGATCAATCAATTGGGCAGAGTGCCACAGTCGGTGCACTGCCTGTGCGTGGCACAGTCAGTTCACATGCACCTCCGTGGTGCGCATTGGATCAATGACTCTGAACATGGATGGCAAAGTCAAATTATTTTTGTTGGCGGGTTTTGTAATTTTGGGTGGTCGCTGGCTGACTCACTAACCTCCAGGGCTGGTTGCTCGCCCTGTGACAGCCATTGCTCTCTGGAAGGGGTTGGCCAACGTGCAGGCACATATGTGGGGAATCTCGCTGCCCATCAATGACTACAAGACGGACCTCAAGAATCTGGGACTTGGGATATGTTGGCATGTGGGATCAACTGGCGCTCACTCGGAGCGGCCTCAGTGTTGGATCAGAACTCCCAGATATGCTGGAAGAATGTTAAAAGGTAATTATGTTAAAGGTACACTAGGAAGTTGGGTCAAACACTTGCTTTGGGAGGGACCTTGAGGGACTCTCAACATTTTCCCACCAGAACCAGGAGACTCACCAATCTTCTCATGTCCTCTTGGGAAACGATCGTAATTTTCACCGTGGCTCATATGCCACAGGTGTGCTACAAGTATGATAGAAGTTCGCCACAGGAGTCTCAGCTCATTGTTTCTTCCAGTCTGACCTTAGTACTCTTGATCATGGCGTTCTGTCTTTCTCCGTTGACCGGCAACAGATATTCTGCATGCAAGTATTCTAAATCTGAAGACATGTCATGAGCCGGAGCCCCACCGCACAGACTCTGTGTCCATCACATTGTGCCCAAAAGTGCAAATTGGTATGCGTGCCTCACAGGTGATGGTATTGCATTTCTTTATTCACTGGATTTCTTCTCGACCGTTGACCGTCGTTTCTGAGCGCTGCGAGCGAGGGTGCACTTCTGTTGCACTGCTACACAGTTCCCGTCCGGTTTTAGATCCGAGATGATATAGGTAGATGTGGGTATTGGGCCGCTCTCTCGTGCGCTTTGCACTGGGCACTCTTCCATGCGCCCAGGAGCGTCCTCGACCGGTCCATTCCGCTTATCCAGGCTATGGTGGACATAGCAGCGGAGGAGGAGCGAAGGGCCACCGGAGAGAAGAGCGATGCCACACTTCTACACTTCTGATGTGAACAGCGGACCAGGCTACTGGCACATGCCGGTCTAGATGTTTTACCAGCATGTTGGTTTGGGATACAATATAGTTGACAAGACAATGTAGTTGACAAGATATGTCGCTGCAAAGACATGGCATGCGCAGTTTGCTTGGTTGTTTCAGGCACAACTTCGGTCGACCTTGAACCTGATCCTCCTGCTGCAATGTCTCCATCAGGCCCGGGAGCAGCTGGAGGGGAAACAGTTCACATTTACTGCCCTCTGCAGCAGAGGGGATGAATTTCGCTACACTCACCGAAATACCATGAGGAAATGAAGATTACTCGACAAATGTCCTTGCCACTTGTTGAGGCCACGAATAGCGACTATGGCTCATGTAGGCTGCCTTGGGTTTGGTCATGCTGCACTTGGCCGCCACATGACAAAGTTGCCAAATGATTCATGGTGCAGGATTCAGCCCTGGATCAAGCAACAGTCTTGGCCGGTGCCTTTCTGTAGACCTTTTTCTCCACAGCATTCACGAGTTTGTGCACAGCTTTCAACTTGCTCGTGCATGTTTAGCTAGTTTGACTACATATCAGCGGGGCTGTGGCTTCAGTTCGGCAGAAACGCATCAACGCGGTGGTGCATAACCCTATGTTTGTGTGGTGTCAGTCCACAAGGAACTGAATGACAGGAGATTATTCATCTCAGCGAGTGCACGTGAGACCAACTGTGAGCCGCGGTCCAACTGCTTCAGCCAAATGCAAAGTAACTACAAGCGCGTGTCCCCAGAATCAATGTGAGGCTATTCAAGTTCAAGTTCATGTGCAGAGCAGAAAGCTAACGCTGAGGCTCACCAGCCCTGGAGAAGCTCTTTGGCAACCTTACCGCACCTGCCTGGACACCCAGCTTCAGCAGCCGAAGGGTGGCTAACTTGTGCCATCCATGTCCTTTGTTGTATTGTGCATTGTGAATTGTTCTTCCCAGAATGTCAACCTTTTTTTTCTTCAGATGTGAGCAGCTCTCGAACTTGGTGTTTATAGCAAGTCACCATCCTTCACAGGCGTGTGGAAATCTATGTTTTGAAAGAGCGACAACTGGCAGAACGGCGGGTCGTGTGCGGTATTCCAGGCATAAATCATGGAAATGTCAATATGCGATGCCATTTGTGTTTGTTTCAGCTTCAATGTAGTTCTGCACGCATGTGAAGCCAACATTCAGATGCCCAAGTAGGCCTGGTATTGGGGCTGTTGTGGTGCAGTCGGGGATTTTGTTTGGCCTGTCAGCTTCCAGGGCTAGCATTTTTGGAGAAGCAGTCATCCCGACGGTTCGTTGTTCAAGGCTATGACTCCACCAATCACCTGAAGCCATGTCCACGATGGACGTATCTCAGGTCTGACAAGGCTCTTCGGGTGCTGCGGTCCCTGGGTGTGGATTCACTGCCAGAGCTTATCGAGCGCCGGGATGCTTCCAAGGCGCCGGTTTGGCCCTGGCTTTTGTGACCTGTGTTCACTATAGGCCAAAAGCTGAGGTAGCTAGGTTCGAACCATCTTGTCTTTTTCAATGGAACCGCCCTTTGTTTGGCTTGACCGCTGATTTTGGACAATGCCCACAGCTGCAATCGGGGCACTGACTTGTTGAACCTGACCACTATGCGCTTGTGAGACTTTCAGCAGCATTTGTTTGGAAAGGCGGCCAATAATTCAGAATCCATGCCACGGCTCCCTGCAGCATGCCGTGTGCTGTTTGGGTTTCGATCATAATATGTTTCGCTGATTGGACGTCGTCAAACACCCGACGTGCCCAACGCGGCCGCCAGATCCTGACGAAGCTTTCGCTGCCGAGCGCCGACGCGGTCAAAGAGATGCTGCAGATTGTGCAGGACATGCCCAGGCACTGGTGGGCGAGCCCAAAATGGCAGAAAGGCAAGGGCGGGTCAAGGGGTATGTGTCAAAACAGGGGGTTCCAGCAAAAAACACATCCCCAGTACCATTGACAGGCATTTACCTGAGCCTTAATGCACATTGCGGGACTCTGTTTGTTTTGTACGGCATTGTGCATTGGACATGCTTAGCGGTTGATCTTTCTGTGTTTCCTTGTATGTTTATGTTCAGTCGTGATCCCATTGTGTGGCTAGACTTGTTTGTGCAATATGTTTATGTATGCGTCTTGTGCCAGCTACGCGATTTTGGCTGCGCCTTTTGCATAGAATGCGAGCTATTATGCGAGTCTTTCTGGCAGGTATGCTGGTCCACAAAATACGGCGTCATATTTGAATATGATGCCTCCTTACTCCGGTGTTGATATGTAGAGGCTGGCAAGGTAGGCGCTTGACCTTGATCGGCCGCACTGGCATGCAAGCCCCTGGATGCATGTCTAGACTGCAGGGTTAAGGTTTCGAGGTGTTCAAAGCTTGGCATGTAAACTGACTGGTCGACCAGACAGAAATGGGCCTGATAGATGCAGGAACTCGATGCCAAGTTTCTGCCAGGCTACGCATGCGTGTGGAGCTCCGCGTGCTTGACCCAGAGGCGTGCATGGGCGTCCAGGTGTTGTGCTTTGCTCAAGACTGAGGCGGAAAAGAGTTCGCGAGTTTTAATTGGGCCTTCGAAAATGGTTGGTGCACATGAATCCGCATGTAAATGATGTCCCGAATTGAACTCCACTTGCGGATTGCAAGCAGAAGGTCTGACACTATCGTCTGTCCAGAAAAAAGAAGAAGAAAACGACACCATGGTGGAGTGGGTTTCTTGAAACAAGGGGAACACATTTGCCACGAAACAGGCTGGGAGAGCGGTTCGGTTGGCTGAAGCGCCCCAGGAGCCGGGGGAGAAAGAGGCGGAGGACCCAGACAAGCCCAAGCGCCGCAAGGGTAAGCTGGTGGCATCCCCATACAAGGCCCCGTTGGTTGGTTGATGGGGCTGGCTGGCTGGTTGGTTATGGTTTGTCTTTTGGTTGGTTGGTCTTTTGGTTGGTTGGTTGGCTGGTTGGTTCGTTCGTTCGTTTGTTCGTTCGTTTGTTCGTTTGTTTGTTGGTTTGTTTGTTGGTTTGTTGGTTTAGTAGCTAAGTTGGTTTAGGGTTTAACGCGTCTTAGTTTGGGGGTTCCCCACTTCCCTAGTTTGTGACTTTCCGAGGTGTACACATATAATCATTTGTGTAGACTACGTACTTCTTCGGCCAAACTGCAACGCTCTTCCGATGTTTCAAGCTTATCACGATTAGCCTCACAGACAGCCGGCTTTCTCTGGATTATCCGCAAGGCTTGCGAGGAGACTTGCACAGAGGTCCTAACCAGAATTCAGGTGAGTCAGCAAGCAGGCGCAGGCAAATTTCGGCTCGTTTGCATCGACTATATGTAGTATGCGTGCTGCCGTGCAAGTAGCGGCATTCTGCCGAATCTGCCGTCAGCGGATATCTTGCGTCGCCTGCGGCAAAGCAGCGGATGATGACAATGACATACACAATTCCGAGGGCATTCACCATACACCATCTCTTAGCCGGAACCTGAGCAATCGCAAACGCTTCGACTGATATTGACATGGTTCGCACGTGTTCGCTGGTGTATGCCTTTCTCTCTCTCTGAATCTTCAGGTGTGCATTTTTCCCGCCGTTTGCTGAAAAAGCACAAATTTCCGTCCTTTGGCCGCGAATACGCTTTTTCACTGCAAACGTGTCGTTTCAAGCTTGGCTGAAAACATGGTCGGGGAAAGTCGCCGTTTGGTCGGGTATTGTCGCCGTTTGGTTGGGTATTGTCGCCGTTTCGCCTTCGTGGATTTGTCTCAGAAGAGCAACAAAGTGAAAAGTGCCTGGAGACACAAAAAGTGGTGTTTGTCTGAAAAAGCAGCTTTTCACGAAAAGGCATGAAAAATGCCCGCTTTGGAAGATCCAGGTATGTCTATCAAATATGGTATACTCCGTTCAGCAGCCAATTGTTGAGCGCCTCCTGCGTTCAAGACTTGCCGTTTGTCCTAAAACTACGAACGAAGATGCACAGATGCGCGCACAAAACCTGTTTTTTTTTTGAATAAACATAAGCAATCAAAGACACACACACACACAAACACTCACACGCACACCTACACCCCCACCCGCACCCACATCCCCCACGCGCACACGCACGCGCACGCACACGAACAAGCACACACACACACACACACACACAGATACCACACACACACAGGCGCACGCAAGCGCGTTCCCCACCATATACGAACCTGATATGGTGCGAACAAGGCTCTTGTTTTCGTTGCACTGTTCCGAGCACCCACAATGACACCGCTCTAAACCTTCATATTACTTGATTATTATCCCCTTCAAGGGGATCTAAGATGTTTTCCGGACCAGGACAGAACTTCTCGGCCCTGTTACGTGGCGGGGTGCTAAATGGCTCAAATATGCTTCAGCTTACCCAAGGAAAACCAAGGGCTGGGCAGTGGTTCCAGAGTTGTTTGGCAGGGCTTGAGGGCTTCGACCGGTGAAGGTGCCGCCGGACAGCGAGTTGGAACTCACCGTGGTGCTGTGCTACGACAACGAGCCCATGAAGTTCGTTCACGCGCCCAGGCACAGTCGGAGTCGTTGAAGTCGGTTTGGCCCCAAAGCAGTGATTTGACGCTTGTTTGTTTTTGGTTGCTCTGCCCAGAGAAGTGGGCGTGGGTTTGCTTGCCTGGCCTTTGTGCCGGGAAGGGAAGTCACGTGCGAATAGTTGTTTGTGATCACCGACTTAATATGTGGCTTCTCAAACATGGGAAGGCCGTACCCATTTCTTCCCACTGCCGCTTTGGTGCTTAGCAAGAAGACATGGGTATCCATGGGTATGTAGTCCTTTTGCAACGCGCTACGGCCGTAGCTGCCAGATTTCCCAAGAAGAAGACCTACTCCTGGTGGTGCATCCTGGGAGATACCGAGGCTGGCGAACAAACATGCTCGATGTCCTATCCTTCAAGTCATTTTGTGTGTTTGTGCGCTATTCATGTTGAGACGGGCCTTTTTAAAAGCTTTGTTGCAATCGGGCTGTGGAAGAGGTGCCAGGGCTGCAAAGCAGCAGCTTTCTACTAGAAACAGCATGAGTCACATGATTCCCCTGCCCCTTGCCAAAAGATTGACTCTTGTTGTTTGGCGCCCCTTGTGATGCTGCTTTTTGCAACTACCAGTTGCATAGAAGTCTTGTTCTTGGCGCCGGTACAGGTAGACGAGCTTGTCTCCATCAAGAAGGCGCTTCTGCCCACAAGGCAGGGGCTGGTACCATGGAGTTGCCGCTCTCCCCGTTAGAGTTTGTGCCCGATGGCAATTTACATGGTGACTTGTCCCTAATTTGGCTTATATACGTTCGCTTCAATCCCGCTTTTTGAGGAGGCGGCAACCTCACAACGGATAGTTAGTGGGCTTGAGCCCGACCAACACATGTCGAGCAAGTTTGAAACACTTCGGCCTTGTTGTGCAACATGCGATTTGCGAATCTTGACACTCCAGGAAAGTTTGCCCGTTGTGAACGTGTGATATTCAGTTGGCACGTCGGATTTGATTTCCAGAGGCCTCCAATGGTGATCATGAGATATTATTGTTGTATGTTTTTTGAGCTGCCTTCCTTATTTGCGAGCTTATAGCAGGTTCTTTGAGCAGGTTCCATTGAGTGGATGTCCGTCCAGCAAACTCATGTGTGTGTAATAAGCGGCGACAGATGCCCAGCTGCGCAGGCAAACCTGCTACCCACTTCCGCCAATCGACCAAACATCTCTGGTCTCACAACAGTGAACCTTGGAGAACTGCAAGGGAGTCGAACACTTGGCCCTTTTGGGCCGGTTTCGTACTGGTGAGCTTCCACTTGCCCCGCCAGTCGACTCGCCTCAGGCCCGCTTGCGCCGGTCGGCTTTCCGCAGGCAGCGCTTCGAGCGGCGGATCAGCTTTCAGTTCTGCTCCCCGGCAGACGAGGTGGGCGAGACCTTCACGCTCTCGGTGCTGTGCCGCTGGGCGATGCTGGGCGGGGCGTCAGGGATTCGGCGACGGAGAGGTGCCCCTCTGTTTTTTTCATTTCTTCGTGTGTGTGTGTGTGTGTTTTGGGTTGATACATGAAGGCGCCCCTCTGCTTTTGGGGGGAGGGGACCCTGTTTTGGGTAGATTCAGTATATTTGTGGAAGGGTTTGTGAAGGTGCGGCCGTCCATTGATCGAAGGCAAGTTCGGTTTGCGAGGCTGTTGAACTGAGTGAGAAGCTTCCACGCTCGTGAACTGTTCAGCTGCATTTGCGTCTTTGATACATATTTGCCAGTTGAAGAACCAGGGAGACTGGACATGAACTCCCTGCAGAAATACAGCTTGGCTTTGATTTGCTTTCAACGCTGGATGGATCGCCATGTTGCTGCACGCACACTCCAAGCGTTGTTTGTTGGGTCGGGACGCCAAAGATCAGCTGCACTTTGTGCAGTGATGTTGCACACAACGACGGTACTGCAGCTTTGGTCAGACAACCTATTGGCATTGCATGTGTGTGTGTGTGTCTTCTGTGTCTGTGTGTGTGGGTCTGTGTGTGTGTTTGTCCGTGTGTGTGTGTGCGTGTGCGTGTGAGTGTGGGCGGGTGTGTGTGTGTGTGTGTTTGTGTGTGTGTGTGTGTGAGTGAGTGTGTGTGTGTGTGAGTGTGTGTGTGTGTGTCTGTGTGTGTGTGTGTCTGTGTGTTTCAGTTTGACATCAACTGCGCCAGAGCCAACAGCGCTGATTCAACCCATGCCCTGCATCCGTTCGCTTTGCAATGTCACGAGCACGTTTGGGACAGGATTCCAACATTTAATTATTCTTGTAAAACCCACGTAACTGGTCAGAACAGTTTCCTTGGGATTTGCTGGGATCTATGGTGGTCATTGATGGTTTCCAACGCACCGCCTCGGTGAACACTGTATTTTCAGCTTGAGGCATGTCCGACTCCTTCTTCGGCTTGGACCAGCAGTTGGACCTGTCCATCACCACCGCGGACCCAGACGCCTGAACGCTTGAGTCGCGCGGGCGAAAGCCGCGGCTTATTGCTTGGCCCCAAGGTTTTGGCGAGACGGGTCTCCCACTCAGCCTCTGCACTGCGAGGTATTTGTTTTGTGCCATGGGTTGTCGGCCCTGTGTTGTAAGCGCTGCCTAAGAGTTCCTCTGAGACTTTTTTAGCCAGAAGACATGTAAGTGGCAGGTCTTGGCAGCAAATGGGTTGCAGCTTGCCTGCTGCTCTTTGATTGATACCGTCATGAGCCTGGCAAGAGGGTTCGGTTGGGCTTGCGTAAGTGTAGGATGAGGCAGGTTCTACGAATTAGGCATGACTGTCAATGGCCAATACAGACTTTAGGAAACTGGTACCAGCAAGTAGATGACACAGGCTCAGACACACACACAAACTTATCAGTACCCCATTCCGTTCTGCTGAGTTTGGACTGTGGAGTGTTATTGCTTGCCTTAAGGAGTCATCTTGCCAAAGCCAACGGATGCTTAGACGAATCTTAGATTCGCTGCCACGCCTGGACGCTTTGCAGGACTCCGCCACGGACATATTGGAAACGCACATCCTTCAAATATGGGTTTTGTCAACATAGAGGGACCCCCAAACATGGTGGCTAATCCGTTTGGTGTCCCTTTGAAGCAGCCTAAACACCTGTACTAACAGGTTATGTCATGACGGTTGGTCTTTGCGCATGGGCCAAAAGGAGAGGCTACTTTCAAGTGGTTTGCAGTCCACCACTTCCTTCTGCATCCGGAGCTAGCATGTGCAAGTCGAAGGTAGGACCCTACATGTGCACATCGATTTGTGGCTGCAGAAGGTCATATCTCTTACTTATGTTCTGCGACCAGTCGCGCATGTGTTTGTGTCCAATGAGCCTATTGGTGCAGTTTGCATTGTTCATCAAATTTTCCGTGCAACGTCTGGCAGCCGGCAAAGAGCTGTACAGTTTCGCTGGGGCCCAAAAGACAGGAGGCGCTGCTGCAGGAAGTTTACATATGGGTGTGATTGAAACTAGCTACCCCGTCCAGCGAGGGTTTGCCATTCGGCTTCCATTTGCCCAGTTGTTTGTTACGCTGCTTGCAGGGTTTCTTGGAAGGTTGATGTGTTTTTCTAGTCACTGGTATTGCACGGCGTGACACTTGGCCCATTCGGAGTACTCACTTTGTTCAGAAGCCTTGTGAGGCGACAGCAGACGGCGTAAGTAAGGAGCTTTTTGTGAGACCCTTTCAACATTATGTGTTATGCGCCAATAATTTGTTTTTGAACACTTCAAGACTCTCATTGGTGAACCGATTGAAGCCTTTCAGCTGCCCCCTCTGTTCAATTGAAAGCTATGGTGCACCCCGTGTATTTACGTGCGCTTGTCACCTTCAATTCTGGAATCCTCATCCAGAGGAACTCAAGCAGAACCTCCTTTCAAGGTCTGATTCAGATTGCATCTTGTTCCACTGGTCGCCCCTCCCAGCGTGGTTGGTTTCATGCCGGTCTCCCGCTTGGGACTGGGGAGTCGGTTTTGAATCATACGTGCGCGGCGATTTTCGCAGCCATCCGGCTGGAGCCCATTGGGCACGGCGGCCATGGAGAAGGCGATGGGGGAAGGGCTCGCGTTTGACGGCCAGCCGGCCAGCCAACAACCCCAAAAAAGCAAACATTCAGGGAACCAGTCAATCAGCCAACGATCCAACCAGCCAGCCAACCAACGAGCCAGCTGGCTGAGACGCATTTCTTGCACATGGTTGTACGAGACGTGCTGTTTTCTGCCTGGCAAATGTGTTTTGTTTGGGTTCCGCTTGTGTGAGTGACCAAGATTGACCAAGGGAGTCTCCTTGAAAGTGACATGCAGAAGGATCGGCATGGGCATCCCACTTCAATATTTTCCACAACAGTGGCTCTTGTCCTGGGATGCGGGTGTGCGTAAGATATGACAGAACGCCGTGACATGGTTAGAAGGGTCCCTTGTTTCAACACAGATCGCAGGATGCCCATTCTAGCCCACGAAAAGGCTTTCTTTCGGCCACAGGAATATTGGTATACCTCGCTATCCTGGATGCACGCAACCAAATAATCCGAAATCAGTTGATCCATGCAGAAATGCATCTCCCTCAACGCCCGGTGATGGCTGGGCCTTCTGACTCAGTCGGAATCGCAGAGGCTGTTGCACAGGCCGCAAAGACACGTGAACGATGTGGATTGTGCCGCGCCAAACGACATAGGGAAACAGCACAGCTTCAAAGCGCAGTTCGGTTAGCAAAGGTGGGTGAAATTCCGTTAAGGGTGTTTGGCTTATACGATTTAGTGTTGTTTTTTGTTTTTGTTTTTGTGTGCTTGCCCTTGTCACTATATTGCAATCAAACATAATTTCCTCTACATATAGTGGGACTAAGAGTCGTACTTGATCACACACGTGAATGAATGGATGGCCTACTGGTGTGCGCAGCCAGCCTCTCACCAGGTATGGTTCAAGTTCTCGTGTGGGCCCCCAGAAACCGACGATGTGGGAGTGGGACGTGTTCTGCTGTGTTCTTGCCGTTGACTGCCCTTGTGGGAAGTATTAATTGACCCTCAAAATTGACAAAGCTTGTTTGCCTGCTGACAAAGCTGGGGCTAATTGAGCCCTGCCGTTGAATTGCGAGAATAGACATCTATGCAACATAGGAAGAGAGGGCGCACAAGGCTCTGAGAGGTATCCATTGAGCAAAGAGATACGGGGAACAAGCCTCGCCTTTGGCACCCCAAGGAAAGCGCAAGCGGTGAGACTCCCTGAGAAAGTTTCAACGTGAGAGGTTGCTGAGTCATGCCCGCCAGCCACTCAGACGTGCCTTGAGAGGACTGTTTGGCTTCAAAGTGTCGGAGCCGCGCCTACAAACATGCAACCAATACAACAATCAGTTGGTTGGTCGATCAGCCAGTCAGCCAGGCAGCTTGCAAGATGCCTCATCCACTTACTTGTAGGGGCCAATCCTGGTTCGCAAACAGAGGTAATGTTGATGGACGGTACAAAGACTGCCAGCTAGGTCAATAACTGCTTGTTCGATGAGTTCGGCTAGGATACTTTGCATTGAGCTTAATTTTATTTTCTTTGAGTGTGACGAATTTGGTTGAGTGTGGCTAGCTGCTAGACCGGCTTCCAGAAGAGCGGCAGCAAGTCCAACCTGTTGTTTCAG
>CAUJNA010002369.1:25000-77500 GCA_963377175.1 Effrenium voratum | reverse complement strand
GTAATGGCTGATTTGTGTGTGGCTCAAAATTAAACAGGAGGGGTTACGCAGGTTTTGGTCCATGTTTCCACTTGCCAGGGTTCCATTTTGGTACCAGTTTTTTGAGCCACAGCGATTTGTGGTTATCTTCACGCTGATTATTTGCTTTGCCCTGGCAGGCGGAGCAATATACGCCGCACACCGGCAGCACCGCCCAGCTTGGCTCCCAGCTGTGAAAGCCGCACTGTCACGGGGACTTGCCTGACATGTGCCGTCCATCAAAAAGGAAAAACCCAAGGATCCGAGTAGACTGAGGATGGTTTTTTGTAAACACGAGCAACGTACCATCCTACAAGATACTGTACTTGGACCCTTCAGACGTGGAGACGCGATGCAACCAGTTAGAAGTTCCCTTGAAATCATGGATTTCCATGTTCCCGCGCGTTCAGCGACTTGAACACAGGCGCACACAAAAACCCGTGCACACACACGCACAAACAGAGCAAACCTACACACATTCACACACTGATGTACACACACCCACACACCCAGACAATTTCTGCAAGCGACCAAACCTGGGCCTGTCTTGATGATCCCTCTTCATGTTTGCAAGTTTTACCTCCTGACCCAAAGTTGACCTAT
This sequence comes from Effrenium voratum, assembly GCA_963377175.1. Classification (NCBI taxonomy): domain Eukaryota; class Dinophyceae; order Suessiales; family Symbiodiniaceae; genus Effrenium; species Effrenium voratum. The sequence goes on along the minus strand of CAUJNA010002369.1, from coordinate 76,879 downwards.
CTGAGGCAGGTTTGCTGGTGGAGATTCGGCATCAGTGGCACCGGAACTCATCATGCCACTTGGACTTAAGGCACAGCGTTAAGCATGTGGCCATTTTGCACCTGGTTTGACAAGGATTTTGGAAAGGGCCTCTATAAAGCTGAGCCTGTGTGTGTGATTCGTGTGTTTCCCCAACTTATGGCAGACTGCGCCGTCCAGAGCTGTGGTGTGCGTCGGGAGTGTGCAATAGTGTGCAGGCTTTTCTTGAGCGGTGTTGGCAGTGCTTTTCCGACGGAGGACTGCCATCTATCCGCTCGGCCACTGTGGATGGTTTGGAACCAGAGATTATGCTAGATGTCAGCTGTACGAACCGAGGTCCGCGTGACTGATGTGGGTTTGTGGCGGTCTCAGTGAGAGAGGAAAACCTTCGTGGCATTCAAGCGGAAGTACTCCGGGCGCCAATCACACAGCTTGGTGAACCAGAAGCATCAGAAACTGCAAGGGCACAGTAGCATCAGTTGAACGGAAAGTCGTGTCTGTTGTGTCCATCAGTTTCCACTGCGCTTTTAAAAGCATACATGGCACCCGCCCGAGTTTGGTCATGACTTGCCTGGATCCTTGGGCAGATTGCATGACCCCCGCAGCCTTTGAAGCTGAGGTTCGAAACGATGCTGGACCATTAGCGACGGATACGGATCCATTGGAGATAGCCAGTGGGATGTCTGCTTAGCAGAAAGCCATGGCCACGCCCAGAAAGTGTTGACCATTGGACAAATGAGGGTGTCTTCTTTGGCCTTCTTGAGGCTAGTTACCCTTATTTGGGTTGCCCATTTTGGGTTGGCTTAAAGAGAAACCAAAAGGAATCCAACCAGCTTAGGGAGGTTCGTTCCTCTAATTTCAGACACGCACAATCAATCACATGATGTTTCCCGATGCAAATGAGGCCTCAGCAGCAGGTCTGGATTGATGGCGCCCCGCTGGACGCGCCCCCGGTGCAGGGCCAAGGGGAGCACGAGGGCTGCGCCAAGCGACTGGCTGAAGCCATAGGTCCGAAGGTAAGACTGTACTCTATGCCCAGTAGGGAACCCCCGACATCGTTAGAGTGTTCTCCAGGGAACAAGATGACTGAGCGGAGAAGCCCTTACGGGCTGCCCGAGTGTAGCAAGCAGGATCAAGCCACTTCGGCTTAGTGTATCGCCGCATGGCTACTTGTACAACTCAGCGTTTTGTTTGCACTGTCTTCTTCTTTTGCTTCTTCGATGTTGTTCCTGCTGTTGCGTTGTTTGTTGTGTTGGTTGAACAGTTGATTGTTGTGTTGGCTGCTATGTCGGCTGTTGTCATTGTCAGGGTCACTTTTCCCTTGTTGTTGTTCCGATGGAACATATTTCATGTGTCATACATGAGTTACCGTGTTCATGGTCGTACCTCCATGCTGATGTAAGGCTGCACATGCTGCTTGATGGGTATTGTTCAAGGGGCAGGCTTTGTAAATGTTTCATCATGAAGCCTTTGGGTTGTTGAGACAAAGACACCGCACGCATAGAGAAAGACAGATAGTGAGAGAACAATGATAGGAATGATTGTCGACCAATTCCCGAATTACTATTGCCCAAGTAGGGTTTCTAGGTCCTTTGATAGGATCGAGAGGGATTTAGTCGCAGAGTACAACTTGTACGGGGCACGTTCAACTATTGCCCTCAGGGCACCATGAGCTTCACGGGCCCGGGCGCGCCGGGGAGCTTATGGCTGAGATGGCTGTAGAACCAGTAGGGTCCCTTTTATGGGGGGTTGAGAGGAGCCAAGAGAGGAAGTGGTTCATGTCAGGTTGCTTTTGTAAAGTTGGACAACTAAGTGGTCGGAAGCAGTGAATGTTCCTTCTTGTGAGAGTGTGTGTGGTGCGGTGTGGTGTGTGTGTGTGTGTGGGGTTTTGGTGGAGGGGGGGGCAAAGTTTGGTCCCCTCTAAACTGCAAGGCAGTGATGTTGGACCAACCAGCGTCACAACAACATGGGCGAGATGCGCCCGCACATTGCGCCCGCACATTGCGCCCCTTTTGCGCAGTGCTGCCCTCCCAGCAGATGCTAGGCCTTTCTCTTGCTTGACAGATCGCTTTGGCGGTGGATGGTGGCCCTGTGCTGGCACCTTTCGTCAACGCAGCACCAAATTAGACGTGTGTTCTAGATGGGTTTATTTCTTATCTGATTTCTATGTTTTACTTTTGCAGGTCGCGGCATTTCAATCAAGCAGCTGAGTGGCTATAATCTGGTGATGTGAATGTCTCGGCTTACGGACGTCTTTGAGCAGAGAGCACTGGGGTAGAAGATGTTGCCCCACAGAGCAGGGTCTGGGGAGCCAGACGCCATTACTCATGAACATTCCGTGGGGCACCTTAAATGATAGAACACATAGGTTGCTTCGACTTGTCATTTTTGTGCGCTGCACAGTGCTTGTGCTTTGCAAATTGATGTTCATGTCTTTTTCGTAGTGCGAGTATTCGGCCAATATGTGGCAAACTCATTCCGGAGAAACTTCAGTTGTGAGAGAACTGTTTGGTGTTTGTTTGCTTTCTGCATCACAGCAGATTATGGTTGAGTCTTTGCAAAGGCTAAACTGCCAGAGGATGTAAAATATTATGCCTTTGAAACAAACCATCAGGGCAGATCATATTTTGATATGCCAACATTGCAAATACGACAAGCTGCGTGATTCTGGCATCACCTTCGAGTGGTTATGCTTTTTGAAGGATGATGTAAGGAATCTATATTCGCATGAATGCAGCACATGCACTAAGGAAAAACAAGACTTAGTGGAAAGGAGGCCCTGCACATGTGCGCCAACTGAGGTTTGTTACGATTGGTGCCCATACCTTTCGAAGCGCGCATATACGCGTCACAGTCATATTAGCCAAAGATATGTGTATTCTGATGAGATGTGCATGTTGGCTGTGATGTATAGTTGATTTCCAGTAAGTCGAGTGGCTGTGCCTGGGTTTGTTTTCTCAGGGCCGTGATGGGGTCGTGGCGCCTCGTTTCGCCGCTCAGGTGTTTGTTGGAGTTGAGCCAGCGGGAAGATGGGCAATGGCCGGGGGCCTATGACTTGCATTGTTTGTGGATTACCCAGGCAAAAGCATACACATAGAGTGACGGCTGTGAGCCCTTTGCCAAAGATTGCCAATTACAGATTCAACACAGTTTGCCACGTCTTGCATCACACTTGGCTTGGTGTGTTCTGCTTATCATCGTTTGAACATTTGTGATTCGTGTGTGTGTAGCATGGGGAAGTAAAGCCTCACCGATTCGGACTGAACACAGGGCAGTGCACAAGGCCGGGAAACAGCAGAGGCGATAGAAGAGAGCATCTTTTGCTTGATGAAAAAACTGGTCGGCAGTCCTTGCCACACCCCGAGTCTGTGCTCAGTGTTTAGACAAGCAGTGACCTTCCAACCCCCCAACATACGTATGCACCTACACATTAACCACAATGAAGCTGTGGACTGTGGGTGGAGTTTCTTGCTTGCCCTTTGGAGTCATCATCGGAGTGCAAGTGGGCGTGATAGCAGTCGGCAGAAGCCGTCGAAGGGCTGAGCGCTTGCAGTGATGTCAAGCAAGGATCTGGAGCCATGAACAAGACAGGTAGTTTTCTATGATGCGTGGTGAAAGCAAACTCGGATACTCGGACCACCCCGTTCTTGTATGACAGGCAGGATAAGCATGCTGAAACTTGGGATGTAGTGTCGGCACGTTATAATTCCACAGAACAAACATGAATCAAGCACTATGTGGATTTCACTCTGTGACTTTCGCGCGACATCCAAAAGGCAGTTGTAAACTGGACGTGTCTTCTACAACGAGACGCAGTCTTCACCCTCAGATTCGAGCAGTGCTGCAACCCCCGAGCACCGTTGCACTGAGAGAGTTGGTTTTCAAGTCAGAGCCGGTCTTCAGGAGGCCAGGCCACAGAATGATGGCCATTGTCGCCTTTTTGACGAAGCCTCAAAACACAAGTAAGGTGCTTTGTTCGCTGTGTGGCAGATTGAGTGCGAATAGATGTCAATGAGCCCACAAACCCCAAGGTTGGGCAAAGTGTTTGTTTGATTCAACACTTTGTGCACTTTCCATTGACGGCTGTCTTGGTTGTGACGTGACCTTGATGTTCCCTTTTGCCTCAAGACCGTGGTTTCAAGGATGCTGCTGTGCGATGGGTACCCATTGCAGCAGCACCACCCGGCCAACGACAGCGGGGAGCGCTGCACGTATGCCGGTCGATTGACTGCTGTCATATTTGTTTGTCAATGGTTTGGGAGACGCCCCGAGGTATCATCAGGTGGCAGCACGGTTATTTTGCTCAAAGTGGGGGTGCACACGGAATGGAATTGTGGAAGTAGTGGCGGTGGCAGGTCTTTGCACAATTATGTTGCATACTTACGCAGCACCCAACAAATGCATGGCGTGGTGATTCAACAGCTTCCATGCACTGGTTGTTTTCGCTTGCAGTTGGCTTGCAGTGTGTTGCTTTTTTATTCGTGCTGTCGTCAGCTGATTTCAGCTGTTTTCATGCAGAGCTTGTTAACAGTCCGTGGCTTGTCCGGCTGTCATGGTTTTCAAGTTGATGCGGTTCACAGTCGACCTCTATATTCTGACGTGTGATGGTTTTGCAGACTACAAGAGTCTTACAATCTTCCGACTTAGCGCAGGACTGAACGAATTTTCGCGATTGATCGGTCTATCATTCTCTGCGGACGTTTCAGGAGCCCTCCTTAGTTTGGCAGTTCGTCCTGCCGTCCACGGGTCACCATGTGCTGGCAGCCAAGCGCTCAGGAAGGGAAGGTCAGAGAGGCGATTGGAATATTTGCCTCAACAGAAACGTTGTTTGTTTCGATGAAATCCACCCCCAATCGCTCTCCGAAAACATTTGGGATCCCTTCTTGGTTGTTTTTGTTGTCTTCCAGAAGGGCTCCTGCTTAATTGGTAGAGAAAAGGGGTTGTGAATCAGAGGTAGGCCAGCAATGGGTGAGATGGCCGTGGGCGGAGCAAATTCGCATTGGCTGACAAGCACCTCCTTGATTCCTGGAAGCATGCAAAGGGGTCTTCAAAAAACGGCAGCAAGCTTCACCTGCCAACTTCTCGTGCCAGCTTGTCGAGTGCTACTGCACCAGCCAACTTTCTTTTGCTCAACTCTTTTGAGCAGGACTTCATTTGCCAACTGTTCCTGCCATTTACCTGCAAACTTCTTCTGCCCAACATCCTGAAAAAAAAGCTAACATCAATATCATGAATACACAAGCACAAGTTGCAAGGCAACTATTCGAGTGGTGCTTCACTATCCTAAAAAGGCAACCTGCAGCTAACTTCCCTTTTGCACCTTCTCTTCGCGAGTCCCCCTCTGCGCTGATCGTACATGTCGAAGCGCTCTACAGCAGGTCTCAGTGACGCGCGTGTGCTCTTTGCAAAGCCTACAGGGCAGACAAGCTTTTTCAAATATCTAAATACTTTGCGCCAGCTTGTTATGTGAGCCTGAAATGATTTGCTTGCGCAAGCAAAAGTCCGTTGCACCGCGGTGTCACCAAATGCGTGTTTCGGAAAATGGAACAATTTTACCCAAGACTTGTGTGAGGCGGAGTACCAGACCACTGAAAAGCATCCCAAGGCTTCAGGTGAGGCAAAACTCCTGCTGGGTTTGCAGCACGCTGATGCAGTTTCACAGCCTGGAGTCTCCGAGGGGCCTCGCCCGTTTGCCTTTTGGCAAAGGCCGTGGGCTTTAACTTGAGGGGATGCATTTTCATACGTATTAGTTGAAAGACTGTACACAGAATATACAAAATACCAAATGCATGTAGATGTATATGGGAGTCGTTCTAAAGGTCCTTGTAATCAGTTTAGTATTCGGTGACCATCGGCGTTGGTTGAGGTAGCCCCGCGAAAGATTCGCGATGGAGTTGCGAAAGTAACTTTTTTGTTCGCGGAAGTTTTGCGTAACCAGTGCTATATGAAAACACTAATCTTTTCTGCTGAATCTTCCTTCTAAGCTGATTAAAGCCTTTTGTTGTTTGTCCCCCAATAAAGCCTGGTGACGCTACAGTTTTAAAATCCTGCTTCTCTGGTTATTGCTCCAGGTGTGCGGGTGTTAGTCGGTGGCTTTAGAAACGTGGGTGATGTTTCGCGAAAGGTCCGCGAAAGTTCCGCGAAAGCCCGCGTGAAAGCGCAGGCTTCGATTGCGAGGGGAGGTACTTTCTGAGCGCCGCGCTAGTCAGAGTACTAGCTTGGTACTGAAAAGTTGCGACTTCAAGCTGGAGCTGCGCGGCTTTCCTGCTGGAACTGCGGAAGTGCATTTCGTGTACTGGTGCGGAAAGTTGCGACTTTCCAGCCGGAGCTGCGGAAGTGCATGTCATGACTATCCTTGTAATGAAAAGTTGCGACTTTATTTCGCCTGGTACTTAAAAGCTGCGACTTCCTGACTTGAGCAATGAAAAGTGCACGGCGATGAATCCGCGAAAGCTTCGCGAAAGTAACTTTTTTATTCGCGAAGAATGGCCGTTTCGAGACAAAGGAATTTAGAATAACCAGCATATGTTATGTTTAAAACTCCTGGTCAGTCAATATGGCTGTTTCTGGCGCACGCTGCTGCCATAAAACCATCACCCTTGAGCCCGTCGCGTGCCATGTGGATGTTTGCAGTTTTGCGCATCCGGTTCTTCAATGTGTGCGTGCGTGTTCCCGTGTTCCAGTGCTTGGCCCCCTTAATGTTGGCATGATCAAACGCGACAACGTAGCATGTAAGCCTATTTCCACTACGATGAGTCGATGATGACTGTTAACATGACAATTGTCAATCGCATGCTCTTGAAACTGAGGAGGATGACTGTTTCACTTCCAGCCGCAAGTTGCCTGCGAAATAGGTGTGCCTGCGCCCGCACGCAGACTGAGGCGCGGCACATTGGCAAGCGAGGACGGATGCAGCATGGCGCATTTCAGGCTTTGCAATTGTGTGAGAAGTCGATGGTGTAAATATGTGTCGCCTGTCCCATGCAGCTGACATATCTGTTTGATGGTTGGTGCCTTTGACATGCGCAGTCTTCCGACATGCAGACAGCCTTAAGTTTTTTAGCTAGGCACAGAAGTGAAAATTGTCACTTCTATGCAACTCTCCGCGGGCTGCTCTTTGTTTGTTGCTTACCAGCCTATGTTTCAGCGGAACACGTTGCGCCTGCTATTGTTCAAACAATCATGAACAAGTCAGCTATGATGCATCGCAGCACTTCTGTGCGGCCCACATTCCCTCGATGGGTCAGTTTGGTTTTGTCACCCCCAGTTTTCGAAGGCAACTAGCAAGGCATGGGCAACGAGGATTTTCAATGAATGAAGGGGGGTCCCAGCACCTTCCCACCCTTCATGTTTGACCTGTGAATCGGTAAGTTTTAGCACGCCTATCTAAGCTTTTCAATAGGACAAGGGCGGTCCAGCCCGGCCAACAACTCACTGCCACAGCAGCTGCCGCCAACTTTGTCAGTGTTTCCCGCCTTTGATTGTTTTGCTGGAAACCACTGCCTGTGATTCCACTTTCATTCGACACGGGCCAAAATCAGTTTGCTTGCGATTGAAGCAGTTAAGTTTGTTTTTACGACCTAGGTGTGAACAGAACCTTCTGGATGCCGGTGGCCACTAAACATGGGAACAAGCTATACTTATAGCTTGTGTTTGTTCTTTCGGCGGATCCGATTTGTTGCCTACAGGTTCAGTGAAATGTCCCCTTCCAGATGCCAGGACAGCTATTTTACCTTGACGGCTCGGAAGTCCAGGCCGGACTTCGGAATGGGAGGAGTCGCCAAACGCGAGCAAGTTAGAGAAACCACAGGAAAACGGAGAACCAAGAGAAAAGCCGTCTGAAGAACAAACTCATTCTACTTCTTGCATCGCCTGCGAACCCAAGCTCCACTGCGCCACTCTGAGCCCGCTCCGAATGCGCTCCGACGTCGCGATCAGGCTGTGTTTTGAGCATCCGATGGAACTGATCCTCATAGAGGGCTGCACTATTTTGACAGCCACACGCGTACGCATTTTTCTCGCGCGTGCTTATTCTTCTCTTGCCTAACTTTCAGTTTGTGTCCGCTCCATGGAAGTTCCTTCTAAAAGTCTTCCAGCCAAGTAAGGCCAAACCACCACCCAACAGGGTGGGCATCCCTTGAACATCGCCCAAGCCAACCACAAGCCGACCGCAAACCACCCTAAAACCAACCTTAAGCGACCTCCAAACCCCACCCCACAGAGGGAATGCAGAATTCCAAGAGGCATATTCAAGCTCCGTACGGAAAGTTAGCAGCGCGGAAAGCATTTTGAGCAAAAAGGCGATCACGCTTTGACGTTGTTTTCCTTTTGGACGGTACTTGCATCTGGAAAGGCAGCAACAATGTGCGAGACGGGGTCAATTTCATCATAAGGCAGATGTATGTGAAGGCATCATTTTTTTTTGGGTTCCTCTACAATCTGCATGAGACCGCTAGGGGACTCGGGGAAACCGGATGATGATGGTGCGCTTACACAGCAATATCAATGCATGTGTTAAAGCACTTCTCACCCCGCAACTCCTGTGTTCAGCCTTGCTGTCTCGATTGAGGTCCCAGGTGGCTCTCAGAAGCACTGATGGCCACGAACAAATCTGTTGATGCGACCTTTCACCTCCAATCCGCCTTAGTCATCCTGAACTGTCGGCCTGCAGCTTGTGGATTTGTTTTGGGATCCAAACTTGCCTCAAGTGCCAAAGTGGCAAAAGGACTGAGCATGTGGTGTAGGTGTAGGCTTTGGCAACACTCAGATGCGATCAGATCGTGCAGGCCCCGAAAGATCGGCTTGGTGCGTCTCCTCCAGGATACCAGCAGACCCCTTCATTTGAGGGAAGGAGCTGTAAGGCACGAGACCTTGTCTTGATGGTCCTGGCAGTTGATTGAAGGTTACAACGCAACTGTTCACCACTGCGGCGGACCGTGACCGCAGTGTTCCACTCAACAAGATCTACATGCCAAAGAAAGGCAGTTTCTCATGTACTCCCACTCGATTCCGGGCGTGACGTTCACTCGCGAGGATTACCAGTCCGACGCGTGTCCTATCTTCCTCATGAAAGTTGGCTGCGTATTCCAGTGTTTTTCTATGTGTGCGTTGGCACTTGAAAACAGCGCTAGTGAGCGGAGTACGGCGCCGATTGAAACGTTTGGGAGCCGATTTGAGATCGGAAATTACAGCTCGCACTTCCAGGCTGTAGCACGGGCAGACTCCAAGCTGAGCAAGTACAACAAAGACTTTTGCCGGGATGCAGCCTCGTATGAAGATGCCCTTGACATAAGCCCGGCCTGCGTAGAGACGAAGACCCTGCTCTTGCGGTGGGATTCCCTCTTGTCGTATCTGGGGTTGACATCGCTGGAGGTGTGCGCCCTCAACCTGGACGACGTTACTTCGATGTCCACATCCAGGTGGGTCAGATACGTGTCGCAGCCGGTGCTTGTATACGCTATGGAGGTGGCTCCGTTGTTGCTTGCTTCTACAGGCGTTGTTGCTGTTGTCCGTCCGCGCTTGGTGAGTTTCTTGACTATTGTGTTTGTTTTGGTGGTTTTGTTTTACTTCAATTTGAGGGTATTCACGTACAGTTGGTGGGGCATTGTTCAGATGGTGATGTATTTGATGTTTTTCTTTAATGTGCGGACGGGAGTGGCACCTTCGCCAGCGGAATGCGCGATGGCGTTCTTCCAGCTCTTCTTGGCTGGTGTGAGTCGTGCGACCTCCAACGCCTGGGTGATCGTCTTTTGCTCGGCCGGTTCTGCGGCAGCAACGGTTTTGGGCTCCTTGGTCGCGACTCGGGCTACGCTCACGAATCGCTTGGCCCTTATGTTCCATTTGAGTGCTGGAGCCGAGGTTTATGCGCGTCGAGAAGGCCGTAATGGTCTTGTGTCACGAGTCATTTACTCCAGCACTGACATGGAGAGTTTGAGTGCGATCTGGAATCTTGTCCGTCATGGAAAAGGAATGCCCAACTTTCCGATTGCCTTTGGTTTTATGGTTCTGATCGCGTTCATGGCTCTGGCATCTCGGTATGTGTCTGTCCTGGCCCTGCTTGTTTCGCAAGTGACAGGAACGCCTCTTTTTGTCACAGAGGGAAGATCCAGGCGAGACTGGCGCAAGGATTCTTCCGCAGTGCCTTGGCAGAGACGAGGGCCGATGGCGCCGCTTTGATCTTGGGCATTGTCATGGTGAGAAACCCAGTGCTGACTGTGGGAGGATTTCTTCTGCACCTCGCTGTTGAAGACACGAGTGGCAAAGCGGTGAGTGCAGCGCTTCTCCAATCGATCCGAAATCCTCATCCGGTGGCCTCGGAGGTGATGCAGAAATGACGTTGAACAAGCAAGGAACAGTCATGCAGCCGCGGATGGCAAATGGGCTTTCACCGGGGCTCCAGTCTTGCCTGGGGAAATTTGCAGTGGCCGACAGTCGACGAAAGTCGCCCGCAATGCCCTGAAGGAGGTACTGCCCACGGCCTCTGATCGGGAGCTGGATCGCCTGGCCATTTGCCAGAATCTTACGGCAGGCATGATGGTCATCCGAGAGTCAGGCACGTTGGTGTCTTCGCTTGCTCTGGATGGTCCAGGAACGTATCAGACTCCTTTGCACTGCAATCGGCCAAAAGTGGGGGAGCACTATTCCTTGCAATGGCGGAGGGTCGGTGAATATCGTGTTTCCGCAGGATCGCTACAAGAAAGGTTCAGATGGTCACCGAGTGCATCAGATCGGAGGATCGGAGAGCACGCAAGCCGAAACTACAAATCCTTCCTGCGAATTTTGCTTTTTTTTGGACTTTTCGCCCCTGTTTGAATCATCACTTTTTCGTTTAGTGTGCGACCGCTACTTTTGAGATTCTTTGCCCCTAATTTTCATCATCATGGGGCGGGCTGCCGAACCACCCCGCTATTTTTTAGACTTTTTGCTTTGATTGAATCATCGCTTTTTCGATCATCATAGGGGGGGCTGCCGCCCCCCCCAACCCCCCCCGTGCCTTTAATTGAATCATCACTTTTTCAGTCATCATGGGGGGAAATTGCCGCCCCCCCCCCGCTACGTTTTAAGTGTTTTACAGGGATTAGTTTGCCCGTATTTGAATCCTCACTTGTACCATGAGGCCTTGCAGCAGAGGAACTGATGACCCCCCCGCTGCTTTTTGTTTTTTGATCTTTTTTAAATATTTTTTGGCCCTAATTGAATCATCACTTCTTCAATCATCATGGGGGGGCGCCCACTATTTTTTGGACTTTTTGCCCCTACTTCCCGCTATTTTTTTTGGACTTTTTGCCCCTAATTGAATCATCACTTTTTCGATCATCATGCGACCGCTACTTGTTAGACTCTTTGCCCCTAATTTTTCAATTCATGCGGGGGAGGCTGCCCCCCCCCCCCCCCCCCCACCCCAACCCCCCACGCCCTTAATTGAATCGTCACTTTTTCAATCATCATGGGGGGGGGGGGCTGCCGCCACGTTTTAGGTGTTTTACAGGCATTAATTTGCCCGTATTTGAATCCTCACTTTTACCATGAGATGCGGGAAGCCAATTTGCTGGTGATGCTGGGGATGTTGGCTGGACATGCGGGGGATGTTGAACGATGCCGATGATGTTGACGGACTTGCGTAAAATACGTAAATTTCGCGAGAAACTGCTGTAAATTACCGCATTTTAGTAGCCAGGACGGAAAGCAAAAAATCCGAAAATAAAACAGACACATCCCACACTAAATCTCGACCCTTATGTGTCTGTTGTCGTCATTGTAGAACTCATGTGGTTGTCGCATTACCAGGTTGTAGGGTTGTCGCATTACCAGGTTGTAGGAGATTGCTTCCGCATGTAGAAATGCAACACTGACATCTCCTGTGCTGACTGACTAGTTGGAAACCAATGCCATTGTGAGGGATATCCTCAGTATGCAAAGCAATGGTGTACTTGCAAACAAAAGATCGTGGTCTGTAACAGGTTCTGTGTAGCCCTTTGCTACTATGCGTGCTCGCACTTCGTTGTGTTTCTTGTTTGAGAACCCATCTAGACTCGAGAATGTTTGCTTGTTGTTCTGGTGTCAATGCGTTGCCATCAATCTCTGTAAAGATTGATTGATCTTTCATTTGTTGTACTTCCTTCTTCATTCCTTGTGCTACCTGTTGTGGATCCAAGTCTTCTGTGTCATGTAGGGTTGGCTCTAGTAGGATCCTCTCCTTGTTGATTTCTTCTGCATCTTCATTGGATGTTGTCTGCATTTGTTTGCCATCCTTTGTTGTGACCTCGATGGCATTTATTCTCATTTTGCTCTTTGGCTGTTCTGATGTTGTGGGTCGCTCAAGTGCTTGTCTTTCTGTTGTGGTGCGCTGTTGTGTACTGCCTTCTGCTATTGTGTCATCTCTTTCTCTTGTGGGTGATGTAGGCGGTGGTCCTGTCAGTGCTGGTCGCTTCTGGTGTGTTGGTGATGTAGCCATAGGTGATGTTGGCTCTGTTGTTCTTTTCTGCTTTGTTGGCAGATCTCCTGCTTCTGTTGCGCTCTGCCTCTTGCCTTCTGCTGCCGTGCTTGTTGTTGCATCTTTCTGTGATGGTGGTGCCTTGCTTGTAGCTGGCATTGTCAATGGTGTTGCGAGAGTTGGTGTGTGCGGTGCTGATGCTGGTGTCTTCCATGGACCTGTGTGTACACAGTTTCTGATTGTCCTTGCTCTGACAATCTTGTTGTAGATCCCAAGAAGGGATTTGCCAGTGGTTGTATCCTTGCCAAGCCAGATCCCGTTGTAGAATCTACAACCCACGAACAAGGTTGAGAGAGAAAACAACATCACCAACACCACAGGAGTCAGCAGCACCACACACCGTGCAGCTGGACCTACACCAATTGCCGTTTCCGTGGCATGTCCTGCGCTTCCGATGGCAGGTCCCCGAAGGCGCCTTGGAGTTCACAGGGCCAGGCGCGATGTTTGCCGGTGAGGTTGAGCTGCTTCAAACTGCGCGGTTTATTCACCAGGGTTTACTTTGAACCTTGCCCTTATTCAGTGAACGGTACTCGTAGGAAAAGGTTGGATAGCTATTGGGTTGGTGTGTAGTACAGTGAGGTTGCATTTCATGATGACAGGAGGAGCAGGTTTGCATCACTGTTCGCAGTGCCTTGGGCTAAGCCACGATCACATGTACAGCAGGGTACCATTAACATCCAGCATATATATATATATATGTAAACAGTGTTCAAGAGGTGGGCTGCTGCTTCAAGTGGCGAAGTTGGAGGACGATGTCCGGGCCCGAGCTCGTCGCTTTTTATTTTGTGTTCTGTCTGTCATGCAACACACTTTCCTCTTAACTGCAAGCATTGCAGAATATGCATTGCTCGGCCTGGATGTTGTTTCACTTGTTCTTTTTTGGGCTTGAGTCGTGAAGTCAGACATGCACGCAAAGAAGATATGATCCTGATTTGCAGGGATCCCTGACACCAAAAAGACACGTGCGAAGAATCGTCTCGAGAACAATGTGCTGGAAGTTCATTGTAGTAGTATCGAGTGATTCCAGTTTTTCGTACTATTGCGAGTTGAATCTCTGGTCTTGGACAGCAATTCATCGAGTGTTGTTGCTTCTCCGGATTCTTTGGGAAGACGTTCTGCTGGCTGCCCGCGGCAAGAGACCACCGGAGAGAATGTGTGTGTGTGTGTGTGAGTGTGCCTTGAGGCTACACTTTATTGACAATGTCCTTCTTAAACAAATCAAACAGATCATGGAATCCAACATTTTCCATCAAGTGTACTTTCAAAGCGCACCTGGAGCTCCAGACGCTTTGGATTTAAATGATTTGGTTCCACATACGCTATCTCAAAACTTTCGAGACCCTGAGGCATGGCATCTTCTAGCAGAGGGCACCGACATGGGTGCTGGCCTAGCGTCCATGGAGGCTGCGGATGCGCCCTTGGAGGCGAGCCACTTCCCCTTCCCACGTCGTGGCACAGGGAAATGGTCCGCAGAGGAAATGTTTTGTTTGCTTGTAAATCAAATAGCTGTCTTTGGAAGGGGTCGAAACTGCTGTTGAAGTCTTAGGTCATAGGTTTCTGAACATTTGGTATGCTCACAGTGCAGGAAACTTGGAGAGCAAGCCCTGGTACAGCCAGGCATCCTTCACCTTTATTCTGCCCTCCACTGGCCAGACCCATGCTGTGCAGGCGTGATTCGGGATCGTTGGGAGTGTTTGTGGCTGAAGAAGCCAGCGCCCGAGCATGTCTTAGGGCGAAAGATCAAAGTAGCTCCAAGTGCACTGGAGAACTGGGACTGTGTTGGGTGCCTGATCGCTTCGTTCAACCTTTGCTTGTTGGACCTGAATGTCCAATCCGCAAGCTGAACTGGCGATCATGACCCTTTGCACGGGAGGGGCCCAGTCAGTTTTGTCAAGCTGCATGAGCTTGAAGGCGATTTCCCCTTGGCGTTACACCGCTCGTGGCCACAGAGGCGCCTGCACCCAAAGTCATACCCGCATGCTCACTGAGCACATGCCTCCGCGCATCGCACGTTGGCACAGTGCACATCGAAACAGCACTTACATGCGCGCACGCCTGAACACAAATATGCACGCATGGGCTTATGCATGCACACACGCTACGCCATTATGTATTCGCTGGTGCACGTATTACTCTTCGCGGTGCATGGTTGCAAAGAGCTTGCTTGGACTTGGAATGTACAAAAAGACCCGGTGATCTGGTAATCCGCGCCGTTTCCACGCGCAGACGGGATGTAACCAAAGGCGCAGCATGGCCGCGGCAGAGCCTGTGCTACAGGCACATCAGGCAAAATATTTCAGGTTGAACTATGCATGGATTCGCTGACCTGAATTAGTTGTCATATTGTCGTCCAACTTGAGTACACATAGACTGCACAAGACTAGAACGCTAGTTGAGCAGCTCTAAAAACCCCCCGTTACATGCCAAGCAAGAGTTGTGTCATAACAAGGCCCCGCGTAAGCAAAAGCCCGCACGGCGTAAGCGGGCGTAAGCACTTTTTGGGGAAACATGTTGCGTAAGCACCTGCGTAAGCTCTTCTTCGTGATTGCTTGGTAAGCTTTGTAAGCATGCTCGGAAGAGTTGTCCCACATGTGCTTATGCGTTTTTTGGTGGCTTGTGCTGTTGCAACCTAGCCGAGCTTGGCAACTTGCCCGGAGGACTTTGCCTGCAGGAAGACGTCTAAGACCGCATGTGCGCACCATTAGGGGAAAAAAACAACAAGCAGAACTTTGATTGGGAGCTCTTGGGGCTCATGCTAGGTGCTGTCGCAACCTCCACTAGGACAACCAAAGGCTTCAGTAGCCGCTGATTTAGGAAAACTACAGGGGCGCGGGCGCGTAAGCTCGCATAAGCAGGCGCGTAAGGTTCGCGTAAGCTCGCCTAGCTCAGCTGCCCGCTAGCCCTCGTGACGGATGCCGCTACCGCAGAAACCGGTTTCTTGATTTGCAGCAAAAACAACAACGCCAAGCTGCTGAAGCTCGCGAGCGCAGTTCTTCATCATCTCTTCCACACAGTCATCCACATCATCTTCAACAGTTCTGGCGGCTGCACGGGAAAAGAAGCCCGCGTAAGCAATTCTTGAGGGGAAACGCTCAAAACGCCGACGCGTAAGCGATGCGTAAGCTTTACATGCTGTCTGACTGCCGCGTAAGCTAAAACATGGGTCGCGTAAGGAAAGCGCAAGCTTGCGCGTAAGATCGCGTAAGCAACTTGATACGACATAGGGATTCATGGGAGGTTTATAGAGTCGCTCAGTTGTCGAAGGCCCAGTGTATTCGGCCACAACTCAACCCATGACCAGTTTTGTCCCAAAAACTCCTCTCTTCGTATCAACCCTGGAGCGATGAGTTGTGTGCCTCATGCCAGGCGTTCAACGCCGGGCGCCAATCCGCATAGTGAAACAATCCACTGGTCACTGATTTGGGGGGTTTTGTTGGAAATACATAGTCCTGCTGTTTGATGTTTGTGTTTGATGCTTTGTAGACCAGTAGTTTGCCAGTCCACTTTCAATGGGGTCATGCGACACGTTGGCCGAAAACATAGGCGTTGTGAAGATGGCAGTTTTGCATGGAGCAGACCTTTGTAATAGACATGTTTGTTCCTAGTTGTGTGAAGAGTAGCCAGACTACCGGCTAATTGAACTGATGCCACCGACGAGGGGCCGTTCAGCTGGAGCTGATCTGGGAGCAGCTGCTCTTGGATATGTGCAACATACATGCAACGTTTGAAGAAGCATTGATGAACACACAATGATACATCGAGTGTGTTGAGCAGGTCAACGATCGTGTGAGTCTCGCCCTAGACCTGAGTTGCTTACTTTTCCTCTGCACACAGAGCGGGCCATGATTCCATTGATGTGAACCATTTCTGTGCACAGACTTCGGCAACGTCAGCGGGTTCTGACAGGTTCTAGACGCCATATGTGTTTTCGGGAGCCTCGGGTGCTTCGTTGCGCTTTGCTCAGGTCGGCCGCCAGGGGCAGTCGGTGTTTCTGGATGGTCGCTTGGCAGACAACATCCTGCAGCAGCGGTCGCAGCGTTTGACATTCTCCACTCCTTTTGACTGCTCCGTACTCTCCCAGTCCCTGGAACAAACAACGGCCTGGCATGATGCAATTGCTATTGTCAAGTCTCCAGCAGCAAGCTCCGCAGTATTTGCACGCAAGTCAGGGTCTTGGTCACAGGGAAAGGTCTGTTCAGCAAGTTTTGGACAAGTTCAACCTGAAAGTTTCTGGCGGTTTTGGCCAAACTTCCCTTCACAACGGACAGATATAGATTTGCGTGGATCATGTTCGATCAATGTTATGTAAAAGCGATGCTGGATGGTAGGTTCTTTTTCCAACATTGTTTTGGCAATTCTGGTTGTTCTTTCAAGCGGAGATCAGCAAGGCATATCGAACAATTCAGGGTCGCATCTTTTGGAGAGAACAAAGTTTGGCCAGTTGCAGAGGCTAAGAGTTTGTTTTGCTCTAGGCTACAAGCTAGATCCTCATGTCTCGCAGAGATGCTCCAACCATTCAGAACCGGCACATATGCAAAAGGCAATTTCTGCGTGAGCCACATAGAGCCATCATGCTGTGTGACATTCCGCCCAGTTCGACTCTTTTGATGATCCATGCAGAGCTCCGCATGAGGTGTTCCTGTTGAAGCACCAGATGGGACCACCACTTTCACCGGGCCAGGAGGCGCATGTTGGGGGCAGGGGATAAACACGTAGAAAGGAACGATGGAAACGAGTTCTAGATACGTCTAGTTTGTTGGTAGCAGGAAGGGGCTGGAACGCAGTATTTGTGGGTCTGTCTTCTGTCTTGGCCTTCTTGACCCGGCGATATAGAGTAATGTTGCTGCGGGAGTCAGCCCATCTAGCCTCGCCTACTTTGAGCTGCTTTGATCCAGATCCTGGCCCAAACATTATTTTCCGGCTTGCATGCATCACACCTGCAATAACGTGCGCAGAGTCATGTTAATGTGTTTCACGAAGCAAGCACTGCGTCCAAATGCAATGTTGGGCAGCCCACGTCGGACACTTTGCTTCGCTTGCACGGCTAGCGTTTGAGCTAGAGCACCTCAGCACTTAGCGGAGAGAGAGCAACATTGACCTGCGGACCTTCTGATGAGACATTGGCAGCTTGCAAGGGTTGGTCACTGCTCTGAGGCAAGTGGCCTGCTGGACCTAGACGTCTAAACCAACTGGGCACATGCGTTGGCTGTGCTTGACTATGAGTATCTAACTGTTAGATGGCACTTTGATTCTGCTTTGTTCATTGTTGGTATCCCAGATTGTAATTCTGCTGGGGCATCACCAGGAATCATGATTTCCACATCTGGAATTATCATTGGCAAGCGCACAAACTTTATGCGTGGATCGCCTGCATCCCCGAGTCATTTCTCACGCTCAAAGCATTGATTCGATCTTGCCGGCATGCTTGACCACAGCAATAGGCTTGAACAGTGAGGGCGCTGCCTGTAATTACAGCTCAGTTCCATTTGTGATCTGTAGCCTTCCCCCTTGTCGTCATTATTTTGGGTTGTCACTTTGACATGGCATAAACATTTTGTTTGTACATTATATATATATAATATGTTAACTACTGTGTTCGCCCTTGACAGCTGGAGTGCACAGGAACCCTGAAAGGGCAGCAGATGTCCGCGGGCCAATCAATTGCAGTTCCCGATGTAAAGCATGGAGGAGTTGGGTTAGGACTGCCTGAATATGAGCTCAGTCCAGCAGCAGGATTTGTCATTGAACCATAGCAGGAGAACCTCCTGCTTGATATCATGACTGGATTGATTTACCTGAGAAATCGCCACCTTCCTTTTCTAGTGCCATACTTTTGTCAGGGTCTCCTAAAAGAGTTCTAGTACATGGGTTTCGTTTGCTTGCCCAAAGGACAATCATGTGTGTGTAGCTTTCCCTCGATCCAAAGACTCGACGCCCCTCGATAGCTTCGGAGGCTCCTTGCTGGAGCTGAAGTTGCAGGAGAGCAGATGGCAGCTCTTCGTGGACAATCAAAGCCTGGGAACTCGGAGAGAAGCCGAGAAGCGCCGTGCCATCCGTTTCGCCGAGAAGGGCCGGAAGATGGAAAAAGCATTTGAGCAACGTCGACTCCGTGTACAGGTTTAGTACGAGCTGTGTCATATCGGTCTGTGCAAGCCAAGATCATGCGGTGTGTAAGGTAGTTGTAAGCGGGGGGCGAAAACAACATCATACGACATAGCAAAACATCACGCGTTGCGGCACATAGCTCATTTGGTGTTTTTGTGCAAGTTTTCTGGATGCTGTTGGCGGGATAGAAGGTTTTCTGGGGCTTGTTTTGCCCGAAAGGACTGAAATTTCCGATGATGTATTGTGTTGGTTAGTCCAGTTGGTATAATTACATGGCTGAGACTCCATTCGATTCACCTTTGTGCCTCAATGGAGCTATCATTTCAAGCTAAATGTATCGCAACCATGTGTTACTCCCCCGTCTTTGAGGCACATCACTGTTTTGGGCAAATCATAGCGACCTACGACCTTGCCCCGATCTCACAAAGTTAGGGGGTTTACGATCTTGCCCGTGATGAAGGTGTGTCTTTGTTGCAGGTCTCTTGTTGCAGGCCTCTTTGTTGCAGTTCTCGTGCTTTGTCCCGAGGCCACTTGGAGATGATTCTAGGCTTTGTTTTTACGGGGATTCCCGGATCATGCTGCTGGAGGGTATATACCAGCTACACATGGCTTGGTACATAATTCGCGCTGCCTGGAGTCAGCGTCATCGGATCAGTACGTTTAGTCCGAACATGTCTTTGCCCTCTGCTGGCCAGCCGCGGATCATGTTCATCCAAGCGCGTCTTTTCACTTGTTTGGCAGCTTGTTTGGGCAACACATGTTCCTAAACCTAATTGTTTGTGAATGAAATTGCAAGCATGAAACTCAAACCAAAAGCTCGGTGCGACAGTTTTGTTGGCAGGCATTGCAGCTCTCAGTAGCAGGCACGGGAACGTGTTGTGGTTTCTTGGGCTGAACAGCCAGCCTGGTCAAGGAGGCACTATCCCTGGATCGGCCAAAATCTGTTGTTTTCTTCCTTTGAGTGTAGGTGCAATGCGGAGCCTTCATTCTGACCTAATTTGCTTGCAGTTCAGAACCAAACTACTCGCGCGCGCCTAGTTGGGGTCTATGTCTATGGATTCAGGGTGCTTGAACTGTACTTGCCTTGAAGGTTTGATTTCAGAGCGCTCCACAGGTCGTTTCGTTGCCCATAGAAAGCAGCAAAGGTGATAATCATGAATATCGTTGCATTGATTTGTTCAGGCAATTCGTCCAACTGAGATCCATGTCTTTCAAAACAGTTTGGTAATTGCAAATTCGCAGGAATGATTTCCCTGTCAGGACAAATCAGTGGAAAGTCGGCCCTGCTGAACAGAACAAGGCCTGAAGGAGCACCAAGTAGCCTCAAGCAAGTTGAAGGATGTCAGACACATTTCTTCCTTTTCATGAAATTTGACAGCCCAGAGCCATCTGGGCGAGGGTGCCGCATGTCAGCCAGGGCTTCCTACGTGCCCGGACCTCTCTCCCTGCTCGGCCAGGACTGCGTGTCATGATTGAGAGGGAAGGCACCAATATGACCGCAGACGTAGTCCATTGAGTGAGATGTGCAACTCTCAAAGCAGCTGTGGCAACACAAGCCTTACCTGTGCAAAATCTATGTCGGTTGATATGATGTCCGGCTTCGAAAGAGAAACTCCAGACCATTGTGTGTGCCTTCCGCCCAATGTCTGGCAGTATCTGGCTGAAAGCAAGTCCCACGAAGAATCCGCACTAAGTCTATAAGGAATATAAAACACCACTTCGCCCTGGGTCGATGGGCTGGTGTATGGTGTTCAACAGTTACCCATAGCAACCCTTACCCCTGGCCATTCCGGCTCAAAGTTTTCGATCACGCAGGAGCGAGGGCCGGTGTCCCCGGAGGCGCAGCTCGGTGACTCGAGGGGTTCGGCTCGGAGCCTTTGGGATGGTGGAGGCGTGCTTTTCGTTTACGACAGTGGTTACGTCAAAAGTGTTTGTTCTGTTTTCTCTAAGATCGAGATTGCCATGATTGTTTAAATATTGTTCTTTTTGCGCCTGGGGCAAATAGAGAGTACGATGTGGTTTATGCAGAAGTGTTGCAAGCGAAGATCTTCGCGCCTCCGTTTGTCATGATATCATCATGTTTTTGTCGATATTGTTTGCCACTCCTATCAGCTTGTACAGAAGCACGGATGAGATGAGATCCCCTTGTTGTCTTCATTTTGCACCCCGTGCCAGATGCGTTCAGCTTTTTCAACGGTTCGCTGGACTTGATGGATCTAGGACGTGTTCCTGTCCCTGAAGCATCCCGGATATTTGTTGAGGCTACATCTTCAAAGGTGGACATGAGAGTAATTAGGTTTGCCACACGACTGGAACAATCAGGCGCACACCGGCTTTGTGACTACAGCAGCATTTGCTACCTGCGGCTTGCACAAGGGTTCTTGCCGCTAGGCTTCCAATCAGAGTGATCCCATGCTTCTTTCTGTGAAGAAATATGGAGGCCACTTGATAATTTTGACATGCAATTGCATTGGATCTTGAATGTGTGGCTAGCCTTTGTGCGAGATCGTTACCTCATGGCTTTGTGGAGAGTGGTACAATGACGCATTTGCCACAGTTGATGAGCCCGTAAGGATGACCATTTTTTCCTGCTGAGCCTTGATTTTCTTTTTGTTTTGAAAAGCTTGCTATCAAAACCACGAACATTCAGGGCCTTGTCGCACTGCTCTGTATCAGAAGTTGTCAGTTGACCCTGATCGGCTAATCCTCCTGTGATATGTGTGTACTGTAAAATCCTGGTGTCAGGCATAGATCACACATTGCTTCCGCTAACTTGTTTGCTGCTATCAGCCTTGTTCAGGGCATAAGTGGTCACTCGGTTGGTCGTTCATCAGATTTCTTGACTGACCCGTTGCCAGTTCCGCCGCAGGCGTTGCCCCAGGGCGTGTCGTTTGACTCGGAGAACCAGCGCTACACGGCCGGGCCGCCGGGTGAGCTGAAAGAGGTCTCCCTTGAGCGTGGAATGAGCTGTGCCTTTCAGATGTCATGGGTCTGTTTTTGATAATTCAGATGTCACACAGTGGAAAGATGCTAAAGCTGAGAACGATGGCTGTCCTTTGAACACCTTCAGTCAACTTGACTGTTGGACGTGATCAGATTGAGAAGTCAGCGTTTTGGTCAAGTGTAACACTAGCGACTTTGCCTCGGGGGCCAACCTACGAATGTGCCTTTCCGCCAACAAGAGGAAGCCTGCTTCTCGCCTGTGTGACTTAGATGAGTCTCGGTTTAGAAGTTTGACGAGTCCTGAAATGGCAGATCGTGTTGCCCTTCACCTCAACTTCAGAGGCGTTGCAAGCTAAAAGTGAAGAGGCTCACAAGCTGCTTGCCTAAGCAGGAGGCCACAGCAGAGCTGCTACTAATATCTACAAATGTTAGCAACTCCCCCCCACCCCCGCCCAGGAGGAGGTCAAACCTCAGATTAAACAGGTTGTGGCGGAGAAAGTTGTTTGCGAGAGAAGGGAGAAGGTTGGGAGTGGAAGGATTCAGACTCGCTTCAACTACTGGCCCCTGACGCTGAAACCCGCGCTTGCAAATCCTGCGCGTTGCATTCGCACTGCGACGCTTGCGAGTTCAACCGGTGGCGTGTCATTCTGGAGCCGCCTATAGGGTTGCCATACTAATCTGACGTGGTGGAAGGGCTGAATTTGAGGTCGCGTTTCAAGCCAGCGCATTGGAATCCTTACGTTGAGGCAACCTGGCAACAGGCAGGGCGCCTTGACACCAATCTGAGGTACCGGAAAGGTTTTCAATTATATGTTTTGCAAATGAGGCGTGGTGTTTGCCAGGCACGAAAAGCATCAGCATCGTAGTGGCTCATGTAAGGGAAGCATGTATGAGAAAGGCCGTGTTTGCTTTTGTGTGCGCGCATCGTGATAGTTTATAGCAAGGCCCGGCATCGGGGGAGCCACTTTGATCTGAAGCTAGTGGGTTGAAATCCTTATTTTGAAGCAAGCTGGCAACAGAAAGAGCCTGCCACAAGAATCTGACGTGCTGGAAGGGCGCTTAGTTTGAGGACATTTCCGGAAATTAGATAGAGGTTGAGCTAGGCTGGTATCGACATACATGTTTGTGCGCAGTCGCGCAGGCGAACATCCGTGTGGGCGGCCGCTTCCGGAATTTGGGGCTGTTCCACTCTCCGGAGGAGGCGCGGGCGAATGCGCGGCGCTGGGACATGGGGCGCCGAGCAAGTCGGGCCGCCACTACAGTGGGTACAGAAAAGCCAACCACCCAGTTGAAAGAAAGGAGAAATGATGGGCACACCCATGAAGCATGGGGTTTCTTCAGTCCGCTGGCTGCGGTGTGTTGTATGCGTGTGGCAAGCATGCCAAAACAAGCCCTCCCAAGTTCAGCAACTGCTGCTGTGTGGCGATGATGCCCTGGCCAAGTACCACATTTTCATAGTGACTATGATGACTATGATTGTGATTGCTTGCTGGCATTTTTGGCGCAGGCTTGAAAGGATGGGCCTCTCTGCAACTTGAACCTGGAGGTGAGAAGCACATGGATAAATGTTGTTTGCAGCGCTTTGCCGCTTCAGCAGCAAAGGCCAAATTGTTTGCGGCAAGGTGTAAGTTCCTGTCAAACGTATGTCATGGTTGCTTTTGTGATCATCATGACGTAGTGTCCAAGTGTTGCCTCGAATGTCAAATCCCTTCATCCAGTTTGATTCAGTTTGAGGGTCGGTCGGCAGTTGCAGGCATCAATGATCAGTGTGCGAGCAACATGGAGAACGGCGTCAATGTTGCTCAAAAGCTAGGGGCGAATTTCCCAACTCCGTTGCGAACCCCTCGTTTCTTGCGATGATCTTTCGAATATGTTCGATTCATCGGAATCATGCCTCAATCTTCGGGCACCATGACCCACATGCTGCAGGCATCAAGTCTTGCTCCACGCGAGGAGTTTTGGTTGTTTGGACATTGCTGCAGGCGCATCAGCGGTACCTCCAAGCGAAAGACCTGGGATGAGCCATTGGATCTGAAAAGCTTCTTTTGATAGGACACATCCACCCTGGTCTGACATTGGTTTCTGGTACCAAAAGGTCAACCCTTTTCCAGGTCCTTGTCAAATCACTCGCCAACATTTAGGGGACATCCAGATCGCCTATATTGGCTTCCTGCAATGACTGGGCTTCGCCAAAGTGGCCCCGATTGGCCGGAGCGATCAAGCGCCTGGCTGACGACGTGTCACCCTGCCGCAAGGAAAATAGTTTTGGGCGGTTTGGCTTCGATGACTCCCACCCGAGGCTTTGACACGTACGCCTGTCTTTGCTATGTTTCTGGTTTCAAGGGGACAGTTGTCGCGTTGCCGAAGCGAGGCTTGACCACGCTGCATCAATTGCTGCAGTCATTTTACCATGGTGCGGCTATCCGTGTCAAGTGCGTCTTTGCAGCTGTTCCTGGCATTTTTAATATGATAGAAACGCTGTATAACTGGAGTAGATTAAACTGATCAAACTGGTTCAAGCGTTGGAACAATTGACCATGGCATACGCGAGGAGCATGTTTGCTTTTTGTTGAAGGTTCCGCCTTCGTTGGGGCTACTCACCCTTGCGCCAAATCTATATCTCGAGAGCTGCTCCACTTGCTTGGCACGGCATGCTGAAGTAAAGCGTCGCCGTGAGACCAAACCCGAAGCCATCAGCAGTATTAGCCAAAGAGCAGCATTGCAGAGTTGCCATGCACTTTGCAGATTTCCATGCACCCCTGCAGGTGTACCCCTGAAGGTTTCTTGTCCATATATATATATACCCTCACTCCCACTAACATGGCACCTTTCAGGGGGTCCCTACAAGTACCCTCCCACAGGTGCTATGTTGGTGGAAGGGAGGGTAAAAAGTACATAAATTATTAATTTATGTATATAGTACATGAATTAACAAAGGTGGAGCAGCGATTCCAGTCAATTCGGGTACCCCCCAAAGACACCTCTTCCTAGGGTTGAAGTGGCTTCGCAGGTGCTGCACGGCCATGGAAGCAGATTCAAGGCCTGGAGGGAAGCGGCACGGGGGTGCTCCAAAGCACTGAGGGTAGAAAGTTAGTTAGTATCCCTGAAGTGTCCCTCCACCATGAACTTTTCTGGAAGCCGAAGTTGGCATTAGCCTGCTGGACAAGGGGTACTCTGGATATTGACCATGTTTTGACGGCAACAAGTCGACATCAGCATGTCTGAGGCCAACGGTCTTTCTGCAGATACATGTGCCAAGGCAGTTCATCAACTGCCGGGTACTGCCAGTAAACGCAATATGTATATGAGCCGTGTTAATTCCCCTGCGAAACGACACGGCCCCACAACAACAAAGAATAGATGCTGGCCCACTTGTGATCAAGCTGTGTTGCAAGGGCCGTGTCATGCAATGTAGCTAGGTATTGCGGGAGTGAATCCTTTCTGTGCGCGTGTGTGGATCCAAAGAAATGCAGTTGGCAGCTTGGTCTTCTTCGGGGCCAATCCTCTATCGTCACAATACGAGCAAGACACCCTGAGCTTTGCCCTCTGGCTGCGGTATTTCGCTCGGAAAAACAGCAAATATCGTCCAAATGGAATGTTCCATGGATTTGTTGTGTATGTTAACTGTTGCAACACTAGACCGCAAATGAACCCGCCTTGCAGGACGGAGCAAAGTCCAAGCAAAGTTTCGGGGTGAACCGATCAATGATTGCAGTTGCATGCATGTCCACTGGACAATTACGTTTTGGATGAAACTCGAGCAAGTGCCGCTGTCCGAGAAAGCTGCACGTTGACTCAGACTGCCTATGTCCATCAAAACTGACAGTGTCACTGCAGGTATCTGCTTGCGTTGATGGTGGCCTGACATGTTGGCCCATGCGGGGACTGCTGACTAGTGGATAGGCCCTCATGTTTTGAAAGATTGCAGAAAGGGCAAGCTTTTACATGGCACTCACAATGTTGCAAGTGGACTTCATCCTTATTGATTGGCTGCTCGCTGCACAATTTCAATGTCGTTTGTCAGGAAAAAAGGCCCGTTATTGGGCGGCGTAAGGCTTCACGGCCGCAGCCCTGGCGCAGAGACCGGGTCACAAGTCGTGCCACCAAGAGTCAGGTGCTGTTACTTTGGAGCGGAGGGTACATATGGGCCTGCAGCTGGAACTGTGACATGACAAAGGTGCAACCGGGGGCTCGTGAGCAGAAGGGACACTTGCCTCTTTGCTTGTTAGCCTTTGTGTTGGTCCTTCAGTCGGGCAGAACCATGCACAGTTCAACACTTCAAAAAACGATTAGTGATCAATCTTGGCTTGTGCTTGAAGTGTCAAGTTTGGAGTCATGTTCTGCACAGCGATGCATTTTGTTGCAAAACTCACACAGTACTTACTTGGTGTGCCGTCTTCTCCTCGATCTAGGCTTTCATTGCAGTAGTGCAGCAGAGTGTCTCTCAACTCGCCAACGCCTCTTGATCTCCTCAGACCGGTGTGTGGTAGCCGTCAAAGACGGCCCAATTTTGTGATTGACTTGGCACCGCTCTTATGGAGTTTGTCGTTGGTGTGTTGCGTGCAGCCATGCGAGCTGGAGCTTATGTTTAGAGCACCCGTTCACTTAGTCTTACTTAACACTGCTGGGTTATGCGAAGAAATGCATTTGGTTGTTTCGAAACCCTCCCCGACATTGCCTTTCTACCAAGCGGTCGTGCCAGTCGTGTTTGGTGGCTTTTCCCAGTTTCCACCGACAAGCAAGGCCTCAATGGTCTTCCGCTTCGAGGGCCGCGACCGCACGTTTAAGGCCTGACAGATGTCCAGAGCTTTGCTCCCAAGGCCGGGCTTTCGCTCCCGTTTGTGCTCAGGTAGGTGAACAACATCGCAACAAAACCAAGGGACCCACCCCTTGGGAAATCAATTGCACGGGGCCCAGTACGAATCCTGGCAATTGATTGATTTGGGAACGTCGGACACGTTGTGGGAAAGGTTCTCAGGCGTTCGTGCAGGGCGTGTACGACAGTCAACGCAATCAAGTTTCGCCGTTCAAATAGCATACAAAGATGTGCCGAAATCCTTGGTCGGCCTTTCGGATGGTCAAAGAAAATGCCAAAAGCAGGCCAATTAAAATTAAGAGCTGCAACTTTAATTATGCAACCTACCCGCGCTGTTTCGTGGTCCCCAGCTAGTTTGACTGTTCGAACATATTTGTCTTGGGAGCTGATTGGTAACCGCTGAGTGGTTGTTTAGCCCCGCGGAAGTGCCTTGGCTCCAGCGACGCTGCCATTGCGCAGCTTCACCGGGTCCCGATTGTTTCCCTGAAACCAAGAACAGTGAGGATGGAATTAATTGGTCGGCACTATATATCAAGATGCATTGTCATTGCACATGCAAGAATAACTGCAACAGCAGAACATTGAGGTTCAACAACCTCTCATTTGATGACACAATATTCTACAGATTCGAGAGGCACCCTTTGCATGTGGCATCCATCTTCGGTTCAAGGCCGCTGGTAAGTAGGGAGCGTGTCTACAAAGGCTGTTAGGCAACCATCCTGAAACCATGAAGCCGAACCAGGCATCTATGATCATTCCCCCCCCCCCAATTCGCAGCCCTAGCAAGTAGAGTTATTGCCACTCTTGATGCACATTGAGCTGATGTTCATGGCTTTTCATGTTGCCCTTCTTTTCGGCTGAATGCTACCTGTTTCTTCTGTGGCAAGTCGGATCCAAGCAGCACTCAATTGACCACTTCTAAACGCCTATTTCAGCAGGAGGGCGAGGAGCCAGGTTGGCCAGACTTGCACCGGGCCCTCAGGTGAAGCCGCACGGGCCTTGGCCGATATTTACGCAGGTGCCTATGGCCTGAAGTCCAGTTCTTGTTTTTTTTGGCGCACATGAGTTGTGCAGACTTGACTGATGTACTTTGTGGTGTCTTCGAGGTTTAGTTTGGTTTGAGAGGGATAAAGATGAACAAGTACCACAGGTGTTTTCACTTTGCACGCAGGTAGTAATGCAACATATTCGCCCAAGACAATGATATTGCACGTGTACACCAGCTAGCATTCAGCGGATGCTACAAAATAGGATGAGGCTTCCCCAAGACTTTAGCGGGCCGTGCCCTTCTTGCATCTTCCTAGTCAGCATGTCCACAGGCGGTGCTTCCATGTGCTTGTGATCGGTGCTGCATTTGCGAGATCGGGGCTGGCGTTTTGGGTTTGGCCACTCTAATTCTAGCCACTCTAATGCAGGTATGATGTGTCTTGCCGCCAGAGACCAAGACGTTGCTTGATGCTATGCCCGGGACCGAATCCTAACAGCTATTGTAATTGTGACTATCAGGGTTAATGGGCCAAATACCAACAGTGGCAGCAGTACCATTGCGGGTGTAGCGTCGCATTTCCAGCATGCTCGTTCTGCACACGGCTACAGAAAACAAACAAAAACCTGCTTTCAGAACACGTGTTCATGATGCACTTGCGTCGGGCATGAAAGGTTGGTTCTTGAGCATGCGCGACGTCAACCAACTCTTAGCTTTAGGAACGTTGGTTGGTTGGATTGCTAGTCTTTGGACCACGTATGCTCATTAACATGACTTAGGATGAGAGCCAAATTGTTTACATCATGTGTATTATTCAAGTCTCAAGGCCAACTTCGGTGGACACATCACGAGGCTTCCCTTGACTGCGCAACGAAACCTTGTTGTGTTTTCCGAGGAGCTCACCGTTGCGAGCGGCGAGCCTTCATGGCATCTTGGCCATGAATCCTACGGAGGCGTTGGTTGTGTTTTGGCTTTTACTCGAGCAGGACTGAGCCCAGTGTCATTGTGGGTTTTCCCAGGGTGATTGAATGAGAGTTTTCAGTGTTTGTTGTCTTTGGCTATTCAAAGTGCAGGCAGCTCTCCTCTGCCACTGCAAACATGGTCAGGATACTCCACGAATGGACAATTTAAATGGAGTAGCATGCAATGGCTCACACGTCATTAGGACATGTGCCGTTGCCTGGCCCTGCCTTACAATGGGTGGTCCGTCACAGAGCGGCTTCCATGTTTCAGGACTCCCGAAGCAGACGGAATGTAGACAACCCAGACAAGGCTAATGTGTTGCAAAGCGTCTTGGAGGTTTGCAACATGGGCTACACCCCCGCTTGAATGCGAAAACCGCAAGGAATCGGCGCATTGCAACCCGAAACTCGATGTCACTGGGACCGTTTTTTTCCTCCGAGCCTTAGCCGAGGCTTAGAGGAAGTGAGGAGCTTCAAAGAGGCCCAGAAGAATCGAGCCCGGAGCCGAGGTGAGCGAAAGGTGCGCTGGTTCGTTGTGAGGAAACCGGCCAGCGCCGGATGCTTGCGGGAGGGTTCTCAGGAAAGAGTTTGACATATCTAGGTCTTCCGTGGGCACTTGTTTCTGTATTTTCCCTTTTCGGGCAAAAATCACGCCCATTTCACCAAACAACGCTGAATAACCCGCAAATGTCCGCTCATTTCCCGCTGATTTCCGCTCGTGTCCCGCCGAGTTCCGCTCACTTTCCGCAAGAAAACTGGCCAAATCGTGCCAAATCAAGGTTTCCGCTTGTTTATTGTTTTTCTGCTCAAAATCTGAAACGAGCAACATATTGTCCCAGAGCCCCAAAAAGTGATCAACTGGAAGACCTAGGTATTGTTGCCTTTGCAAACACGTCAAGTGTGGAGTGGTCATAAAGTACTGGTACAGTGCTCATTAAGGATGTGCTGCTGGCTTGTGCTTGACCATGTTTTTCAGGGATCCTTCCTGTCAGACAGTGGTCCAAATTCTTGGGAAGAGGGCAACCTGCATGGATTTGCCGAATGGGCATCAACAGGTGTCCGTCTGTGCGTGCCACACAAATGACCCAAGTGGTTGTTTGGATGCCGTATGTGCGCCCGCGCTGAGTCCCAGCGATCGCCTGGGCCTCAGGATGCAATGCAATGAAGCCGGCGGATTTTCCTGGACTCAGCGATGTAGTGGCTTTGGGCAATGTGCAACGGACACTTTGAGCCAGCCAGAAATGGCATGTTGCTCAAACAGACAGCTCCACCCAGCCAAAACAGACTCTAGTGATGAGGCGAGGGGATGCGCCCATGCAACTTGGTCAGGGCTGCCAGGGAAGCTTTCTTGCCGACCTACTATGAAGAGTTCAATCACATTGGAGCATAGACGTTTGCCCGCTGACAAGGCAGTTTTCATCGGTTCGAAACTTCAGTCAGAGAGTTGCCACACGTGCCAAAGGGCTGTCGCGTGAGTCAGCTGAGGCAGCCAGTGGCGACAGGCAGGGCAGAGTACACAGGGGGCGATACTCACTTCGGACGTTCTTTGTGACCAATAGTAGTTTGCGTCAAAAGTTACAACTCAACTGGTCCTGTTTTGACTGCCTTGTTGGAAAAGAGTACGCTCCCCCAAAAGTGTAGATTTTCTTTTGCGCACTGACCACAGTTGGAAGACAACGATGCGATTTGCGTTCTCAGCGCAGCTCTCTGAGCTCCGAGAAGGGCACAGATGTTGTTTTTGTTCCACGTGTAGCCATGCCCGCAGGTATGTGTACCAGAAATGTGCGAAGGTGTTGGTCGAGGATCCTGCTTGGCTAAGTTCCCTTCAGGGCTCTTGGCAATCCCTGTCAACTGTATGTAACAAACATATTCTTGCCAACAAAGGCGCTCTTCAGCTGGAGTATTTGTTCCTGGAGACTCCATGTTCCCACCCAGCCGTGAGCTGATTTCGTTGTGATCAGCGCGCTGCAAAGACAATAATTACAAGAGGTTGCGCTTCGCCTTGAAGTCCCCGCTAGCGCATCCTCAGGTGCCCAGGATGGTCAGCAGGCTGGGGGGCAAGTTCAGTTATGACCCCACTTTTGAGTCACGGAAATGGGGGTGCCCCATCCTGCATTGGCCCTCAAATTTTCATACGTGACATGCTTTTGAATGTTATTTATACATTATAAGGAAGACTTGCCGGCGCTCCCTGTCACGGCTTGCAATGCGCATTGGTATTCCCCAAACTGGGCATTGTGACATGCTCAGAGGTTGCGAAGGTGGGACATGCTGTTAACGGGCAGAAAGTCTCAGCCAGATCTGTGAGCTGGTGCAAGGCGCCATGCCAGAACCGACTTTAGGCTATAGGGTTTCGACGTTCCAATGGACAATCATCTTGAAGTTAGGACCGCGACTGACCATCATGAACCAGTACTGAACCGGTCAATGATGATAACCCCCATGAATGATAGCGACAATTGTCAAACCTATGAATGATATAGCTCTCAATCTTTGGCGAATCTATAGTGTGCACCGGTCCACAAGTGATGGTTGTTGTCCCAATTCATGGTCAAACCTGGTGCATAACTGGTGCTTTTGTTATTAACTACTGGTTGATACTGGTTGATAGTGTGTGCTTATGCTACTAAGTGATTGTTGATATCGGTTAACAACTGTCTGATAGTCGGTAATTGTTCAACGGATGGTCACAAAATGATTTGCATTGCTTCATGGTTCTTGTGTATCAGGTCATGAATCGATGGTTGTTACTTGATGATGGTGCTGCTTCTCACTCGCACCAACATGCAAAGCTGCATGTGTGAATGTTGCAATGTATTATTTCGAGGAGTAGCTTTTGAACCTATGTTGTCCTTGAGGTGCATTGTGTATGCCCTTCACTTTGACTCTCCTTTCCTGCCGTCCCAACTGAGAAGATTGCGCCAGCTGCAACGATTGCATGACTAGGGAAGCCATGCTGGTGTTTTGTTGCTTGCATTCGGACAACTGAGCTCATCAACCGCTGGACGGTCTTGCGACCAATATTTGCCCTACAACGTGTCACAAATGTCTTGTCTTTGCGTGTGCTTCACGTGCCCACACACACTAGTATGAAAGACACACTGCCGACATGTTGCCCTAAACATCCAGGTTCGCAAGCGAACACATTTTAGATGCGAACGTGACGCGCGCTCTTGTTGTGGAGACGTGAACCTTTCCAGTACATTGGCATGCAATCGCATTCTGCGGCATGTGTGTTCCGTAAGAATGCGGAGCTACCTGGCTTGGCCGACTTGCGCCAGGCACAAGCTGGGACCCTACAGTTTCAGGACCGGAACGCTTCAAGATACTCTGACGATGCTTCTGGTACAGTTCTTAGGTTTAGGAATTTGTTCCTACATTGTGTTATATCGAGTCGTCGAGTCAGCTCTGTGTTCATTTGTTTGTGCATTGACAATGAATCTGCTTGTGCTGCTTTCAGTTAACCGGCGATTTGTTCCCGGAGTATGCATTGTCCCATAGCTGGTCTGTTCACGAAGAGTTCCTTGTTGAAGCACATATATATATATATATGTTCCAGTCCCCAGGCCACCAACCCCGCCCCCCCCCCCTCCAAGGGTAGGGTCCGAGCCCCGAGCCCACCCCGCTGCTACGGTCCCCAGACCCCCTCCTCGAACTCGCACCCTTGCATCCTGACATGTAGGACAACTCAACCCACAACCAACCGCAACCCCAACCCTAACACTTAACCCTAACCCTAAACCAACCCTAAATCAACCTTAACCAACCCTAAGCCAACCCAACACCCACCCTAAACCCGCTGTAAATTAACCCTTAACCAACCCTCAAGCAACCCTAAACTAACCCTGTACCCACCCTAAACCAACCCTAAACACCCAGCCCTACGCCAACCCTAAACCCACCCTACACCCACCCTAAACCAACCCCAAGCCAACCCTAAACCAACCCTATACCCACCCCAAACCAACCCTAAACAAAGCCAAACCACCCACCCAACCCTCCCACCCCCGCAAGGGGGGGGGGGGGGTTGGGGGGCGGGGAGGGGGGAGGTCTACGGCCTGGAACAAATATTCCAGCGTTTGTTGCATCAAATCAGCCACTGCTGTTTAGCCGTTTGGCATTGTCATGTTATTGTTGTGTGAGTGACGAATGACATAGATTTGATGCATTTTGAACACAGAGATGTCGATGTTGTCTACCTGTTCAATCTCTTTCCACATGATCGGCATGTCGATCCCATTTCCACTGAGGACAACTTGGACTATTGACACTATTGACCTCCCAGTAGAACCGCTGTAGTTTGCAGGCATGTTTTACAGACCCCACCTTTGCATGGTCTCTAAAGCCACGCCCATGTGGTCAGGACCTCGCTGGTCATGGCAAGGAGACACAGGCAACCTTGGAGGACACTTCTGCACCGAGTGTTCGCATTGCGTCTGCTTGTTTTTCTGCTGCTCGTTCCGCAAACTTGGCGCAGCAAGGACACATTAGTTCCTGAGGGGTGGCTGCATGTAGTCCCAAGCAAGACATGTGGTTTCCACAAATTTGCCTTAGACGCTGCACGTGTGGAGCAAGTTTGGCAGAGATCACAAGCAAAGCAAGGCTTCTGAGTTTGAGCCTTTGACTTTCACTGACTGCAATGGTAAACATAAATTTCCTTGTTGACCCGGTATAACTTATACCGTTGTGTTTATCGAAGTCAATGATGTGCATCCGCGGCTTGCGCCGCACGGGACTGAAGGAGGGAGGGCAGCCAAGAAAGACATTGGAGGCAGGACGTGGGATTGTGTGCTTGCCTGGCTGACTGCAGCGACACTGTTTGACATGCCTATGGATATGTAACACCTATATGCACACGCGCATACATATACACGTAAATCAAGAGATGGTGCATAGGTTTGTAGCTGAATGTCTGGTGGCCACCTTTTGGTGGCGCCTGTAGGCCTTGCAGGCCCATCAGCGCGCGGAGCTTCAAAGGGCTCTTCAGGACGGTCGGGGTCCATGAGATTCTCTAATCGCCCTTCAGCGCATGAAAGGCAGCGGGCCCATCCCAAGCCTAGGGACCATGTTGGTGCCGGAGGCTGAGGAAGGCCTAGTTGTTGGACTGTTTTGGGCGATATCATTGGGGATTTCCTTGACAGATACAGCACAGTTGGCGTTCAAGTCGGACACAACATTTGCGGATGTCTTGGGTACAGGCTATGTGTGTTGCTGTGGCTTTCGAAAGGTGGGAGGCCGTGGGCTCGATTAAAACTGGACCCTCGGGGAACGCGTTGTCCATTGCTCATCTGTAGGTTGAATAGTTGATTGTTAACATTGGGTTTCCACGTGGCATCCACAGCAGCTTCGTCGCAACAGACTCTGCAGACAATGTTTGCACACCGCAGGAGCAGGATAAGGCCTCGCGGGGGCAACCTGCAGGCGTCCGAACGAAGGAGTGGATGACGCAAGTTGATGGACTTTGCTTTGCAAGAGTACTACCCTGGACGGACAAACTCCTGCACCAGTTCCTCCAGCCGAGTTGGTGCAGGATTGTCGCAGCGCGAGTTTTCAGAATGAGAGGGTAGGGCTGTGCTCAAACCTGGGTCCCAAACCGGACTCCTCGGTTGTTTCTTCACCTCGCTTTTCCAGCTAAAGAGGCTCGCGGCTCTGAGATCTGAGTCCTTGGGCCAGGACAGAGCAGCTGTCAAGCAGGCCAGCTGGAGCGTTGGATGATGGCTTTTTGTCTCACTCCTAGTGATTGATCCTCAGAATCTTTGTGTTCAACCAGCTTTTGAGTCGGTGTGTAGGCACGCAAGATCAATTTGTGTGGGTGTTTGCTACTCCTTGTTCGCACTGTCGGCGTTCCCGTCAGAGCACAAGCTGCATCACGCGTGCAATGTGTTTCATGACACATATTTGGATTATGTTGGACAACTCTGTAGAATTTGGCGCTGGACAATTCCGTACAAAACCAAAGATTTGTATTTGTAGCTCCGAAGGTACTCAAACTTGTGGCTGCGAGGCGTTGCTAGTCATACTCACCCTCGATGCAAGAACGTAGTGATGAGTGCTCAATGAAGAAGTTGTGTGCAGCTGCATGCTGGTTTCGTTGGCAGCCGGGATCCTTTTAGACCTGTTTCGATGTTTTACTTTCATGCGAGGCCAAGCAATTCGATCATCACTCTGAGCCTGAGCGAGCAGCTCAGGACTGGATTCCAGAAGTCATTTAAAGAAGCGTGTCAGGTGAGAGTAGTCAGAGACCATACTTCGGGGACAAATGACAAAGGAATGACAAGAGAACCTGTAGTTCTTGGGAATGCCGGCCGTTTCAAGCAGGGCAAATCAGGAGCAACCAGCCATCTATGGTCTCATTGAGTTGTCCCCTTGACCACCCATGACAGTTGCAATTGCTTGAACACATATTATATTCACCGTTTCAAGTTAGGGCAAGAGGCCAATTTATGTGTTTGTATATGCATGTCACGTGTCACATGGGCTGTTCTTATTGAATAAGTCCTGTATGCAAAGGTGCCTATGGCACAAGGAGGCTCATGAAGCCATATTGAGGCCTTGAGGGGAGCTGCGAGATAAGTTCCAGAACCAAGCCATGGGAAGAGACCCAGGGAAACAGCGGCATCAAAGTGCATTTTCATTTGGGGCAGGAGATGGCCCAGCATACAGGCGAAGTGGAGGCGGGGTCAACTTGTACAATTCCGATCGCACTTCTTGCCGCGTGGCACAACCACCTGCTGTGCAGTTGAGTCAGGATCAGAGGCAAAGAATCAAGTGTTCAATGCCGCATGCTAAACTTGCTTTGCTTAGCTTAATTTTTGCGTTGATGCTTGCTCGCTGCAGCACAGCAAGACACAGCGCCCTCGTAGCTAGCTGTGTTGGAAGCCCTTGGTCTTTACCAGGGCAAATCACTGCTTACATGCTGAAGACGATCCAAGTTAACAAATTCTGTGAACCTTGCATGATGGGCAAAGTCAAGACCAAACAGCTACAAGACTGCTTGGACAAAGCAAGCTGCATGAGCAGTTGAAACAAGGGTCCATGTGCAATGATGGAAGACATTGCTGATTTCGGTTGCATGGCTTCACAGGCTTGCTGCAAATCCATTTCAAATGTGCGTGTGTTGACGGACGGATTCGCGCCTGGGAGTGTGCGTGTTGCACACCGACTTTGGGCGGGAAGCTCCAGACCGGCCAGAACTGGGGAGCCGTGTGCACAAGCATATGCTGAGACCAACGGTGCATAGGAGTGGCAGCCCATGCCAGCGGCTCTTCCCACGAAGGAGGCGGTCAATTTGGAGACTGGGGTTTGAAGTCTGGAAGGTCGCCAAAGGTGAGTGCTTTTGTCAGTGCCGTGGGTGCAGCGAGCTCGACATCAATTCGATTTTTCAGCATTCGCTGAAGCATTGAATTCCTTTTAGGAGGCATGCAGTACCCTTAGTACCCTTTTTCCCGCAGATCCACAGGGCCATGTAGCGCCAAACGCTGCTGGAACGTGGGGAGCAAATTGAACTGCAGGCTTGCGCCTCCAGCAGCACTGCGCAGGAGAGGGTCAAGCAGCAGAAGCAGCAGCAGCAGCAGCAGCAGCAGCAGCAGCAGCAGCAGCAGCAGCAGCAGCAGCAGCAGCAGCAGCAGCACCAGCACCAGCACCAGCACCTGCGCTGTCAGAGAGCTGAAATCATTTAATTAGTTCTTACCATGTAAGCTCCACATGATGCTGAGTATGGTCAATTGTTAGGTTCCTATAGGATGTTGACTCCCAAGCAGCGCCTTGCCAGGAAGACCAGACTCCCCACGAACTCAGCATCCAGAGGGCACTTGAGGTGCGACAGCTGCACGCTTGATTGCTATCGACACAAGATTGCAACAGCTTGTCCAGGAGAAAGACGCTGAGCACAGAAGTAAATTGCAGGCCGATTGGAGGGTGTTCCCCCCTTTGTTTGCGAGTCACAATGTTTGGCTGTCCGAGCGAAGCTAGTTCCCTCAGAAACCAGCTGCAAACAAGACAATACCCACTGGCACTCCCTTGATGAGGGGGGAGATTGCATCGTTGCAGCAGAAGCAGGGGCATGTTGTTGTTTTGGGTAGGAGGTTCCTGAGGATATGCTTTGACATGGCATGGTGTGGCAGCGTGCTTGCCTATTCGACGGTGTTGTGGGGGTACTCAGCAGACTGCGCAAGCTATTCCTTGCAGACCAGATGGTGAAGAGATATGTTCTGTCGGTTCTTGGCAGTGACATGGCAGAAGCAACCTGGCGAGCATGCGGCCAAGTTGAAGGCGCATGCTTCGCCACCCAGGAACCAAGCACGCGTCAAGAAAACTGTTTGGCCTGCAGGAGAAAGACGGTGAGCACGCGAAGAAACTGGAGGCGGACTGGAGGGTTCCCCATATGCTGCCTGGTCCGCGTAATGCACTGTGTAACCATCACGGAAATGCAAGCTGAGTTTCGAGCACCGCATGGCTAAGCTGCTCGGGCTGCGCTGACCTGAAGTTGCCACTGAGTGTCGCCTGAGGAGCAAGAAGCTCAACACCGGAAGGCGCTTCAGCACGCGCTCGAGGAGTGGGGGAGATTAGATCATATGTGTCAGATATGTTGATTTTCGGCAGAAGCAGTGAGCGTTGGGCGTGTTGGTTGCTTGGGCCGGGCTTTCTTTTGCAATGCCTTGTTTTGGTTTGGCGTCGTTTGGAAGTCTGCTTGATTTTTTGACGGTGCCTCGGGCCGACTGAACAGCTGACGC
This sequence comes from Effrenium voratum, assembly GCA_963377175.1. Classification (NCBI taxonomy): domain Eukaryota; class Dinophyceae; order Suessiales; family Symbiodiniaceae; genus Effrenium; species Effrenium voratum. The sequence goes on along the minus strand of CAUJNA010002369.1, from coordinate 39,825 downwards.
GCTGGGTATTGTCATGGACTCGTTCTGAGGGGGGGCAAGGGGGGTTACTGCAAACCATTTAACCTCCTTTATCCTCCTTTAGCAGCCTTTATCTACCGTTAGCTTCCTTTAACTTCCTTTAGATTCCTTTAGCTTCCGTTAACTTCCTTTAACCTCCTTTAGCTTACTTTACCTTCCCCAAGCTTGTTTCCTTCCTTTAGCCTCCTTTAGCCTCCTTTAGCCTCCTTTAGCCTCCTTTAGCCTCCTTTAGCCTCCTTTAGTCTCCTTTAGCCTCCTTTAGCTTCCTTTGGCTTCCTTTAGCCTCCCTTAGCTTCCTTTAAATTCCTTTAGCCTCCTTTACCTTCCCTAAGCATTGCAGTCACTTCAGAACGAGTTCATGATATTGTTGAGTCATGCTTAGAGTTTGTTGACATAGGAGCAGCGGGCCGAGCACGAAGCCAAGGTGCAGGCTGGCGCCGCTACCATATATGCCTGAGCATCCCGTCGTGGAGCAGTTTGCTGCCCCCAAACTTGGCATTGCGATGCCATGCTGCGCTGTGTGGGTTCGGGATTATTTGGCCCCATATTGTGCACATGCCAGCCTCCACTCCAGTGAGTAGAGATTGGCAATTATTAGATCGAGATTTCGCACACTACGAGGTGGTTAGGAGATGTCCAACCAGGTTTCATGTGGGACACAATCAGGTCCAATCTTTCATTGTAGAAGCTGAAAGGGCAAACGAGTCAAACCAAAGATGGAGCTGTTATGCTCTGGAGGAGATGGACAAGCGGCAGCAGCAGCAGCAGCAGGAGCAGCAGCGGGAGCATCAGCAGCAGCAGGAGCAGCAGCGGGAGCAGCAGGAGGAGCAGCAGGACAAGGGGGAGGCTGGGGCTGGCGTTGTGTGACCTGCGCTGTCACAGAACTGAATAGTTTGTTTATAGTCCTCACCCTTGCACGGCCACATGATGCTCAGTATAGGATGTCGACTCCAAAGCAGCGCTTTGCCAGGAAGACCAGACTTCTGACAAGCTCGGCATTCAGAAGGCACTTGAGGTGCGCCAGCTGCGCGCTTCAGTACTATCGACACAAGATGACAGTCGTTTAGTTTGGCAAGATAAATATGCTGAGCACAGAAATATATTGGAGGCCAATTGAAGGGTTGAGCCACAGTGCTGTTTGTCAAGTTTTAAGGTTTGACAATCCCATCAACGCTAATTCAGGTCCAGAAAGGCTGAGAGGGGCTGTGTTGGCCTGAAGTTGCAATTGCAATTGAAGAGTTTCCCCACAGGAGCAGCAAAGTCAACACCAGCTGTCACTTCAGCGCGCGCTTGAGGAGTGGAGATTCTTGAGATGTTGCGTTGACGCGTATTCTTTTGGCATAGTGTGGCAGCGTGCTTGACTAGTCAACAGCTCCTCGGCGCCACTGAACAGGTTTCGCAAACGGTTCCTTGCAGACCAGATGTTGAAGAGATAGGTTCTGTCGGTTCTTGGCGGTGACATGGCAGAAGAAACCAGGCGAGCATGCGGCCAAGTTGAAGGCGCATGCTTCGCCACCCAGGAACCAACCATCAAGAAAACTGTTTGGCCTGCAGGAGAAAGATGCTGAGCAGAGAGGGAAGTTGGAGGCCGACTGGAGGGTTGCCCCGTGCTGCCTGATCCGCATATTGCAATGTTTCAATTGTGTCTCCGCAGACACAGGCTGAGTTTCGGGCGCCCCATTGCATGGCTGAGCTGCCCGGGCTGCGCTGACCTGAATTGCCACTGAAGTGTCGCCGCAGGAGCAACAAGCTCAACACCAGAAGGCGCTTCAGCATGCGCTTGAGGAGCGGGAGAGATCGCATCGTTTGGCATCTTGGTTTTCGGCAGAAGCAGCAAGCGTTGAGCGCGTTGGTTTTTCGGGCCGGTCTTTTTCAAGATTCTAGTAATATTGCCTTGCTGTTTCCGTTGGCACAGAGTGGGGGGTTCATTCTTGACGATTCAACGGTGCCTCGGAGCCACTGAGCAGCTTCCAGACCAGCATGGTGATGACATATCGTTGGCATATTTTGGCATTTGGCCCTTGCCATTAGTTGACGCGGTAGGAGCAGCGTGCCGAGCACGAAGCCAAGTTGCAGGCTGGCACCGGTAACATATGCCTGTGCATGACGTAAGTCAACAGTTTGCTACCCCGACACTTGGTATTGCGATGCAATGTGTGTGTGTGTGTGTGGGTGGGCCTGTTGCGGAATCAGTCCATGCTACTTTTGCCACCACATACATGAACAGTCGCCGGCCATTGCCATCGGACATGAGATTCCGCACGCTGAATCATGTCCGATTCTTTTTATTCAGTAGCTGTAAGGGCGAATGAGGGAAGCTAAAGACCAATTAATTCGATTGTGCTTTGAAGGAGCTGGACAAGCAGCAGCAGCAGCAGCAGCAGCAGCAGCAGGAGCAGCAGCGCAATGGCAGTCGAGAGGCTGGGGCTGGCGTTGTGACCTGCGCTGTCACAGAACTGAATAGTTTGTTTATCAGTTCTTACCCTTGCAGGGCCACATGATGCTCAGTAGGGTCGCTAGGTTGTTGACTCCAAAGCAGCGCCTGTCAGGAAGACCAGACTTCTGACAAGCTCAGCATTCAGAAGGCACTTGAGGTGCGCCAGCTGCGCGCTTCAGTACTAGCGACACAAGATGACAGTCGTTTAGTTTGGCAAGATAAATATGCTGAGCACAGAAATATATTGGAGGCCAATTGAAGGGTTGAGCCACAGTGCTGTTTGTCAAGTTTTAAGGTTTGACAATCCCATCAACGCTAATTCAGGTCCAGAAAGGCTGAGAGGGGCTGTATTGGCCTGAAGTTGCAATTGCAATTGAAGAGTTTCCCCACAGGAGCAGCAAAGTCAACACCAGCTGTCGCTGCAGCGCGCGCTTGAGGAGTGGAGATTCTTGAGATGTTGCGTTGACGCGTATTCTTTTGGCATAGTGTGGCAGCGTGCTTGACTAGTCAACAGCTCCTCGGCGCCACTGAACAGGTTTCGCAAACGGTTCCTTGCAGACCAGATGTTGAAGAGATAGGTTCTGTCGGTTCTTGGCGGTGACATGGCAGAAGAAACCAGGCGAGCATGCGGCCAAGTTGAAGGCGCATGCTTCGCCACCCAGGAACCAACCATCAAGAAATCTGTTTGGCCTGCAGGAGAAAGATGCTGAGCAGAGAGGGAAGTTGGAGGCCGACTGGAGGGTTGCCCCGTGCTGCCTGATCCGCATATTGCAATGTTTTAATTTGTGTCTCCGCAGAAACAGGCTGAGTTTCGGGCGCCCCATTGCATGGCTGAGCTGCCCGGGCTGCGCTGACCTGAATTGCCACTGAAGTGTCGCCGCAGGAGCAACAAGCTCAACACCAGAAGGCGCTTCAGCATGCGCTTGAGGAGCGGGAGAGATCGCATCGTTTGGCATCTTGGTTTTCGGCAGAAGCAGCAAGCGTTGAGCGCATTGGTTTTTTGGGCCGGTTTTTTTCAAGATTCTAGTAATATTCTGTGTTCCATTGGTTGGGGGGTTTGGTGGGTATCTAGGGTTTTGCCTTTGGCCTGGCCGAAAGAAAGGCCCTGAATTGATCCACATGTTGCGGCAATAGTCAGGGGCCTTTCTCGCGCGCCTTTTCTTTTTAGCGGGCCTGGGCTTGCCCGCTTTTCAAAACGAATGCCCCATGCGTGTGAGAGGCTGCAGCCCAGGGATGTCAAGGACTGCTTTTGGCAACTTGAGGCCTCTGATCATGTCCTTGGTGGCCACTCCTGCCCTACCCTGTGGGCTAGCGCATGGAGACTCCCCAGCGAGTGGAAAGCAAGGCCGACTTTTTTTGATGTTCAAGAGCCAACGGCTATGATGCTTTGAGCCAGGCTTTTGGGTCTTCAATCTGCAAGGCCATGGAGCACAGGCAATGTAAAACGTCCCAGATAGTTGTGGCGCAAGCAGGTGCAGCATTGCCCGTCGCCCTTCAGGTTTTGTGGATCAAAGCAATAGTTTCCTTTGGCAGCCTTACTATGAACATCGAGGTTGGAACCATTCCTGTGTAACAGCAAGTTGCGCCACTCGCTGCAGACTAGCCGTTCTTGCTCAGCCAAATGAAGCACGCTTGGGTCGCATGTTTGTGGGAAATGTGCATGCAGGCACCCAAGCTTCGCCGATCAGAAGCCCGTTTGCACCATGGGCTACCCTAAAAACTGCATCTCCAAACTAAGCCCTTCCTGCTAAGAACGTTTGGCTGGAGCAGTCGCCACTGCTTCTTGGCACACAAAAGGATTATTTTTGCTTGGAATCATTGAACCAACGGGCTGTGAGCCTGGTAAAGGCCAAAGTGTGTCATGAAGGATGTGCAAAATCCTGGACAGCGCCAGGGTGGCCATGTCGGCCTGCCACTCAATTTCATGATTTCATAACACCACGAGACACCCCGTCGCATCACAGCGCAGCACATCCAGGCTGATCAAACATCCAAGCTTTTCGAAAACTGCCTCCTCGCCAATGGACAAGTTGTTTTTGTTAAATTGCCTGTGCTATGCACTTTGTGTTTTGCCGCCCTCCCACCAACAGGCAGAAACAATTTTCGTGACACTCAAAAATTGGAGCCTTGCAAATGGACGGTGTTGGACCGGGTTTTGGAGCCCTCACTTTGCCTGTGATGTGTAGTATGCGGTGTGATGTGATGCGGTGTGATGTGTAGTATGTGCTGTGATGTGATGTGATGCGGTGCGGTACAATTTAATTGGTGTGATGTGAGGGGGTGTGGGTGTGATGCGGTGTGATGTGATGCGGTGTGATGCGATGCTATAATGTTCTGCAATGTGATATGTTGCCGCGACGTGATGAGCTGTGGTGTGATGTGATGTGGTGTGTCAAGATGTGGTACGCTGTAACGTGATGTGGTGTGGTGTGGTGTGATGCGATGTGTTGATGTGATGCATTGCGTCGCGATGCGCTTTGCCTGGAAAAAAAAGCACCACAAACAAAAGGACTTCACTTCGCCAATGAGCTGTTTGCTGCCTAGCTGCGTTTGGACCAAGCAAAATCAAATCTTAGCGCATCCTTATCAAATCTGACCAAAGCCGTGTCTTGATCAGATTTGATTAGGCTTCATGTTCTTTGGTTTGGGGTTGGGACCTAGCAAAACCAAATCAGATCAAATCTGACAAGGCCGATCAAATCTGATCAGACCTGATCAAACCTGATCAGATCTGACCAGCACTGTGTTTTTGATCAAGCTTGATTTTGCTTAGTTTGGGCCTAGGGAGACAGCAAGCAGATTATTTTACCAAGGGGCTTGCTGCTGTTGGGCCTTGAGTTCTGAAGATGGAACTATTCGAGTTTTTCGAGTTGACAGGGTCCAGTGATGAGTTTTGCTGAGCTTGGGAATGTTCATGTATAGGGTCTTCCCCTACCAGGAGGTACAAACAGATGTGTGTGTGTGTGCGTTTGTGCCGTGACGCGCTGTAAAGTTGTGATGTGGCGTGTTGCGCTGCGCTGTGATGTGGCGCGGTGTGGTTTCATTTGCCGTGATGCGGTGCGGTGCGTAATGTGATTTGATGTGATGTAGTGTGACGTGTTGCGACGGCGATGCGACGTGCTTGATGTGATATGATGTGATATGATGTGATAAGATGTTGTCATGCGATGTGGTGATGTATTGTGTTGTGATGCGCTGTGCTGTGATGGTTGCGGCGTCATATGTTGTGTTGCGATTTTGTGTGGTGTGGCTTGCTGTGATATGATTTGTGTTGCTGCACTGCGATGCCATGTGATGTGATGTGTTGCAATGTGGCATAAAGTGATGCGGTGTGATGTCACGTCATGTCGTGTGGCGTAGTGTGATGTGATGGGTGTGATGTGATGTGTTTTGGCGCCATGTAATGAACATGTCATCTAATGTGATGTGTTGTGGTTTTATGTGCCGTGATGTGATCTGGTGTGGTGTGGTGCGATGTCATGTGCTGCAATCTGATGCGATGTCATGTCATGTGATGTAGTGTGATGTGTTGCGATCTGGTGTGATTTGGGTTCATGTGTGTGTGTGATGATGTGATGTGATGTTGTCTTGTGATGCGTTGTGTTGTGTTGTGATGCGACTTGTGGTGTTGTGATGTGGTATGGCGGGATGGGATGTGTTGTGATGCAATGTGTTGTGGTGTGGTGTGGTGCGCTGTGGTGTAATGCGATGTGATGCGGCGAGGTGTGAAGTGGTGTGGTGCGGTGGGCCTAGAACAAACAGCAACCTTTCAAGAAGGACTGGTGCAGAAGCACTCAGCCCTTGAGCTGGCCTTTGCAAGAAAACGATTCAGATTGTGTAGAACTTCTTTTCGTGCGCTATTCATGGTTTCATTGATTGTGCTTGGCACAAACACTTGTTTTTATTTGATTGTGATATTTGATTTCGATATTGAAGGAGGGCCCTAAACTTAATAAATGCTGTAAACAACACCACGAGGATCCCAACCAACTTCGGCTACTTGTCGAGCGTCCAAGCCGTGCAGCTAGGCATCGGTATCGGGCAGCCAGACGACTGCGGCAACAAGGGGTCCCAATGGCCGAAGCACTCCAGATTGCACGCAGCAAGCCAACAAAGCCTGAACAAAAAAGGTTTAGTGACAGCCTGCCCGTCATTTTGTGAGGGTGCCATTGGGAAATCTTCTTTGTTTGTACGTCACGTTTTGTGAAGACTGTATTTTGAAAGGTCCGTTTTGTGAAGGGCTGAAGAAAACATATCCTTACAAATCCCCAACACCTCTTGTTTGTGAAGAATGGGGACCTCATCCGTCACAAATAGTAGCGGAGGTGGAGAGCTCTTCAACATTCTTCAACCGCCCGCGAAAAATTTGAATAATTTTCGGGATTTCCGAAAGGGTTTGTGACTGACTGGGACACAATCCGTCACAAAGCGTAGGGTTCAGTCAGCCGGCCATGTTGTGAAGAATGCACCATTTTTTGGTCAAACCATGTTTTGTGAAGAATCGGGACCGAACTCGTCACAAAATGCTATGTCACGGGGCTGACTCGTCACAAAACACCTATGTAACCCCTGCGCTCGTCACAAACACCTATGGCAACGTTCGGGCTCGTCACAAAATATCATAAACGGAATGCGGTGTCGCAAAACAATTGGGTTTCAGCCGCCTTTCCCCAGCCCTTCCTTTCTTTCTTCCAACAGACAGTCTCGATCAACTTTGCTGAAAATTGGTCAATTGAAGGGCGGTTTCCAATAGAATTTAATAATAGGGCCCTGGTTCAAAATCAAAATCAAATATCACAATCAAATAAAAACTAGCTTTTGTGCCAAGCACAATAAATGAACACATCAATACTGCACGAAAAGAAGTTCTAGACAATCTGAACCGTTTTCTTGCAAAGGCCAGCTCAAGGGCTGAGTGCTTCTGCACCAGTCCTTCTTGAAAGGTTGCTGTTTGCAGTAGGCCCACCGCACCACACCACTTGACACCTCGCCGCATCACATCGCATTACACCACAGCACACCACACCGCAACACATTGCATCACAACACACCCCATCCCGCCATACCACATCTCAACACGACAAGTCGCATCACAACACAACACAACGCACCACAAGACAACAGCACAGCACATCAACACACACATGAACCCAAATCACACCAGATCGCAACACATCACACTACATCACATGACATGACATCGCATCAGATTGCAGCACATGACATCACACCACACCACACCAGATCACATCACGGCACATAAGACCACAACACATCACCTAAGATGACCTTATCAGTACATGCCAAAACACATCACATCACACCCATCACATCACACTACACCACACCACATCACGTGACATCACACCGCATCACCGTATGCCACATTACAACACATCGCATCACATCACATCACATTGCAGTGTAGCAGCACACATCACATCAAAGCAACTCACACCACATCACATCACATTGCATCACATCACGTTACACCAAACCACCAAACCAAACAACATCACACCACACCACAGTTCAGCGCAACCCATCACGTCACGCAACATTATCTCGCATCGGATCACACCACACCACATCGCATCACACTGCACCACATCACAGCGCAGCACATCACAACACAACACATCACCGCACCACATGGCAACATCATATCACATTTTATCACGTCATATCACAGCGAAACACATCAACACAAATCACATCGCCGTCACAACACATCACACTACATCCCATCACATCATACCGCACCACATCACAGCAATTAAAACCACGCTGCGCCACATTACAGCGCAGCGTAACACACCACATCACATCACAGCACATCACAGCACAACACATTACTGTGTTTGTACCTCCTGGTAGGGGAGCCGAGGCGAATCACAAGGTAACATTTTGAAACCCTGACTCCTCTAAAGGAAGACCCTGTGCGTGAACAGTCCAAAACCTCGGAAACTCAACACTGAACTGTGTCCGCTCAAAAAAAACGAGTTGCTTCATCTTCAGAACTCAAGGCCCAACAGCAGCAACCCCCTTGGTGCAATAAACTGTTTGCTGTCTCCTTTGGCCCAAACCAATCAAAATCAAGCTTGATCAAAAACACAGTGCTGGTCAGATTTGATCAGACTTGACCAGGTCTGATCAGGTTTGGTTTTGCTTGGTCCCAACCCCACACCGACGAACATGAAACCTGATCAAATCTGATCAAGGCACAGTTGTGGTCAGTTGTGATTAGATGCGCCAAGATTTGGTTTGGCTTGGTCCAAATGCAAGTAGGCAGCAAACAGCTCATTGGCCAAGGAAAGTCCTTTTGTTTGGTGGTGCCTTTTCTTTGCCAAGCAAAGCACATCACAACGCAACACATCACATCTTGACACGCCGCGTCTCATCACACCACAGCTCATCACATCACAGCAACATATCACATCACAGCACATGACATAGCATCACATCACACCACATCACGCCACATCACACCGCACCACGTCGCATCACACCACACATCACATCACACCGCACCACATCACAGCGCATACTACACATCACAGGCAAAGTGAGGGCTCAAACCCGGTCCAACACCGTTCATTTGCAAGGCTCCAGAATTTGAATGTCATGAAAATTGTTTCTGCCTGTGGGTGGGAGGGCGGCAAAATACAAAGTGGATAGCGCAGGCAATTTAACAAAAACAACTTGTCCATTGGCAAGGAGGCAGTTTTCGAAAAGCTTGGATGTTTGATCAGCCTGGATGTGCTGCGCTGTGATGCCATGGGGTGTCACGTGCTGTCATGAAACCATGAAATCGCTGTCCAGGATTTTGCACATCATTCATGATACACTTTGGCCTTTACCAGGCTCACAGCCCGTTGGTTCAATGATTCCAAGCAAGCCTATTCCTTTTGTGTGCCAAGAAGCAGTGGCGACTGCTCCAGCCAAGCGTTCGTAGCAGGAAGGGCTTAGTTTGGAGATGCAATTTTTAGGGTAGCCCATGGTGCAAACGGGCTTCTGATCGGCGAAGCTTGGGTGTCTGCCGGCACATTTCCCACAAACACGCGACCCAAGCGTGCTTCATTTGGCTGGGCGAGAACGGCTAGCCTGCAGCGAGTGGCGCAACTTGCTGTTACACAGGAATGGTTCCAACCTCGATGTTCATAGTAAGGCTGCCAAAGGAAACTATTGTTTTGATCCACAAAACCTGAAGGGCGACGGGCAATGCTGCGCCTGCTTGCGCCACTACCAACTGGGACGTTTCACAGTGCCTGTGCTCCATGGCCTTGCAGATTGAAGGCCCAAAAGCCTGGCTCAAAGCATCATAGCCGTTGGCTCTTGAACATTAAAAAATGTCGGCCTTGCTTTCCACTCGCTGGGGAGTCTCCATGCGCTAGCCCACAGGGTAGGGCAGGAGTGGCCACCAAGGACATGATCAGAGGCCTCAAGTTGCCAAAAGCAGTCCTTGACATCCCTGGGCTGCAGCCTCTCACACGCATGGGGCATTCGTTTTGAAAAGCGGGCAAGCCCAGGCCCGCTAAAAAGAAAAGGCGCGCGAGAAAGGCCCCTGATTATGACTATGGCCGCAACATGTGGATCAATGCAGGGCCTTTCTTTCGGCCAGGCCAAAGGCAAAACCCTAGATACCCACCAAACCCCCCAACCAATGGAACACAGAATTAATATTGCCTTGCTGTTTCCGTTGGCACAGAGTGGGAGGTTCATTCTTGACGATTCAACGGTGCCTCGGAGCCACTGAGCAGCTTCCAGACCAGCATGGTGATGACATATCTTTGGCGTATTTTGGTGTTTGGCCCTTGCCATTAGTTGACGCGGTAGGAGCAGCGTGCCGAGCACGAAGCCAAGTTGCAGGCTGGCACCGGTAACATATGCCTGTGCATGACGTATAGTCAACGGTTTGCTACCCCGACACTTGGTATTGCGACGCAATGTGTGTGTGTGTGTGTCTGGGTGGGCCTGTTGCGGAATCAGTCCATGCTACTTTTGCCACCACATACATGAACAGTCGCCGGCCGTTGCCATGGGACATGAGATTCCGCACGCTGAATCATGTCCGATTTTTTGATGCAGTAGCTGTAAGGGCGAATGAGGGAAGCTAAAGATCAATTAATTTGATTGTGCTTTGAAGGAGCTGGACAAGCAGCAGCAGCAGCAGCAGCAGCAGCAGCAGCGCAATGGCAGTCGAGAGGCTGGGGCTGGCGTTGCGTGACCTGCGCTGTCACAGAACTGAATAGTTTGTTTATCAGTTTTTACGCTTGCAGGGCCACATGATGCTCAGTAGGGTCGTTAGGATGTCGACTCCAAAGCAGCGCCTGTCAGGAAGACCAGACTTCCGACAAGCTCGGCATTCAGAAGGCACTTGAGGTGCGCCAGCTGCGCGCTTCAGTACTATCGACACAAGATGACAGTCGCTTAGTTTGTCAAGATAAAGATGCTGAGCACAGAAATAAATTGGAGGCCAATTGGAGGGTTGAGCCACAGTGCTGTTTGTCAAGTTTTAATGTTTGACAGTCCCATCAACGCTAATTCAGGTCCAGAAAGGTTGAGAGGGGCTGTGTTTGCCTGAAATTGCAATTCCAATTGAAGAGTTTTCCCTCAGGAGCAGCAAAGTCAACACCAGCTATCGCTTCAGCGCGCGCTTGAGGAGTGGAGATTCTTGATGTTGCGTTGATGCGTATTATTTTGGCATAGTGTGGCAGCGTGCTTGACTAGTCAACAAACAGTTTTGTTGGCGCCACTGAACAGGGTGTGCAAGCTAATCCCTGCAGATGAGATGTTGAAGAGATATGTGATTCGCCGTGGTGACATGGCAGAAGAAACCAGGCGAGCATGCGGCCAAGTTGAAGGCGCATGCTTCGCCACCCAGGAACCAACCATCAAGAAAACTGTTTGGCCTGCAGGAGAAAGATGCTGAGCAGAGAGGGAAGTTGGAGGCCGACTGGAGGGTTGCCCCGTGCTGCCTGAGCCGCGCATTGCAATGTTTTAATTGTGTCTCCGCAGAAACAGGCTGAGTTTCGGGCGCCCCATTGCATGGCTGAGCTGCCCGGGCTGCGCTGACCTGAATTGCCACTGAAGTGTCGCCGCAGGAGCAACAAGCGCAACACCAGAAGGCGCTTCAGCATGCGCTTGAGGAGCGGGAGAGATCGCATCGTTTGGCATCTTGGTTTTCGGCAGAAGCAGCAAGCGTTGAGCGCGTTGGTTTTTCGGGCCGGTTTTTTTCAAGATTCTATTAATATTGCCTTGCTGTTTCCGTTGGCACAGAGTGGGGGGTTCATTCTTGACGATTCAACGGTGCCTCGGAGCCACTGAGCAGCTTCCAGACCAGCATGGTGGTGACATATCTTTGGCGTATTTTGGCGTTTGGCCCTTGCCATTAGTTGACGCGGTAGGAGCAGCGTGCCGAGCACGAAGCCAAGTTGCAGGCTGGCACCGGTAACATATGCCTGTGCGTGTGTGCGTGTGTGTGGGTGGGCCTGTTGCGGAATCAGTCCATGCTACTTTCGCCACCACATACATGAACACAAGTCGGCCATTGCCATGGGACATGAGATTCCGCACGCTGAATCATGTCCGATCTTTCGATGCAGCAGCTGTAAGGGCGAATGGGAAACTAAAAATAAACCAATTCGATTATGTTATGCCAGGAGATGGACAAGCAACAGCAGCAGCAGCAGCGCAATGGCAGTCGAGAGGCTGGGGCTGGCGTTGCGTGACCTGCGCTGTCACAGAACTGAATAGTTTGTTTATCAGTTCTTACCCTTGCAGGGCCACATGATGCTCAGTAGGGTCGCTAGGATGTTGACTCCAAGCAGCGCCTATCAGGAAGACCAGACTTCCGACAATCTCGGCATTCAGAAGGCACTTGAGGTGCGCCAGCTGCGCGCTTGAGTACTATCGACACAAGATGACAGTCGTTTAGTTTGGCAAGATAAATATGCTGAGCACAGAAATAAATTGGAGGCCAATTGGAGGGTAGAGCCACAGTGCTGGTTGTCAAGTTTAATGTTTGACAGTCCCATCAACGCTAATTCAGGTCCAAAGAGGTTGAGAGGGGCTGTGTTTGCCTGAAATTGCAATTTCAATTGAAGAGTTTTCCCTCAGGAGCAGCAAAGTCAACACCAGCTGTCGCTGCAGCGCGCGCTTGAGGAGTGGAGATTCTTCAGATGTTGCGTTGATGCGTATTCTTTTGGCATAGTGTGGCAGCGTGCTTGACTAGTCAACAGTTTCTTGGCGCCACTGAACAGGTTGTGCAAGCTAATCCCTGCAGATCAGATGTTGAAGACATATGTGATTCGCCGTGGTGTCATGGCAGAAGAAACCTGGAGAGCATGCGGCCAAGTTGAAGGCGCATGCTTCGCCACCCGGGAACCAACCATCAAGAAAACTGTTTGGCCTGCAGGAGAAAGATGCTGAGCAGAGAGGGAAGTTGGAGGCCGACTGGAGGGTTGCCCCGTGCTGCCTGATCCGCATATATTGCAATGTTTCAATTGTGTCTCACAGAAACAGTCTGAGTTTCGGGCGCCCCATTGCATAGCTGAGCTGCCCGGGCTGCGCTGACCTGAATTGCCACTGAAGTGTCGCCGCAGGAGCAAGAAGCTCAACACCAGAAGGCGCTTCAGCATGCGCTTGAGGAGCGGGAGAGATCGCATCGTTTGGCATCTTGGTTTTCGGCAGAAGCAGCAAGCGTTGAGCGCGTTGGTTTTTCGGGCCGTTTTTTTCAAGATTCTAGTAATATTGCCTTGCTGTTTCCGTTGGCACAGAGTGGGGGGTTCATTCTTGACGATTCAACGGTGCCTCGGAGCCACTGAGCAACTTCCAGACCAGCATGGTGATGACATATCTTTGGTGTATTTTGGCGTTTGGCCCTTGCCATTAGTTGACGCGGTAGGAGCAGCGTGCCGAGCACGAAGCCAAGTTGCAGGCTGGCACCGCTAACATATGCCTGTGCATGACGTATAGTCAACAGTTTGGTACCCCGACACTTGGTATTGCGACGCAATGTGTGTGTGTGTGTGTGTGGGTGGGCCTATGGTGGGCCTGTTGCGGAATCAATCCATGCTAATATTGCCACATATTGGCCATACATGAACACAAGTCGGCCATTGCCATGGGACATGAGATTCCGCACGCTGAATCATGTCCGATTTTTTGATGCAGTAGCTGCAAGGGCGAATGGGAAACTAAAGACGGAGCAATTCGATTATGTTATGCCAGGAGATGGACAAGCAACAGCAGCAGCACAAGGGAGAGGCTGGGGCTGGCGTTGTATGACCTGCTCTGTCACAGAACTGAATAGTTTGTGTATTAGTGCTTACCCTTGCAGAGCCACATGATGATCAATAGGGTCGCTAGGATGTTGACTCCGAAGCAGCCCCTGTCAGGAAGACCAGACTTCCGACAAGCTCGGCATTCAGAAGGCACTTGAGGTGCGCCAGCTGCGCGCTTCAGTACTATCGACACAAGATGACAGTCGTTTAGTTTGGCAAGATAAATATGCTGAGCACAGAAATATATTGGAGGCCAATTGGAGGGTTGAGCCACAGAGCTGTTTGTCAAGTTTTAATGTTTGACAATCCCATCAACGCTAATTCAGGTCCAGAAAGGCTGAGAGGGGCTGCGTTGGCCTGAAGTTGCAATTGCAATTGAAGAGTTTCCCACAGGAGCAGCAAAGTCAACACCAGCTGTCGCTGCAGCGCGCGCTTGAGGAGTGGAGATTCTTCAGATGTTGCGTTGATGCGTATTCTTTTGGCATAGTGTGGCAGCGTGCTTGACTAGTCAACAGTTTCTTGGCGCCACTGACGTATAGTCAACAGTTTGGTACCCCGACACTTGGTATTGCGACGCAATGTGTGTGTGTGTGTGGGTGGGCCTATGGTGGGCCTGTTGCGGAATCAATCCATGCTAACTTTAGAGCCTCCGGCTCAGTCCGCCGACATTGTCCTCTCCCTTTTCTCCTTCTTCCTCTCTTCCTTGTCTCCCTTGTGTGTTCTGTCGTCCTCTCTCCCTCCCTCTGCTCCCATCCTCCCCATCCCCCCAAGCCTCTCTCTCCCCACTCTCCCTCTCTCGTATGTATGCATGCATGTACATGTATGTATGTATGTATGTATGTATGTATGTATGTATGTATGTATGTATGTATGTATGTATGTATGTATGTATGTATGTATGTATGTATGTATGTATGTATGTATGTATGTATGTATGTATGTATGTATGTATGTATGTATGTATGTATGTATGTATGTATGTATGTATGTATGTATGTATGTATGTATGTATGTATGTATGTATGTATGTATGTATGTATGTATGTATGTATGTATGTATGTATGTATGTATGTATGTATGTATG
>CAUJNA010002369.1:0-22500 GCA_963377175.1 Effrenium voratum | reverse complement strand
CATGAAACTCCTGTGCTGAAGAGCTGAGCACAGGAGTGGCATGTCCAAAGCACATGTTACATGCCAACATGGAACATGCCCTGGCGCAAGCAGCAGCTGCAGCGGCTTGCCCTGCAGCATGAGGAGGTCTGCCTGGCGCATTTGCGAGTACAGCTGCATGGTTCAGAGCGCATGGCTTCTTATAATTATTAGACACCTCCAAAGGTTGTGCCAGGAAGGGCCACAGTTTTGCTATTTAAGCTTTGATGACACATTGGGGGAGTAGCAGGGCGGCATGGCATTGAAAGGGGGCCAATGCCACGCCAGGCAAGGCAGAGCTACTGCCTGCGCAGTGCTGAACTCAGAGAAATCATCAACTGTGAGTTTGCTTGTTGGTGCAGTGGTCCAGTAAGCCACTGGAAAACTTTACCACTGGACCACTGGACCATCTTGCTACCCAGTAGGCACTGTTGCATAACCCTAGTGTCGATGGGGCCTGAAATGGCTTGATCTTGAGGGTCCAAGGGTCTTGAGGAGTCGTGACCCTTACAGGATCTGCCAGAACAGGAAAACCAAGGGGAAGCCAACACCAACCTCCTCTTTTTAGGGAGGGGGCACTGTGATTTGCTAGCAAATCACATGGCGTGGGTCAAAACCCAGAGCACCACTTTTATTGGGCAGCACCCCTTTGCTTGGTCCACTTTGAGAGAGCTTGCGGGGAGTCAGAGGGGTATGAGGATCATTGGACCCTCCATTAGGGTGTTGGGGGTGTCTGAATCCATCATTATTTACTGACCCCAACTCCTGGCACTTTGTGAAGGCCCTTATATTTTGGGTCTCGGGCTCCTAGTAGGTATCCAATATGTTCTTTTGGTTTTCATATTGGGTGGCATGCCCTTGGACACCTGCCCTTACCATGGCTGAAGTTTGCTTCAAGTATCACGTGGGAGGAGAAAACAGGGCGCTCTGCACTGGGCTGAAAGTGGCAATATATGTAAACCACAGGGTCAAGTAAACCAGCTTCAACAATTTCCTCAGACTCAGCAAGCTCATGGAGCATCCTGGGCCAGCGTTGGCCCCCCTTCCCCCGGCCCAGGCCTCTGCATGGACTATGGCAAGCTGACCAAACCTCAGAGCGCATGCACGCACAAGATGAGTCTTGGTCACAGTGAGGGTGTGTTTCTGCAGCCAGCATGGACCCTACCTGTAAGGAAACACTTCTTTGCTTAATTAATGAGTGGGGCGCACTTTCTGTGACGTAATCGTTTTGCAATAGCAGCGTGTCATAAAGAGTGTCCAGGCAATGAGAGGGCAGCAGCATGCCAGCATGACTGACAATTCAAACATGACGAAGCCCGGGCGGGCCTCCTCATGCTTGCATTGCGCAATCATGTTTGAGTGCATGGCTGACACTATATGACTCCTATGCACCACAGCTATGTGCTTGAGTCTGAGTGGTAGACTTGTTGAAAGCAAATAGCTTGTGGCATAATGCCAGTGTATGACAGACATGTCAGACACATGTGAGAACGTGTGGGTAACATATGCAAAAGTATGAGAAATGTGTGAGAAAGTATGTAGCATATTTGATGACACATATGAGAGACGCATGAGACACATCTGAGAAACATATGATAGCAACTATGAGACGCGCATGAGAAAATATGACAAACTGTGAGAAATATGAGAAATATGAGAAACTATGAGAAGTATGAGAACTTATGATAAATCTGAGAAAATATGAGAAGCTATGAGAAATATGAGAAAATATGAGAAACTATGAGAAATATGAGAAACTATGAGAAACTATGGAATGTATGAGAAAATATGATACAATATGAGAAATATGAGAAACTGTGATAAATATGATAAACTATGAGACATATGAACAATATGAGAAACTATGACAGACATATGAGAGACATGTACATGTGTTAGACACATACAAAAGTGCGGGGGACATGAGGTGCCTGTCAGAGCACGTTGCATAAGTGCGAGACATTATGAGGAGCAGTGCATGCATGAGATAAGCATGCATATCGTGTGGCTGCTTTATGCCCCCCTTTGGCTTGCGATATGTTCATCACGTACTTCTCACTTGACAGTGTCACTATTGAACACAGTGTTTGCACTGCACTGCAAAGCTCATGAGGGGACCTGACAAGAGATGCAACTATGGGAAGTGTAGCATCTCACACTTGCATTTCTTCTCACTTTTCCCTTATATGGCAGCGGCCCTTCCCTGTGCGCATCGGTTCCGCTTTCCAAGGCATAGCTGAGGAGCACAGCGAGATGTTCTGAGAGGCTGGGGTGGGCAGCATGCAGGTCTAGTGCATGATAGCATGCGCACTTGAAGAGAGTTGAGGTGCAGCCTGCAACTAAATTGCCTGCTATTTGGCCCATGCTGCAGCAGCTCTTTTTTTCTGCAAGGCACTCATCAGCAAACAGCAGGCACTCAGCAGGCACAGCAGCTCAGCACATCTACCCCCCTTCCGACAGCCATGGTTGTTTGCCTTTTGCTGGGGAGAATCTCCTTGGAGTGCCTGGCGGAGTACCGAGAGCTGGCGCAGCGGGAGAACGTTGAGCCTCCCTGTGAGCCAGGACCCTGCCCTTGTCCTGCCCAAACTCTTCAAGCTGTCACCTGGCGACAGGGGCTGTGCCTGACACTCAAACCCTGTCCTATGGCTGAGGAAGAAGTCATCCACAGGCAGCTCCAGGAGTGGTTGGAGGAGAACCGGAGAGAGGTGATGGAGGCTTTTGAGCAAGAGAACAGTCCAATTGAGCCAGCCTCCGCCCCACTCCTTCCAACCAAATATCTAGTAGATCCAGTGGATCTAGCGGACACAGTCAGGGACTTCCATCCACAGGATCCAGCCACCCCAGAGCCAGAGGATCCAGATCCAGCCACCCCAGATCCAACAGATTTAGTGGAAGTGGACCTAGTCAGTGACTGCGACGCAGAGGATCCAGTGGATCCAGAGCATCCAGCCGACCTAGTGGAGGATCCAGCCACCCCAGATCCAGTGGATCTAGTTGATCCAGGCAGTGATGATGATGATGATGATGCCACTTCAAGGGCAGCACCAAAGATAAGACCCCAGCCCAAGCCCATGCCAAAGCCACACAAAGTCAAGGCTGGGGGGTCCAGAAAATAAGCATATTGCTCTGCGGGGTGAGTGTGGCCGCCAAATCCCTGATGCGCAGGTCTATTCAGCTGGTCTAGCTCAGCTCTCAAACAAGAAGACCTATGCCATGTTTGATCTGGTGATCCCGCTGCATGCCTTCCACGATCCGGCGAGGGACACCAGGCACATGGGCACGAACCCCGTCATTCAGCTGAGGATTGCCCAGCATCCCAAGTTTGCTGTCATGCTGCCCCCTGGCTTCAGAGCTTGCTGGCGCGGGTTTCAGTCAGACGAACCTTTGTCAAACTTACTTGGCGCTAACTGAGGAGGGGGCTTTTTTGCTGGCTCCAGTGGCTCAAGGCGATCAAGACGCCACAGACCTTCAGCCTCTGCTTTGCCTGCAGTGCTGGTAGACACCGGAGCGTTGCTGCAGCAATCATTGTCCACTGGCTGCTGAAAAGCAGCTCAGTGCAATTTGCATGTTGGCTTGGCGCTTGGCACGTTTGCATAGATGTGTCAGCCTGAGGCCAGCTCTATGAGGTGGAGCTGCAGCACCTGGCAGAGCGGTCGTGGACTGGCTGCAAAGGCTGGTGCCGTGACTGCACCCAGCTTCCTGGCTTACAGTACAGCATGCACATTCTTCAAATACATTTCGCACATCACGCATCCTTGCCACCATCCTTGCGCACTAAGGCACTACCTCACACCTTCCCAAGATGTGAGACAGCTCGTCTCACAGACGTGGCAGGCGTGAAGGCTATGGGATCAAGTAGGATCCAGTGCTGCACTCCAGCCTTCTAGTGGCTAGAGTGGGTCTGGTGGTCTCAAGGGCCCATGGATGTGTTCATGGCATGCACAATCCGTCGCACTGGTGCCTGCCAGGCAGCCCTCGCACTATGCTAGGGCCTCAGCCAGAGCATGTCATGCATCTCACACCTGCAGCATGCTTGCTTTGGCCACACTGACAAGCCCATCCAGTACTCAGTGCCCGCAAAGAGCAAGCCACATGTGCATCACGCATGATCGCTCTGACTGACAGCCGCCTGAGGACTGTTGGACCATCATTGGCCATGCCTGGGGCCAAGTGTGTGGCCCATAACTGGTTCAGTGCAGCCCTTATAATTACAGCAATCAATGTCTTCTCACCCAGCTGGTGTAGCAGCTAGTGTAGCAACTTGCATGTGCAGCCACATTGCCTTGCAGCCATTACAGGCACCCTGCGTGGCACTGCTTGGGTGTTTGCCTTTTGTTGGGGCCTTCATTTTCCTAAAGCTTGCTTACACTCACCCATTTGGACCTTGTGCACTCTGATGTTTGCACGCATTGATGCTTGCATGATCTCTGCATGAAAGGCACATATGGGATACATATGAGAAAAGTATGACAATCGTATGAGAAAATTCACATGCTAGAACTGAGAAGCTATAAGAAACCTGTGAGACACTTGTGAAGACACACATGTCTCAAGATTCCCAAGTGTTCTCATAGCTTTATGTGACCTGTACTTGAGAAAATATGATAAAGGTGTGAGCAAACATGATAACATACTAATATGCACACCATATGAGGAACATATGCAAACATATATGATCATACTTGTCTCATATGACACGCATGAACATTTTGAACATATGAGAAGCATGTGAGAAACATATGAGACAAGTATGAAGCACATATGCGACAAGTATATGAGACATCTGAGAAATGTAACTGCGTTTGAAATGGGGAAACGGGGGAGCATGAGAGGCATGCCAGAACACGTGGGAAAGACAATTGGGGAATGCCGGAGAACATATGCAGGAGCTGTCTGGGACACACTCACACATGATAAGCATGGATGTATCATGTGGCTCCTTGATGCCCCTTGTTGGCTTGCAATGTGTTCTTCACACACTTCTCACTCGACAGTTTCTATTTGGACACACGCACACATGGTTACTTGCCATCAGTGGACTTTACCATTGCACTGATGAGCTCATAATGGGAAACCTGCCAAGAGATGCAAACATGGGAAGTGCAACTTCCTATACTTGCATGTCTTGTCACATTTCCCTCCTGAGCACCTATGAGAAAATATGAGAACATGTGGGAAATGCATGATAAACTATGAGAACATATGAGACCTTGCCAGAAGTAAATGCTAGGGACTATGAGAAACGTGATAAACCTATGAGACATATGGGAAAGTATGAGAAATATGAGAAACTATGAGAACATATGATAAAAACTATGAGAATCTATGAGAACATATGAGAACATATGATAAGTATGAGAAATATGAGAAAATATGAGAAACTATGAGAAACTATGAGAAACTATGAGAAACATTAGACATATGAGAAAATATGAGAAGTATGAGAAACTATGAGAAAATCTGAGAAGCATGAGAAGCTGTGAGAGACATATGAGACACCTATGAGCCACAGTGTGCACAGTGCTTATTCTACATGCACAGAGCGCCTTCTGTGTCCACCTCATAGGCTCCGGCTGCCCGTGCAAGGACTCGTCTGCAGAGCACAGGCTACAGGACTGATGCATGAGGTGCTTGTCAAGCTGGTGTCTCAGAAAGGGGGGGGGTGTCTCACAAAAGAAGAGAGTGTCTCAAAAACTTTGGTATGAGAGACGCGTGCAAGAAACATTCTTCTGAGGCTGGTCTAGCACGAGACGTTTGCAACATCCAGTGGCCAGGTCCTCAAGAGCAGACTGCTACTTCAGGGGGGGGGGGGGGTGGGGGGGCAGGACGGCAGACATGTGCATCATGCGTCTTGGAAGTGTTCCACTGAGCCAGGTCTAGCACTATCCAGTGGTCTAGTACAGCCCAGTGGCCAGGGCCTCAAGTGCAGACTGCTACAAGTGCGGGGGGGGGGGGCAGGACATCACAATAAATCATCAGGCAGGAGAGAGGTCTGTAACCAAATCACGTCATGCATGACGGATGGCTTGACTGACATGATGCCTTTGAAGCCTGCAGCAAGTTGAAGCTCCAGTAAGCTCTGCTACTTGCCATCATGGCAGCGTTAGCTCCCATCGCGCCAACGCCAATCTTGACGGTCGACTTGATCATCGAGTTTGTCACGGACATGCCCGCGGTCCCCTTCTTCTTGCCATCGCCTCAGAAGCCGAATCCAAGCAAGCCAGGGGTTGCCTGATTGAGTTCAAATTGCACACTGGCAAGGCGAGTGGTGAATGACAGCACCAAGAGTACTCTGGCACAGACTGGGTGGAAAGACTCTAAGGATTCCGTCCGACTCTTAGCCATGCTTCACTCGCAAGGGATGCAACGCAACTGTCACGCCCAGGTCTTGCAGCACAAGTGCTTTGCAGACTTGTCGGAGCACGCCTTCCTCACGGTGTCAGCCATCAACAAGTCCGATAAGTGAAGCCCTGAGCATGCATCCTGCCTAGCACACACCTAGTTACACTAGTGTTTGGCACACATCACATTAGTGCTTTGCTTGATGACTCAGGACCATTGCGACCTTCAGCTTTGCCAGAGCCCCAACAGAGAGCTCAAGTTGCTAGCATTGGCTCTCGCATGGCTTTGGAGTGGACCAAGCTGCAAAGCAAAATCCAGTTGCCAGCCTTGCAAGGCCACCTCAACGCTCACGTCCGAGTACACCATGAAAACCCTGATGAACTCGACTGGTCAGACCCTCGGGCTTCGGGCGAAAGTGCGCGGCGACTGGCATTCTGAACAAGCCTTCCACGGGCTAAGACGCGAAGGCTGGGCGAACAGATCCATGCGTTGCTCCCCTCAACGGGTGCCTTGCCTTGCAGGCCCACAGCAGCCACCATCAGCCCCGACCGCGGAGGATCTGGAGCTGGAGTCACTGGACCATGTGGATCACGCAGATCCAGTGGATCCAGTGGATCCAGTGGATCGAGCGGGTCGAGTGGCTCCGGATCTGGTGGGGTCCGAGTCAGTCTCGTCCTGGGAAAACGTGGGGTCCGCCAGCTTACCGCACGCCAGCTTTAGCAGCGAGCCAGAGCCCGCCAGTCCACCGAACCCAGAGAGCTCATGGACTTGCTCTGATGACTACGATCGCTGCCCGGACCTCAGTGTGCCATCAAAAGGACTCCCCCACTTGTTAGCCACAGTCACTCGCCATTCTGCCAGATCCGCACCTCCACAGCTTCGACAAGTTCTACCTGAATCTCGTGGAGAATCCGGAGTCTCTTGGTCTCGCTGGCTCCGCCGCCCGGCCGCATTGACGCCACGCATACATTCAATGTATACTACTCTGACCCCACACAGGCATGCGCAGGAGTGCATTAGTATGCATTTCACACTGACTTGCACCTTGATGCACGCCCACACAGTGCGCACGCAATTTGCAGCCTCTCCCCCAACGCACATGCAAGCAACAAACTCAGGACTACCTCCAGGACTTCCGGTGGACGTACGCCGGTCTGAAGCCCAATGGCACCTATGCCGGTGGGCACATCACCATGCAGACGTGCCCCAGCCTCTTGAGCACACACCCATGTGCCCGCAAGCCTACATTCTTGCAGTGCCCTCCAGGTACTTTGCAACCCACATTGCTTCCGTTGTGACCCTTGTCAT
This sequence comes from Effrenium voratum, assembly GCA_963377175.1. Taxonomy (NCBI): domain Eukaryota; class Dinophyceae; order Suessiales; family Symbiodiniaceae; genus Effrenium; species Effrenium voratum. The sequence goes on along the minus strand of CAUJNA010002369.1, from coordinate 14,832 downwards.
CGAGTCCCTGAATGCCAGAGCACACAAGGGCAAGGCATGCCACCAGGGCATCCTCGCTTGGCTTCAGACCCTGTCAACTGGCCGCATTCCCTATGGCCCGGTGCTCGCGCAGCACAGCATGCGGCAGGGGTCCTGGAGGTTCACAGACTGCGGGTGGCTCTACCCGGACTGCCTCAGCCCCTGGTTTGAAAAAATGAGGATAGTCGTGCATCCTGACTGGTTGCATTTGTGCTCACTGGCCCTTGCCAAGGTGACAGGAGTGGCTCCAGTGGCTCCAGTGGATCCAGCTTCTTGGCGGCATTCTAGCGTAGCTGCTGCTCCAGCAAAGTCGTGGCTTGCAGCTGCCCGAGGCTTTAACTTCCTGGACCACTACGCCAAGGCCGTGGATCGCATCCACGTGTTGCTCATCTTTGAGGGCAGCTGCCTCAGTGCGGCTGGCGTGGAGCTGACGGAGGACACGACGTCAACCAGGGCGCAGATGAAGCAGCTGTGGCGCTACCGGGGCAAGGTTGACTGGAACAGCTGGTCCCTCCCGTCCCTCAGTTGCTCTTGTTTAATGCAGGGCACACAGAGCATCATAGCACTCCTGCCTCGCTCAGGTATCCCGGCGTCACGCCCCACCTCTTCAAGGCGGAAGGCATCCTCCGGGACCACTCCCTGAGCTTGGTCGAGGACAGCCTGCCACTGTCCACTCTAGTGCCATCCAGTGGATCAAGTTGGTGGGTCGACCTCTTTGTCACCATGTTCGTGTGCCGCTAGTCTGAACACATAGTAGTGAGCACACTTGATGCACCATTAATATGTGAGTTTGCATGTGTGTATGTAATGTAAATTGCAATGCAATGGAATGTGTGTCACATAATGCAATGCAATGCAATGTGATGCAATTCAACCCACAGTAGCGCAATGTAATGTAACGCAACGCAACACTATGCAATGTAATGCAACGCAGCATGTTGTAATGTAATGCGACACAAAACAAAGGTTGTAATCTAATGTATGCTGTGTAATTTAGGGTCACATAGTGTAACATCATGCAGCACAGTGCAGTGTGACGCAGTGCAATGCAGCTCTGTGCAGTGCAGTGCGATGTGACGTGATGCCACGCGATGCACAACAAACTTTGTAAACCAATGCCGCGCAGCACAAGGCAATGTGACGTAACAAGGTGTAATGCCAGGTAGCGTCATGTGCCGTGACAGAATGAAACACACCATTGCATTAATGCGCGACACAGTGCAGTACTGTCATGTCATGTGCAGTACTGCACTGTGTTGCGCATTAATGCAATGTTATGCAAGGTAATGTGATGTAATGCACTGTAATGTAATGTAACTTAATGCAATGTCCATTGTGTTGATACGTATTTATAGATAGACATGTATCTATATATATATATGTATATGTAATAGATATTTTGATCGATAGATGGAGAGGTGTTGATATCGATATCGACGATATCAATAATGATCTCGCATCGATATTGACATGTGTATGGGTTGGGTCTGTGCGTAGGACGCTTGCATGCAGAACTTTCATGATCATATGATTTCCTGAGGCTTCGACTTCCCGCATCGCGGGGGCATCACGATGTACAAGATCCCAAGCGTCAATTGGACATATGGGACGGACTATGTCCCAATGGAGCGGGCCGAGGCGTTCACGATGCCCCATGGCTGCACTCCAGGGCGCTCACACCATGCTTCTGACTCTATGATTCTCACTCCCTTGACTTGCTTCAGGGCTCCGAATTTCTGGCTGGAAGCTCGCGGCGGTCATTGTGCTTATGTCGCCTTCACGGGGACGCGCCTTGGCCGCTCATCGCCCCATCCTTTGTAACTGCCTCATGCTCTCAAAGCTTGGCAATGTCCTTTCCGTGTATCTTGTGCTTCTCCACGCAGTTTGCTTGTCTCTGTGCGAGGCCTTGGCAGCTCCAGCGAGCACTGACCCTGAGTCAGCAGGGCAAGGGCGCCGGCAAGGCACCGGCCAAGCTGGTGGCCATGGAGTGGGCCAAAGGCCCGGCGAACCCCCACGCTCGCACGCGTCCGGTTTTGCACCTTCTTCGCATCGACGAAGAAGACGTGCCGGCAGCAGTTCACAATTCATTTGTGAACTGCTATCAGAATCAGTAGGCACTTGCTTGTTTGGGTCCAGTAGGGTCTAGTGGGTCTAGTGGGTCCAGTAGTCCAGCCATTAGATGAAGGATTAGACTCCCTCGAGCCAACTTTGGGCACCCAGTATGACCCTCTATACCCGTGGCCACTAGACCTCCCCATGGACGGTCTCAAACGGCTCCAGTGCGCGTGGACAGCACACTGGAAGCCAGCCATATGCCTGCCATCTTCCCATCATGTTCAGCCAGTTTCCCCGCAAGGGCTGGGCCAACAACTGCAATGTTTTAGCATGTTTAGCATCGTAATTGCTACAGTTCCAGAAGCCTCTTTTGGGCTGTCCCACCAAAGGGGACTAGGGAATCGCCCACCCCTGCTGCAGGGAGGATTTTGCTGCATAGGTGCAAATTTGTGCAAACCATCAGTGCGTGCATGTCAGCAGCGCTACAGATCATGATTTATGAAGAAGTGCCCGCCGTGCCCAGGACTACTGCAGGGAGAGCAGCAACTCCCCCATGGCCCTGGGGCTCAGCATTGCCGTTGGCTTGCATGGCAGAGCTTGATGGCAACTTGCCTACTTTCCTGCCTCAGCTTGGCCAAGGAAATGCCAACTGGTCGCGGGAACAGGGTCGGACGGGGCCTCAGTTCGGCTTGGGCAAGTGCAAGCCGTGTCTTCCTGTTGGCTCAGGGAAGCTTATTATCTTGTCAAGTTGCTTTGCCGGGCAAACGCCTGAGGGCAATGCAGCCCCACTGTCATGACATAACTTGAGCATTGATAATAGCTAGCCTCACGATTTCCTGTGTTCTCCAAGTGCTGGCTTCTTTCTCACACAGCTGCGCATTCAGCCCTTTCCCTTGTGCAGATGTTGGTGCGTTGCAAGGATAAACTCACCCACACGGCCACTCTGCCCGCCAGGCAGTCACCGCGCTGGCCATTACCGGAAGCAGCCTCAGACCCTGACGCCATGCCTGCACCCATGGGCCCGCAGTAGCCTCCACATGTTTTGAGGGATCCAGTGGGAGTAGGTCCATTAGGCACAGGGCTCAAGGGCTAGGGCTGGCACTCCAGTGGGTCTAGTGATCCAGTGGGTCTCAGCTTCGCCATGCCACCCTCAAAGTATCGCCATGTCTACTGGCGCGCCCAGAAGCACCAAGAGGGCTACTTTGTTCAGTTTGCTCCTCGTCTGCAGGTGCATGCCAGTGTGTCTCATCGGCCCCTCACATCCACCTTGCAAGCCAAGGGTGGCAAAACGCACGGGAAGCTGTTCAGCACAGAGCTGGAAGCTGCCCAGCATCTCAAGAAAGAACTTGGTGCAAAGTCACTGACAGAGCTGCGGAGGAGACACTAATGTTATCACCACCACTTCTGTTCTAGCCTCACTTTAGCATCAATGCCAGGACTTCGAAGAGCAAGGCCGTCTCCAAGAAGCGTCCGACAGAGGGCTCAGAAGCAGACAGCAAGCAGGGGCAGCCCAGGAAGAAGATCAAGCAGAAGAAGAAGAAGAGGCTCAACGGAAAGCAGAAGAGCCACCACAGCCACAAGGGCCCAAAGAGCAAGGCCAGTGCAAGTGGCAGCAAAGCAATGAAGACCAGCAAGAATACTAGCAGTAGCAGCACTGGTGAGAAGAGCAAGACTGCCAAGCAGACCGAGACTAGCAAGAGTAGCGAGCAAGGGAAGCCTCAGCCAGCAAAGCCCTGCCTGAAGAGGCCTGCGTCAGCACCAGTGCAGGCGGGGCAGGCCCAGCCCTTCTTTTGTTGATGCCTGCGCATGCGTGCCTCAGGACGCGGTGCCCGTGGACCTCCAGATTCCGAACTGCCTCCCTGCTTCTCCAGACTGGGCCTTAGGCTTGTCTCTCAACCACTCAGCTAGGACTGACCTTTTCAGGATGTGTCTGACATCAGCCCGAATTTGGTCCAGCTTTACTTGCACAAGGACACTGCAGTGCTCAGAGCTTGTGAGCACACCAGTGCCTTTTGAAGGACATGGAGTGGCTGCGATCCGTTTGCCGACTGGTGGCTCTGTCTCGGGTTCGAGTGACTGAACTCACAACTGTAGCAGCAAGGGACTGCATCCTTGGTCGCTTTGCTGCAAGGCCATAGCGGCCCTGAAGTGCATTGAGGAGACCCTGCTGAGCCTAGGTGCGCACACCTGCACCCAGACCAGGGGGCACTGTGTGGCTCTCATGCACTCTCATATTAGACACTGTTTATCACATTTGCACTCATCACATTTATCATATGTTCTCACAGATGCCCTGAGTGTCTCACACGACTGTCTGGCTTTCTCACATTTTCTCGCACATACTTCTCACACTTCTCACTTGTTCTCATATTATATGCATTGATGGCACCTCATCGCAAGTTTCTCATATCACTTCACACACTCACATACTTCACCAACTGCACGCTCTGACATCTTCTCAGATGTCTCATAGTTTCTCATAGTTTCTCATATTTCTCATACTTCTCACATTTCTCACATTTCTCACGTGTCTCACATCTCTCATAGTTTCTCATAGTTTCTCATATTTTCTCATATTTCTGATACGTTCTCATATTTCTCATATATTCTCATATGCTTATCATATGTTCTCATATTTCTCCTGGCCTCTCACATTTTCTCATATTTCTCATACTTGGCCCATATGTCTCATAGGCTTGTCACGTTTCTCATTGTTCCTCGCATTTGCTTCTCATATGGTCTCAGACGCTGTCATAGTTTAGCACGCATTTCCCACGTGTTCTCATATATTCTCATAGGTGCTCAGGAGGGAAACGTGACAAGACATGCAAGTATAGGAAGTTGCACTTCCCATGTTTGCATCTCTTGGCAGGTTTCCCATTATGAGCTCATCAGTGCAGTGGTAAAGTCCACTCATCTTCTCACATTTTATCAAGTTCTCATATTATACGTGTTGATGGCACCTCATCACAAGTTTCTCATATCATTTCACGTGCTCACATACTTCATCAAATGCACTTCTGCTCTCACCTTTTCGCACGTGCTCCCATAGCTTCTCACAGTGTATCATAGTCTCTCATAGTTTCTCATATTTAACTGCATGCTTTAAGGTTTTATGAGTGCACTGACTTGCAGGCTGCGTGTTCTGCACGAAAGCATCATGCAGGGTGCAAAGGAAACTGACAGGTGAAAGCAAGGGACTGGCGCCACGAGTGGACCACTCCTTTGCTTTCCCCCATCAGTTTACTTGTGAGAAAATATGAGAGAAGCTACGAGAACCTATGATAAACTCTGGGAAAATAAGAGAGTGCGCTACAAACTGTGAGAGCATATGAGATGCGCGAACAAGTCTGAAAATGTGAACAATGATTAGCAAGTGCGAGAACATATGAGAGCATATAGTTAAATGTGAGAAGTGTGAGAAATCTACGATCAGCTATGATAAGCTGTGATGAGGTGTGAGAGCATGTGAGAACACGTGAGACGTGTGAAAAAATATGAGAAATGTGAGACATGTGAGAAGCTATGAGAAGCTATGAGAAATATGAGAAAGCATGAGAAATGTAAGAAACTATGAGAAACTATGAGAATTATGAGAAACTATTAGACATATGAGACACGCACAGACACGTGCAGACACAGACACGCGCGTGCACACCCATGCATGCAAGCGTATGCACAAGTGCGCACGCGCCCGCCAATGCACGCGCACTTTCAGATGCAGGGGCGGGCGTGCAAGTGCCGAGCACGAGCACGCGCGCGCGAGCACCCACACCCGCACGCGCGCAAAAGGTGCACACGCACTCACACTCCCGTGCGTGCATGCACATCCACGCGCACGCATGCGCGCACGCACACGCGCACACGCACACAGACGTGCATGCGCACCTGGGCGCACTTGCATAGGCGCACACACACACACGCGCACACACGCACGCACACACGCACACACACACACACACACGCCCACACACGCGCGTATCTGCGCAAATGCAGGCACTCACGCGCCCCCACCTGCGCACCAGCGGCTTGACGCGAGTTGCTCGGTATTTTTCAGCTGTAGACCCACTGTGTTTGAGCCAAGGATGAGAGATACGAGCACACTGATGCAGCATAGCCCCTTGAACTTCTACTTCCACATGGCACCTTGCGCACCGTGGCAAAGTGGCCCACTGTCATGCTTTGCTGAGCTTTTTGTGCACTGCTCCTCGTCCTTCACAGGCACTCCTGAGCCTCCTGAACCACGCTCGCTTCTATGGGCTGCAGGGGAGAGCTCTCTCCCACAATCAGACCGTGTTTCAGGCCATGACATCTGGCTTGCACACAGCCCAGACCATGGCCACTGAGTTTGGAATGGCGCAGTGCATGCGAGCAGCACCGCGGCTGCAGGGGGGGCGGGCAACTTGGAGCCAGCCTGACAGAGTGGACTGTAGCTGAGCCAGCAGTGACAGACGCACTGAGGAAATCAAGCTAGGGACAGCCTTTCTGTGGCTTCTGATGACCTCCGGCACCGCGCAGGAGGAGTTGCAGGACGAGGCGGCACAGCGCTCAGATGGTGCAAAGAGTCAAAGTCATAGGATCAGGCTGCTTGACAGTTGAGGTCTCCAGGGTTTTGGGTGCTCACGTCGGCGAGTTCCCAGTTGCCACTCGAGAGCACCATAGCAGCACAGTGGCAGCATGTTGACAGCACGCCCCATGCAGCCACTAAAGGTCCAGGGCCTCCAGTGGCTCTCGTGGTCAAGTGACTCGAGTCACTGCTGGCGGGTACCTGTCCAACAACGCGGCCATGGGCCTGCTTTGTTGGGCTGACTGCATAGGCGGGCTAGCAGCTCTGCAAGACTTGCAGCCCAGCAAGACTTGGGAGGCCTGACCCGGGGAACCCCGGTGGGCGAAGTGACGCACAGGGAGCTGACGCAGTCTCAGTGCTGACCTTAGTCTCAGCAGCTCATAGCACTCTGTGCCCAGCTGCACTAACCTGGCCAGAGGCGATCAGACTTCAAGCAGTTTGGCCTCACAAGCCCGTCAGGGTTTGCCAAGCTTTGCATGCAAGCCTCTGAGTCGGCTCGGCGCGGGCTGGTGCAACTAACAGGCCAGCTGTGCACGATTCCTCACTTGCAGTCAAAGGCCCTTCAGGAGTCCTATATCCGCACCTTGGCTGCAGCCCAGCAGCGCTCGTTTGACTAAGTGGCTTGCAGACCACTCGTCGCGAGGTTTGAGTCCCTTGTCAGGAGTCTCATGGCCCTTTTTGATGGTCGCCGTGTGTGAAGCGCAGACATGCCTGGGCAAAGCAAGTGCGGCCTGCTTGATCAAGCTCGCAGACAAGGCAGGCACACTGCCTTGCACTTCTGCAAGGTCCTCCAGGAGAAGTACTCCCTTCCTGAGCGAGTTGAAGAAGAGGCACCTCAGGGCGCCTCAACTTGCTGGACAGCTTGCCAGCAAGCATTTGTCGACCTCTCCGTGCCTCGAGAGCCTCCTGACGCCAAGCCACGAGAAGACAAGAGTGCTGCGAACTCAGTCCTTCACGACGTCACGCAGTTCAGTTTGGTCTGAGACTGACTTGTAGTTTGACTCTCAGGTCAAGTGGCTGCTCCTTTCAATTCAGTCAGGCTTGAACGTGAAGGCGAAATGGCAGCACTGCGCAGACCAGGCACGCCCAGTGGCCTGGTATCACTTCTTTGCTTGCCAAGTTCTTGGCATCAGCGCTGACACACCAGGCACCTGATCCGCATTTGGACCTGGGACTTATTGCCTGCATGTGTGCTAGACAGCTCCACTGCTGTAGAGCTGAGGGTCCGAGATTTGCCAGCTGCTGCGCTCCAAGCTGCCCAGCACGGCTATAACTTTTATGGCGAGCAACAGTGGCTTGTGGCCATATCGCTCATGAGCCCAACGTCTCCAGACTTTAGCCTTGGTGAGACTGCAGGGCTTCTAGTGGTGTAGTGGCTCCAGTTTTTCCAGTCACCCCAAGTAAAGAGCTGGCTCTACCAGCGAGCACTGGACGCCACCTCACTCAGTGTCCCTAGCGGCCTCACCTTTTCCAGCAGCTTCAAAACTGGAAGCTAAGCTAAGCGCAGCTTTTGCGAAGTAAAAATGGCTGATTCTTTGATGAGGAAGCCTGGCTCACCTCAGAGACACACCTTCACTGGTGAGATCACAGTTGCCACTGCATAATAAGTTCAATCCGCGCAGAGTCTTTCGAGTAGTGGATCAAGTGGGTCAAGGCAAGCCAGCACATCTGCCAAATGCCGAGCATCTCAGCATTGAGGCGCAGACACAGCTGAGAGTGCACCCCGGTGCAATACATTGGCTGGGGGGGCCGCAGGGCAGCCGGGGGGCCAGCCGTGGCTGTGACAAGTGCGCGCTAGGAGCATCCAGCTGGAGACCGGGAATGCGGAGGAGGCGCAGCACATGTTTTGATCAGTCAAGTGAGGGCTAACTTACGGCCTGTGCCAGGCTGACTCGTGGCCTGACGCACAGCCAAGGGACAAGGCCTTCCTGGAGGCAGGCTATTTGCTTAGGGTTCACTTGACAAGTTGAAGTCTCACACACCCTCCCCTTTGAGCCTTGGAAGTCTCATCCCACATTTTATTTGAGGCTGGGCAGACTGGCTTGATGTCTCTCTGTGGTCATTTGCACTGCGATAGGTGTTGCAGGGGGAGGCGAAGCATCTTTGCAAGGAGGAGTCCCCAAGATCCAGGCAGAAGGCCACACTTGTCTGTTCTCATGCTGTGCTGGCGTACTGCGCTGCAGACAGAAGATGACATCGACCTGATCGCAGAGGCCTTTGTGGACGAGGTGTGCACTTTATCCAGCCCACGTGATGCAGCATTTTGTCGCCAGGCCAAAATTATCGCAGCGAGTGAAGTGATTGGCCCTAGAAGAAAGCTGTTTGAGCTGGCTGCCATCAGTCTGAGTGCCAGCGCACGCGTGCTGCTGCGCACTAAGCGCCTTGGGCCATACTAATTTGCATTAATTCATGGGTGCCATAGTTGTCAGAGCAGCCCACTGGTTCCAGTTGGTCCAGTGGTCCAGTGGCACCCTGCCGGGCCAGAGCTCAGTTAGCAAGTGCGAAAATCCCCACGGTCACTGCAACGGTCACTGCAGTGAGATGTCTTCACACTGAAGCAAGTTCCCATTAAGCACTGCAGCACGACCTGACATGGTGCAATCTGTCTTTGCTCACCTGCACTGCATTTTTCACATCTAAAGTGCATCTCTCTAGGTTGAGGCTGATGGGTGCAAGCTTGTTTTAGGTGTGGGATAGGTGCTCGGCAGAGTGATGCATCTCACCAAAGTGCGCAGCAGACTTCTTTTTTTCTACAGCCCAGTAATGGATGCTCGCCAGCACTGCGTGCCTGACTTCACACCTGCGTGGTCACCTAATTGTCCCAGCTAGCACGCACTGCATTATCCTGACATACTTGCAACAGACATCGCATGTGGGCACAGTGCATTACCATGTTAGCATGTCACGTTGGCTGCAGGAAAATGAAGGGCAAAGGCAACGGGTAGGTGTCAGAGGCGCGCACCTTACTCTTTGCCTTCCCCCTTCATTTTCCTGGCTGCGCGCAAGCACTCACACGCATGCGCACACGTTTGCTGCAGGACGCACTTGCTGCACCCGCGTTTACGCAGCACTGGCGGGTGCTGGAAGCAGCCCTGACGGACGCACGCATGCGCGCGCATGCGCACACTGCGTGGCAGAACATGTCTGAAGCACGGCCCACTTGCGTGAGAGGGACAAGAATAATGGCGACTGCAACGAGTGGATGTCAGACGCAGACACCTTACTCGTTGCTGTCTCCACTTTTCTTTCCTGCACACACTCTCTCATATTTGCTAATATGCACTAGTACTTTCTCACACGCTCACACGTCTCATATGCTCTCATATCTTGTCATATGCTCTCATATGTTCTCATAGCTTTTCATAGCTGTTCATAGTTTCTCATAGCTCCTCATATGTTCTCATATTTTCTCACATGTTCTCTTAGATCATCATGGCACTTAGCACTGTGTGGCTCTCATGCACTCTCATATTTGACACTGTTTATCACATCTGCACACATCACATTTATCATATGTTCTCATAGATGCCCTGAGTGTCTCACACGACTGTCTGGCTTTCTCACATTTTCTCGCACATACCTCTCGCACTTCTCACTTGTTCTCATATTATATGCATTGATGGCACCTCATTGCAAGTTTCTCATATCACATCACCCACTCACATACTTCACCAACTGCACCCTCTGACATCTTCTCAGATGTCTCATTTTTTCTCATATGTCTCATAGTTTATCATAGTTTCTCATACTTTTTATATTTCTCACATTTCTCACGTGTCTCACATCTCTCATAGTTTCTCATAGTTTCTCATATTTTCTCATATTTCTGATACGTTCTCATATTTCTCATATATTCTCATATGCTTATCATATGTTCTCATATTTCTCCTGGCCTCTCACATTTTCTCATATTTCTCATACTTGGCCCATATGTCTCATAGGCTTATCATGTTTCTCATAGTTCCTTGCATTTGCTTCGCATATGGTCTCAGACGTTCTCATAGTTTAGTGCGCATTTCCCACATGTTCTCATATATTCTCATAGGTGCTCAGGAGGGAAACGTGACAAGACATGCCCACGGAAGCTTGGGGAAACAAATTGCATCCTGCCTTCCTATCATGAGCTCATCGTAAGTGGTAGTCCATCTATCCTCTCACGATCGTTCCTACACATGTATGATGGTACCCCATCACAAAAGCTCTCACATCACTGACGTTCACATACTTTATCTATATGTTTCCGCTCTTTTAGAGTCGTATTTGTTCCTATAGTTTTTAAGGTGTATCACAAACTTCTCATGTTTCTCATACGTAATCGTGTCGCTGGTTTGAGGCCAATGAGGATTTATCTGTAGGCCATGGTTCCCACGAAGCATCATGACGCACAGGCACAAGTGGTGCAGCTGAAACCGATGGGCAGAAAGGCAGACCACAGCTGACGGTGGATCATCTTTTGCTTTTCCTGAACAAATATTTGTGAGAAAATATGAGAGAAGCTACGAGAACCTATGATAAACTCTGGGAAAATAAGAGAGTGCGCTACAAAATGTGAGAGCATATGAGATGCGCGAACAAGTCTGAAAATGTGAACAATGATTAGCAAGTGCGAGAACATATGAGAGCATATAGTTAAATGTGAGAAGTGTGAGAAATCTACGATCAGCTATGATAAGCTGTGATGACGTGTGAGAGCACGTGAGAACACGTGAGACATGTATGAGAAAATATGAGACATGTGAGAAATGTGAGAGATATGAGAAATATGAGAAACTATGAGAAGCTATAAAAAGTATGAGACATATGAGAGTGCATGAGAGTATGTATATATAGCACTGAAGTAAGATGTGCGATAACTTGGGAGCAACTTGAGAGAGTGCGAGGCAAACCGTATGAGACAGTGTGAGAAGCAGGCTAAATTATATGAGACGTGTATAAGTGCAAGCTAGTCAGAAGCAGACTAGGCAGTGCAAGACTGTGCGTGTAAGAAGTCTAAGAACGTCTGCATGTGTAAGAGTGAGTAAAAAGAGGAATGCGCGGTCCAGAATGAGAGAATGTAAGAAATATGAGAGCATATGAGAGTGTGGGAGGTAAAATAAATGCCAGCTGTAGCTGCAGGGCTGCTCAGAGATGGCTCAGAGCGAAGGCATCAGCTGCCTTTGGGGCAAGCTGAGGCTACCTGCAAACAAGCTCCCTCGCTGCTCCTGGCTGCAGGCTCCAGGCACCTAAGCTCTAGGCTCCAGGCGCCTTCCTCGCCAGAGCTGCGAGCAGCCTTCTGGAGGCCTGATGCTTACCTGCTGCCCTGCCCCCCTACCCCTGAGACGCCTGGTTTGGCTTCTCGCATTCGTGGTGTACAGCCGTACACCACTAATGAAATCAGGGAAAAGCGAGACGCCCTATGTTGGAGTCCCAAATGCATCAGGGCAGCATTCGGGAGTCTCACTTTTCCCTGATTTCATTCGCGGGGTACAGCCGTACACCACTAATGCAAGAACTGAAAGATGAGACGCCAGGGCTCGGTGTTTGGCGGGGCGAGGGGGGTTGGGGAAGGGAAGGGGAATGAGGGAGAAAGGGTGGGATGGCTACTCGCGAGACACTTCCTCAGCGAGACGCTGCCTCGCCATTCGTGGTGTACGGCCGTACACCACTAATGCAAAAAAAAACGAGACGATGGGGGGGATGAGACGCTGGAGTGAGACGCTTGGGCCGTTCGGGGTGAGACGCTGCTCTGGGGTGAGACCATCTTTTGATCCTAACTTGGATGAGACACTCTTTTCTACTGCCAGGCTTCAGGGGAAATCCCATGTCTTCGCAGCTGCACTCATGTGGGGTTGCACGAGTGACTGGCTTGGGCCAATGGGGTGAATGGGCGCGGTGCCAGGTGCTGATATGTGGCATCACCTGGTGCCAGCTGGCGGTCAGGACCCGGAAGTCCTTCGACGGAAGGAGCTTCGCAAGGCACGCAACAAGCGGCATCGAGATCGCCCGGGCCTGGCTGATGTGCGTGGTGCAAGCTCCTCTTGGCCAACTAAGGTGTCAAGGATGGCCAGGTCAGTCGGCGCAAGCCGAAGGATAAGCCACAGGACGCCATGCCTGAGCCCAAAAAGCCAAGCCAAGTGGTGCTGGCAAAGCCGGCCAGCACGCCAAGGACTGAGAGAAAGGCCTTCTTGCAGGCCTGCATGGCTGGGGAGGGACTCAGCATCATCGCGGCAACGCACGCCTACGCCACATGCCCTTCTGCCCTTGCCCGCAAGCGGGAGCGAGAGGACCGTCGCGCTAGCCGAAAGCCAGGCCGCCGCCGCCTGAAAAAGGCAATCGGTCCAGTGGATCCAGTGGATCCAGTAGTGGATCCAGCAGTCCAGCCTGAGGGAGAGGAGCCGAGCAGGGGCTCACCAAGCTGCGCGGGGGAGGCTGCAGATGATCTCGCTGATCTGTTCTGAGGGCCACAGCAGCTGGGGAAAAGCTCCAGTGGTCCAGTAGGTCTTTTGGATCTAGCAGTACGCGCCAGGATGAGGAAAGCTGCAGATTTCCTCACTGATTTGTCCTGACTTGCTCATAGTCTGTGGGGCTGCAGCAGCTAGGAGAGAGCAAGCTTGCAACTTTTGCAGCCTCGCGCACTCTGCAGTGTCTCCAGGGCTCTAGTAGTGCTCCCGGCTCACTAAGTTGGAGACATGTTCAGTGGCACCAGTGGTTTGCCTGAGTTCTCTACCCCGGATAAGAAGACGCCGAGCCCCTTCAACCCGAACTCAACTTCTGCGCAGCACATGGCCCTTGCTCGCTCTGGGTCGGAGCCTTACAGTGCCGCAGAAAGCATGCCTGAATGCACTGATGGCTGTTAGCCATCATTATCAGGTCACTGGATGCTCTTGACTCACCTGCTCCCTCCTCTGCTCGCGACTCAGAGGCTACCTTGCTGCTAGGTCAAGAGGTGCCCACGGACACCAAGCAGCTAGGGCAAGAGCAGTGCCTTCCCTGGCACCCACAGGCACCACGCAAAGGAGTCGCCGCCTTCACTGGCACCAGCTGGCAGGAGGAAGCAGACCAAGAAGGAGATCAGTCGCTGCCTCTTCCCTGAGACCACAGACAGTGCGCCAAACGCAGTGGCTCCAGAGAATCCAGGGCGGGCAGTGGCAGAAGGCCCTGCACGTGCGGTCATGAAGAGGCCAGCAGGGGCAGGAAACTCTGCGCCGGAGAAGGACGCCAAGAAGAAGACAAAGAAGACCACAGACCAGGTCCTTGACGCCGCCATCGAGCCTGTGAGCGACAAGGAAGTGGATGGTGTGAAGCATGGCCCAGAGCCGCCGCCAGGTCTGATGCCCGCCAACTTGCCAGCAACATTTGCAGGCCGCAAGGCGCCAACAAGCCCTGGCTTGGCACTCATTTGGACAACCTTGCGTGTGGTGTGGTACACACACTGCCCAGCTGAGTCTCGCTCAGAGGGTTTGGCGCGGTCTTTGTATGCCCATGTGGAGAAGACTGTGCCCAAGACCCCTGAAGTCCTGGAGATTGAAGCTGCTGCCCACAAATACCTCATGGAGCACGTCTCGAAGAAGAACTGGTGAGCGGAGCCAATCATGCCGCCAGCCTGCCTGCTCAGGTCCAAGTTTTGGCTAGGTGCTCGACGAGTGGTCCAGTGGGTCCAGTGGGTCTAGTGGGCTGAGAGGGCTGAGCAGCCAAGTGCTTTAGAAACCAGTAGCTTAGGTCATGTGCCACTGCTTAGGCACCCGACTGCGCAGTTCAAAGTTCAAAGTGCTTGCTGCAGCGGTGCGACAGCTCAGAGCTAGCTTCCTTTGCATTGTCTAACACCGCTGAGGCTCCAGTCGGTCCAGCAACTTCCAGTGGGTCTAATGACGCCAGTGGTCCAGTGACTGCCAGGATGAGTGCCGAAGAGGTGAACTCGATCATCTTGCGCCAAGTCAAGCTGACCTTTTTTGGGATATCTCTGGCAGCCCTGGTGCTTCATCCCTTGTACTCCGAGCTGCCAAGAGATTTAGCTGTTGCCGAGATCTTCACCACTGCAGGCTCAATATCAGGAGCTGCCCGCCAGACAGGTCTGTCTGCAGAGACTTTTGACTGGGAGAATCCGGGCCAGAGCAGTGTGCTCAGCCAGCAAGGCTGTTGGCAGTGCTTGACCCTTGTCCTTCGCTTGAAGCCCGGCGGGCTGCTGACATTGGCGCCGGATTGCTCCAGCTTCG
>CAUJNA010002368.1:0-36001 GCA_963377175.1 Effrenium voratum | reverse complement strand
GAGCCTCGGAGCACTTCCACTTCCTCTCCGTCCTCGCGGGTACTTACGACGACACGTTGCGCAACATCGACATCGGCCGCGTGGGCTACCTGCGCCACAGCTTCATTGCCGGCTTTCCCACCGAGCGCGTGCCCAAGATGCCCCTCAGTGGCGTCAGCACCCGCTCGGGCGACCTTGCCCGGGTCACCTTCAAGGGCCTGGACGGCACGATGACGGACCTGTTCATTCATTTGGTGGCCTACCAGCTGGTGACGCTCTCCGGCACGGGCGTTTCCGTGCTTGACTAAGGCCCGCTTCACCATTTTTGGTGTTTAGTGACACCGCTTTTGAGTGCGCCCAAAAAACGAGAAAAAAGGCGGGGGTGCCCCTCTTCACCATTTTTGGTGTTTAGTGGCACCGCTTTTGAATGCGCCCAAAAAACGAGAAAAGAGGCCCGGTGTCGCTCTTCACCATTTTTGGTGTTTAGTGACACCGCTTTTGAATGCGCCCCAAAAACGAGAAAAAAGGCGGGGGTGCCCCTCTTCTTCATTTTTGAAGTTTAGTGGCACCGCCAAAAAAACCAGTAAAAACATGGAAAAAAGGACTGTTCCAGGCCCCTCGGATTAGAGGAAGCCCGAACGGTCTAATCCGGAATGCTCAGCCGCTCCGCAAGCTCCTCCGTGGCCGCGCGCGCAATCTCCTCGCACAGTGCAGCAGGAACGCTGTAGAGCAGCTCGCGTGATTGGCTGACCCTCTCGTACTGCCCCTCCATCAGCCGCGGCCCCCGCTGCGCGGCCCGGAGGTGCCTGCCGTCCTGCCACGCCTCGCAGCGGCTGCCGGGCCTGCACAGCCCTCGGCTCGGTCTCCAGCGCATGTTGGTCCACAGCCGCGTCTGCTTTTTGTACGGAGTTCCGTACTTGCAGTAGGTCACGTCCACCCAGGGCAGGCGTTCCATGAACGGCCGGGTCTTCAGCAGCCCGGTGGCCGGGTTCTCCACAATCCACATGAGCGGGTCAAAGTGCGCAATGATCTCAAGGGCGCTGAGCACCAGCGCGTCGCCCTCCAGGAGCCGTCGCGGGCGCGTCGTCAGTGCGCGGCTGCAGACGGGGCTGGCCCAAACCATGTCGAAGTGCCCCGGAAACGTAGTGTAGTCCCAGCTCCGGATGTCGCACAGGATGGTGGGCTCAAATTTCGACACGATGTCCAGGGAGACGACCTCCCAGCCCGCCGCCTCGAAGGCCCTGCCCACCGACTTGGTGCCGCAGAAAAGCTCCAGGGGTCTCGGCATTTTTAAAGAGCAAGATCACCGCCACTGCGACGACCAAGAAAACTCGCGCGTTCATCGGACCGGACTTTTTTCCTACGGATAAAAAAAGGAGCCGAACTTCGCAATGAAGCTTGCACTCGGGCTGGACGTTCAGACCAATGCCAAGGGGGGAAAGTTTATGTCCATAGAGGACTCCCATCAGGGCGCGCTGGTGTGCAAGGTGGACGTGGAGGTGCTGCGGGAGCCCGGCAACTTCCAGGACGACGGGGCCAAGAGGGTGGGCGTGTGCTTTGCGAGCAACACCAACCTGGAGCTGTGGACGGAGGAGGTGGAGCAGGGCGTCATCGACAACATGATCGTCTTCCAGAAGCCCTTTCCGGGGGCCGCCCGCACCGAGCTTGAGAGCCAGCTGCAGCGCGCCGTCAAGGTGAGCGCCAAGGGCAAGCACGTGAAGCGCAAGATGGACTTGGAGCGCTGCCTCTTCTGGGACTCCGCCGGCAACCGCGTGCCGCGCCCCGCGGAGTTCGCGCGCCGCAGGGGCCGCGCGCTTGTGGAGGCCCGGCACGTGTGGCTGATGGGCAGGCAGTGGGGCGTGCTCTTCGAGGTGCGCCACCTCATGCTGGAGCCCCTGGAGGCGCCGTGCTGCCCGTTCTAGGCCGCCTCCAGCAGCTCGGAGCTCGTGGCCCGTGAGGCGCCCACGTACAGGTGGCGCAGCGTGAGGTGGCAGGACTCCAGGTCCAGGCGGACGCGGTTGTGGAGGGTGAGCCCCTGGCAGCTGGCGTAGGTAACTGCGTGGCTCGGCCGGGTGGCCCGCAGCAGCTCCTGGTTCTTCAGCCGCATGCCGTTGTCCAGCCTCACTCCGTCCGGCTCCACTTCCGCCACGGCCACAAAGACGCCCTTGGGTATCTTTCCGCCGGCCCCCATGAGGCGCAGCCCCGGCCACACCCTCATGCTCTGCGGGCTGTTTTGGGTGTTGCAGTACACCCAGGTGTTCCCGTTTGGCAACAACCCAAATCTATGTGGATGACTTCCAGCTCTAGGAGCTTTGAGGCCTCCGGCGCCAGGGCCCGGTTCGCCGCTGCGTTCACGGCCATGCGCTTGCTGTGGCTGATGACCAGCGTGGTGTCCGGCCACCCGGGCTTGGAGGGGTAGAGCTCCTTCAGCCTCGCCTTGGCCTGCTCCAGCGTGGGGCACGCCTCCTCGCCGACCCGCAGCCACTTCACAAAGTTGAAGATGCCGGGGTCGGAGCGCATGTTCTCCGTGAGCTCGTGCCTGTCCGCCGGCCAGGTCGCGGATGAGTTGGCTGTGCTCCAAAGGCGCGCTGAGGAGTCCAGCACGGCCGGCAACTGCCGGAAGTCTCCCAGCAGCAGGAACTTCACGTCGGCGTTCAGCCCCACGCAGGCCAGGTCCGCCCAGAGCGCCATGTCCAGCTGCGTGATCTCCTCCACCACCAGCCAGTCCAGCTTTTGCGCGCTCACCCAGTGGTCGGCCGTCTGCGCCTCCAGGCCCAGGCGGAGCAGTGCGTCTTGGACACCAGGTGCACCGCCTCGCCCTGCTCTCGCAGCCTCGCCACAACGGTCCGGGCCAGGTGCGTCTTTCCGGTGCCCGGCAGGCCCGTGAGCAGCAGGGAGTTGCCCGCCAGGCAGTAGCTTATTGGGTCGTCCACCCCGTTCCACCTCCGTTGTTTGGGGCGCTCCGCCTCCATGCGCGGCGCCCGGCTGCTGCCCAGCAACGGCTTCGTCTCTTCTACGCGGCAGACCGGCGTGCCGTCCGGGTGGCGCAGCGCCTCCAGCGCCCGCAGCCGCTCCGTGAAGCGCTTCGGCAGCCGCTGCGTCAGCAGGCAGTCCGTCTTCACCTGCGCCAGGGACCGCGGCGGCGCGTCCAGGGCCACGCGGCGTCCATGCGCTCCAGCGCGCGCCGCAGCGTTCCACGTGGCTCCGCGCGGAGATGTCCAACACGATGTGGTCCCGCGGCAGACGCCCAGGTCCAGCATCGCGGCCAGCAAAAAACCTTCGGGACCAGCCGGGCCCCACGTACGGCAACAGGTTCAGGCAGGACTGCCTTGCGTCGCAGCAGCCCTCCACAAAGCCCAGGTCCGGCAGCACGCCGTCCACGGGCTCAACGCCGTCCGCCGGGCACAGGATGGGCAGGGGAGGTCAGCCCGTTGCCTGCAGCGCCACGTCCACGCCGACGTACGTGCTGTCCTTTGCGCACGTCTCAAAAACCAGAGGAGGCAGCTTGGGCTCCGGGCGTGCTCTATGACGCCGGGGCACGCAGCTCTCCAAACTCGTGGGCTGCACGCTCTCCCTCAGCGTCTTCTCGCTGTGGCAGTCGCCGCACAGCGCCTGCAAAATCGCGGCCCGCAAAGGCCTGCCTCACCGGCACCACGTGCCGGCCGTCAGTCCGCACCTCCCGTTTCGCCTTTGAGCAGCTTCAAAAAAATATCGTGCGCCAAGCCGGCCAGGCGCTGGCCCCGCACCACCTCCGCAGCACCTCGTGCTCCTCTGGCAGCTCTCGGATCCTGGTGCCCCGCCTCAGCCTCAGCCCGCAGTGCTGCTGATGGCCACCTTGGGGCCGCGGCGTAAAGCGCCTCCATTCTTGGATGGGCGGCAGGGTCTGTCTCGCCTCGCCCCGCACGCGCGCCGCCTGCCGCTCCAGCACCCGCTTTGCGGCCCTGTGCATGCAGGAGTGCCCGTCAAAGGCTAAGAGCACATGGTCGGTGCTCCTACTCTCGCACCTTCTCGCGGATGGCGTCAAAGTCGGCGCACACTCCTCCACGCTCAGCTGCAGCAGCTCGGCCAGCTGCCGGAGCACGCAGAGCGGCTTATCCTCGAAGGCGCTCTGCAGCACGTCCCCTCGCAGGGCAGCTGGAAGCTCACGCTCCTCAGCCCCTCATGCGCTGGCGCAGGAGCGTCTCCACCTCCGTCCTGCCTTGGAGTCAAGGAAGTGGGTCTCGTCCGAGAGCTCCATAATAGGGGCCTGCTCCTCCGTAAGGTGCGCCGGGTGCCTGTCATGGCCCGCCCAGCTCATTCACTGGCAGCCAGTCTCTGCGCTCGCAGCCCGCCCGGCGTTCCGCCCGCTGCGCCGCCTGCTACGGATGATCACCGGCACGTGGACCAGGTGCTCGCAGTGCTTGTTGCGGAAGAAGCCCTTGCCCAGCTTGGTCTGCTTTCCGCCCTGCAGGGAGCGCACGAGCTTCTTCTGCCCGTTGCGCAGCAGGATGCAGACGTTGGGCCGCTCATGAGGGGCTGGTTGCAGTTGAAGTACCTTGCTGGGAGGCCGCAGGCCCAGGTCGGTCAGCTGCCCGTCCGCGCGCGGATGGCACCATCCGCCCCCGTGCGAGCCCGGGGCCGCCGTCCGCGGCCTCCGTGATCTGCTGTTGTTGTCTCGCCCAACTTGCCATTCTTTTTTTACGATGGCCGGAGAATAGCTTTTTTACACGGTTTTGCGCTGAAAAAATGCTATTAGTGCAGTCCGTACATTGATGTACGAACGGGACTAATGGCTCGTTTTTGCACGTTTTTTGCATGACATTTGCTTGGTGTGGTGTTTTTTGCATGGCATTTTTGTTAACGTGCGGAGCGGGCGCCACGCCGTGATGCCGCAGCCGATGATCTTGAAGCAGGAGTGTCTAGAGGCTTGCCGTTTAAACATGGCTGATTGGCCGGGCGCTCTGAAGTTTTTTTTTTGGGACCGATGTATGGAGGCGCTACATGTTCATGTCGGTACGGAGCAGGGGAGCAGCAACAAGAGGTCCTGCACGTCGATTGATTTCAGGAGTGTTTTTCTTTGCATCAGGCAGCGCCCGCCGTCGTATCATCATCGTCGCCTCGGTCACGTTGAAAAAAAGATCGAGCAGGCTCAACTATTTCTTAGGTCTTCGAATGTAAGCCACAACCCGCAAATCTTTTTCTACTTGGCAGGCGCGCCGTGAGACCGTGTTGGAGCAGGAAGTGGCTCCAAGGTGGGGAACGCCAGGGTCGCGGAGCTGATGCAGGAGGTGGCTCGGTTGGAGGCAGCCAAGTTGGAGGCTGCCAGGGTGGAGGCGGGGGACACATGTTTGCTTCATGGTTTGACACGCGCTTTGAGGAGACTGTGAAGCACTTGCACAGCTTGGCAAAGGCTTGGAAAAAAACTCTCGTTAGTTGCAGAGCTGTGCCCTATCTATCCTACTCGAGAGGCACGCGAGCCCGTTGAGGAACTGCGCTGCAAGGCCTCGGTGCGCAGTGTTTTTGTCTTGCACTGAGCTGGTTGATGTCGTCAGACGTTGATTCCTGGACCACACTCACCTCCGAAGTACAGTTCTTTGCTCAGTTTGCGCGCTTCGAGTCACTCATGTGTTGAGAATTTTCTCAGTTTCTGCCATACTCGCATAGGTAGAAAGTGAGTGACTGGAGGGCCACCGTGCTGGATCCGCAGAGCAGAAAGGTTGCCGCGCGCTTTTTTCAGAAGAAAGTTTAATTGCACGATTTTTTGTATGATATTTGGTTTGATTTTGCATGTCTTGGAACAAACAGCATGCCCGCAACGCGCTGGTGGAAGCGCCTCGCATGTCCCCCGAAGAAGACGTGGAAGTCCCCCGGGCTGCCTGGCGAAGAAACACAACTCCGGAGGGTCTGTCTGGCGCTGGGGCGGGGTTTTTTGGGCAGTGCCGAGCGGGCACGTAGGATTGATAGTGACTCGCCCAACCGTGTTTGATACTGGCTCGCCCAACTGGGCCCGATTTTGCCTGTTTTTGCACGATTTTGGGGTTGCACCCTCTTGCACCCTGATTGCACCCTAATTGCACCCTAATTGCACCCTGATTGCACCCTTCAGCCGGTTGACTTTTCGCTTGTTTTTTGATTGTTTTTTTGCTTGTTTTGGGAGCGTGTCCTCTGGCACCCACGCTTCTGGCCTGTTTTTGTGTGTTTTTGCAGGCTTTTTTGGGTTGCACCCCTTTTGCGCCCTACTGGTTCGCCCAACGGGTCTGGAGGGGTTTCGTTTTTCAATGGTCCGCCCAACGGGTCTGGGGGGGTTTCGGATTTTTTTTTTCAATGGTTCGCCCAACAGGCCCGGGGGGATTCGTTTTTAAGTACTGGTTCGCCCAACCCCGTTTTGATACTGGTTCGCCCAACCCGTTCAGGTTTGATACTGGTTCGCCCAACCCGTTCAGGTTTGATACTGGTTCGCCCAACCTGCGCTCGGTACTGGCTCGCCCAACCCGTTCAGGTTTGATACTGGTTCGCCCAACCTGCGCTCGGTACTGGCTCGCCCAACCGCGATTTTGCATGTTTTTGACAGACCGCATCCAGCCGAGGGTGGGGGGGAGCTGAGGCAATCCTGGGAAAGGGGTGAGACACCTGAGACACCTGAGACACCCACTAAACGTCGAACGGGAGTGTCTCAAACGTGTCTCAGACCTGTCTCAGCAATAACAAGACAGCCAGCCAAAGATTGAGACACCTGACGCACTCCTGTTCGCGGTTTGGTGGATGTCTCAATCTTTGGCTGGCTGTCTTGTTATTGCTGAGACAGGTCTGAGACACGTTTGAGACACTCCCGTTCGACGTTTAGTGGGTGTCTCAGGTGTCTCAGGTGTCTCACCCCCCTGTCTCAGGATTGTCTCAACTGTCCCAACCCTCGGCTGGTTGGACCGGCGCCGGCGTCGACAAAATGTGGAAATTTTTGCCAGTTTTTTTGGCGCAGTCACTCAACGCCAAAAAAAAGGCTAAGAGGGACAGCGGGCCTTTTTGTTGAGTTTTTGACACCCAACGGGATGGGCTTGGTTCACCCAACCCGCTGGGGCTTGATACTGGTCCGCCCAACCTGCGCTCGATACTGGCTCGCCCAACCCCGTTTTTGATACTGGTTCGCCCAACTCCGTTTCGATACTGGTTCGCCCAACCCCGTTTTTGACACTGGTTCGCCCAACTCCGTTTCGATACTGGCTCGCCCAACCCCGTTTTTGATACTGGTTCGCCCAACTCCGTTTCGATACTGGCTCGCCCAACCTGCGCTCGATACTGGCTCGCCCAACTCCGTTTCGATACTGGCTCGCCCAACCCCGTTTTTGATACTGGTTCGCCCAACTCCGTTTCGATACTGGCTCGCCCAACTCCGTTTCGACACCGCGATTTTGCAGGTTTTTTTGGCAGACCGCATCCAGCCGAGGGTGGGGGGGAGCTGAGGCAGTTGGCTGGGACAGGGGTGAGACACCTGAGACACCTGAGACACCCACTCAACGTCGAACAGGAGTGTCTCAAACGTGTCTCAGACCTGTCTCAGCAATAACAAGACAGCCAGCCAAAGATTGAGACATCCACCAAACCGCTCAGGTGTCTCAATCTTTGGCTGGCTGAGACAGGTCTGAGACACGTTTGAGACACTCCCGTTCGACGTTTAGTGGGTGTCTCAGGTGTCTCAGGTGTCTCACCCCCTGTCTCAGGATTGTCTCAGCTGTCCCAACCTTCAGCTGGCTGGGGCCGGCGCCGGCGTCGAAAAAAGTGAAGATGTTGCCAGTTTTTTGGTGCTGCCACCTGTCGTCAAAAAAAACGACGAAGAGTTGCAGCGGGCGTTTTTTGTTGAGTTTTTTGACACCCAACGGGTTGGGCTTGGTCCACCCAACCCGCCGGGCTCGTCCGCCCAACTCCGTTTTTGATACTGGTTCGCCCAACTCCGTTTCGATACTGGTTCGCCCAACGGGCCCGAAATTCGTTTTTTTAAGTACTGGTTCGCCCAACGGGTCTGGAGGGGTTTCGGATTTTTTTTAAGTACTGGTTCGCCCAACGGGTCTGGAGGGGTTTCGGATTTTTTTAAAGTACTGGTTCGCCCAACTCCGTTTCGACACTGGCTCGCCCAACTCCGTTTCGACACCGCGATTTTGCATGGCATCCAGCCGAGGGTGGGGGGAGCTGAGGCAGTTGGCTGGGACAGGGGCGTGTCTCAGGTGTCTCAATCTTAGGCTGGTTGGACCGGCGCCGGCGTCGACAAAATGTGGAGATTTTTGGAAGTTTTTTGGCGCTGCCACCCAACGGCAAAAACGACGAAGAGTGGCAGCGGGCCTTTTTGTTGAGTTTTGACACCCAACGGGATTTGGCTTGATCCACCCAACCCGCCGGGGCTCGATACTGGCTCGCCCAACCCGCTGGGGCTCGATACTGGCTCGCCCAACCTGCTGAAACTCGAAACTGGGCCCGATTTTGCATGTGTTTGCACCCTTTTGCACCCTGATTGCACCCTAATTGCACCCTGATTGCACCCTTCAGCTGGTTGACTTTTTGCTAGTTTTTTTCTGCTTGATTATGGGTTCAGGTTTTTCAAGTACTGGCTCGCCCAGCAGGCACGGGGTTTTTGGCTTAGTATTGGTCCGCCCAACGGTCTGGAGGGGGTTTCGGATTTTTTTCAGTAGTTCGCCCAACGGGTCTGGAGGGGTTTCGGATTTTTTTCTTCAGTAGTACGCCCAACGGGTCTGGAGGGGTTTCGGATTTTTTCAGTAGTTCGCCCAACGGGTCTGGGGGATAGGGGTCGGTTTTTTTTTAAGTACTGGTTCGCCCAACGGGTCTGGGGGATAGGGGTCGGTTTTTTTTTAAGTACTGGTTTGCCCAACGGGTCTGGGGGATAGGGGTCGGGTTTTTTTAAGTACTGGTTTGCCCAACGGGTCTGGTGACAGGGATCCTGAGACACGCCCAGCCAGCCGAAGGCCGAGGCAGCTGAGACAATCCTGGGAAAGGGGGTGAGACACCTGAGACACCTGAGACACCCACTAAACGTCGAACGGGAGTGTCTCAAACGTGTCTCAGACCTGTCTCAGCAATAACAAGACAGCCAGCCAAAGATTGAGACACCTGAGCGGTTTGGTGGATGTCTCAATCTTTGGCTGGCTGTCTTGTTATTGCTGAGACAGGTCTGAGACACGTTTGAGACACTCCTGTTCGACGTTTAGTGGGTGTCTCAGGTGTCTCAGGTGTCTCACCCCCTTTCCCAGGATTGTCTCAGCTGTCCCAACCTTCAGCTGGATGGGCCGGCGCCGGCGTCGGAAAATGTGAAGATTTTGCCATTTTTTTGGCGCTGCCACTCAACGTCAAAAAAAAACGACGAAGAGCAGCGGGCCTTTTTTGTTGAGTTTTTTGACACCCAGCGGGTTGGACTTGGTTCGCCCAACCCGCTGGGGCTTGATACTGGTCCGCCCAACCTGCGCTCGAAGCAGGCCCGGGTTTTTTTGGCTTAGTACTGGTCCGCCCAACGGGTTTGGGGGATGGGTGTCGGAGTTTCTTTTTTAGTACTGGTTTGCCCAACGGGTCTGGGCGGGTTCGTTTTTAAGTATGGTTTGCCCAAAGGGGCCGGCAGTTTTGGCTTAGTACTGGTCTGCCCAACGGGTCTGGAGGGTTTTTCGTTTTTTTTCAGTAGTTCGCCCAACGGGTCTGGAGATGTTTTCGGATTTTTTCAGTAGTTCGCCCAACAGGTCTGGAGGGTTTTTTTCGGATTTTTTCAGTAGTTCGCCCAACGGGTCTGGAGAGGGGTTTCAGATGTTTTTTTTTCAGTAGTTCGCCCAACGGGTCTGGAGGGGTTTTCGGATTTTTTTTTTCAATGGTCCGCCCAACGGGCTTGGGGGGATTCGTTTTTAAGTACTGGTTCGCTCAACGGGTCTGCGGGGTAGGGGTCGGTTTTTTTAAGTACTGGTTCGCCCAACGGGCCCGGGGGGATTCGGATTTTTTTTTTTTCAATGGTCTGCCCAACGGCCCCGGGGGGGATTCGTTTTTCAATGGTTCGCCCAACCCGTTTGGTTTGCCGAGGACCCCAAACCCTAAAGGGACATTTGTGCGGTTTTGCGCCACGAAATGCTATTCTTACAGGGTGTACATGTATGTACGGCCTGGAATAATAGCTCGTTTCGCACGGTTTTGCACGGGTTGCCCATGCCAGCCCCCGCTCATTTGATTGGTTCGCCCAACCCGTTGGTTTCCCGAGCCCGCGCAATGTCTCAAAACCTTTTTTTCTGGTGTTTTCGCTCGATCAGGCAATTCCAACTTCAGTGTGATCAAAGTTTTTTTGCGCCAAAAGGGGCTTCTTCAAGCTTCCTCGGAAACGAGGAGGCCTGAAGAGTGCCTCAAAAAACAGTTTTCGAAAGCTAGTCGAGGGTCCTGGGCCTCGGAGGCGCCAGGAAGTCGTCCAGCTGCCTCACAGCCGCCGGCCTGCGTCTCGTCAGCCGGCCCGCCGCGTTGCCGCTGCCCTGCGGCGCCGGCAGCGCCAGCTTCAGCAGGGTCTCGCGCCCCTCCGTGCTGCGGACGGTCATGGAGTCCACGGCCCCCAGCTGCTGCACGTCGCCGTACTGAGGGTTGAAGCTCCTCGCCGCGTTCGTCGGCGCTCGGAAGGCGCCCGCGTCCTCCACCGCCTTCACGCGCCGCTCGGTGAGGTCCTTGTTGTGCTGGAACTTGTCGGCGTTGTCCTTGGAGGACCCTGAACTCCGTGGCCGGCTGCTTCTCCACGTCCTCCCGTGTGTGATCGTCAGCGTGGCGCCCGTGAGCGCGCCGGTGGCTGCGAAGCTCGCCGCGGTTGCTGCGCCCGAGGCCGTCAATGTTCCCGTGGACACGTCGCCCACCGTGGTGAAGTTCCCGGCGTTGGCCGTGTTGTTGAGGGTGAGTGTGCTGCCCGTGATTCCTGTGGCGGAGCTCAGCAGGCCCACGCTGGCCGCGCCGGTGATGCTCAGCGAGCTGCCTGACACGGCCCCTGTGGACGTCAGCGTGGCCCCGGCGACGGTGCCTGTGGCTGTGAGCGCTGCGCAGGAAATGGCGCCCGAGGCGTCCACGCCCGTTGTGAACACGTCCGTGCAGTTCACGTCGTTGCACAGCAGCTGGTCGCAGCCCACGTTGCCCTGCGCGGTGAGCCCGTCCAGCGGCCGAGCCCGTGAGGGCCAGCGAGTCCGCCAGCAGGTCCGTTACTGAGACAGACTCTCCCTCGAAGGCCGAGGCCCTGATCTGCATGCTGTACAGGTCCAGCGTGCCCGCCGACTGCTGCACCAGCCCGGGGGTCGAGCCTCCGAAGGCTCCGAAGTGCAGCTTCGCGATTCCACCCGGCGGCACCGAGAAGTCCAGGCGCGCCGTGCTCCAGACGCCCTGCGAGGGCGTGCCGAGGAAGGTGCCGGTGACGCCCACGTAGTCGTTGTCGGCCGCGCTGACGTACATCACCAAGTTGGAGGCCGTGCCCAGCCGGTACCGGCAGCCGAAGTAGTAGCGTCTCCCCGGCGTCAGCGTGTAGGTGCGCACGATGTTCCAGGCGAAGGCGCTCAGGGTCATGGCGTAGCCCTCCAGCTGGAAGCCTCCCACCGCGAAGCTGGCCGAGGCCACGGAGCTCTGGGTGTTGGAGCGCACCAAAAAATTTCCTAGCGTGGTGAGCGTGGGTTCCAGCAGCACCTCGCCCAGGGTGGCCAGCGTGACGTCGTCGGCCCCTCCGTCGAGGAACTCGTGCTTCAGCAGCAGCGCCGAGGCCGCCGTGTCCTCCTCCTCCGCCGCGTTGCCGGTCTCCAGGGTTGCGTCCAGGATCTGGAGGCCGTAGACGTCCACCGTTCCGGCCGTCTGGTTGGGCAGGCCCGGCGCCTGGAAGTGCGCACCGAAGTGCAGCTTCGCCACTCCGTTTGGCGGCACTGTGAAGTACATCTTGGCCGTGCTCCAGGCGCCCTGGTCGCCCACGAAGCTGCCGTACAATGGGTCGTAGACGTTGTCGGCCTCGGACATGTACACCACGAAGTTGGAGGCCGTGCCGAGCCGGTAGCGGCAGGCGAAGAGCAGCTCCCGCCCGGGCGTCCAGTTGTAGGTGCGCACGATGTTCCACGGGTTCGCCGCTAGGGTCAGGGTGTAGCCGTCCACGCTCACTCCCGCGGTGTGCGTGGCCAGGACCACGCTGCAGCCGCTGCTGGGGCGAACCGTCCAGTTTGACAGCGAGACGTCCGTGGGGCCCAGGATCTGCTCTCCTATGGCGGCCACCACCTCGTCGGCCCCTCCGTCGTCCGGAAAGCGCACGGCTATTTGCAGGGCCGAGGCCGCCTCCGTGACTCCGAGCTTGCCCGCAAGGAGGCCGTCCACCTGCGTGATGGTGTAGTAGCTGAGCAGCGCGGCGGCGATGCTTGAGGCCGTCGCCGTGTCCTGGTCTGCGGCTGAGCGGTACGCCCGGCCGTCTCCGCGTCCTGCGCCGTTCCGGTGCGGTGGTTTCCCAACAGAGTGTCCACTTGTGAGGAGGTGTAGTAGGCCAGCAAGGCTGCTGTTATGGCAGCGTCAGTGCCCGCCGTGGAGTAGCAGTCTGCCGTGATGCTCAGCGTGTCGTCGCCGTTGGCCAGCGCAGCAGAGAGAGGAGCCACGAAATGCAGGTTGCGAACGACGCTGCTTCCGCGAAGGAGCTCCCAAGTTGTGAAGCCCGCCCAGGCCGGCGCGTTAACAACTCCGCCTCCGGGAAGCTGCAGGGCGGCGAGCTCCGCGAGGATTGCGTCGAGGGCGCTCTGGAGCGTGGTCTCGCTGGCGGAGAGCGCGGCGTTCGTGGCGTATGAGGCCAGCAGCGCCGCGTCGGCCTTGGAGGCCTGGAGCGCCGTGATGCTGGCGTCCCGGCTAGCAAGCTGCGCTGCGACGAAGGCCTCGGTGGCGAGGCCCAGCAGGGCATTTGCTATCTTGGTGTCTACGTCCAGCGGCGTGTCCAACCCGTCCACCGTGGAGAGCAGGGAGGCCAGCGCGCTGGCGTCCGCCTTGCCGAGGAGGGCGGCGTCCAGGGCTGCCGTGGTGACGGCGTCCAGGAGGGCCGCTGCTATCTTAGAGCCCACCTCCGAGGAAGTGTCGACGCTAGACTGCAGGGCGTACGCGGTCAGGGCGCTGGCGTCCGCCTTGGAGGCCTGCAGCCCCGAGATGGAGGCGTCTCTGCTCGCGAGCTTGGAGGCCAGCGCCGCGGCGGTGACGGCCCCCAGGAGAGCGTTGGCCACCTTGGTGTCCACCTCCCGCGGCGTGATCCTCGCCGCTATGTCCAGGGAGTGCTGGTCCACCACCGTCTTGAGGCCGTAGTTGGCGGCCACCGTGGCCAGCGTGGCGTTGTTGGCCGAGGCGATGGAGCCGTTCATGGCCGCCGTGGTGCTGTAGTTGGACAGCTTCAGGTCCACGCCGTCCGGGGTGCTCTTAGTGGCCACCACGCCCTCCAGCACGTCGAAGGCCAACTGGTCTGCCTTGTTGGAGAGACCCGTGGTCAGCGAGCTCTGCAGCGCGGCGATGCTGCTTCCGTGCGCGGCCACCTGCCCGTCCGTGGTGGCCAGGGCCGCCGCCGTTGCTAGGGGCGCTATTGCCGGCGCCAGCGCGCTGCTGTCCAGCTTTGAGGCCAGCTCTGCGGTGACCCGGTCGTCCAGGGACTGGATGGCCGCTGCGTTGTTGCCGGAGGCTGCCGTGTTCACCGCCAGGTCCGTTACTTGCGCGTAGGGCGTCAGAGCCAGGGCCAGCTGCCCTGCGGTGACGTGCGTGCCGTCAGTCACCTCTCCGTTGTCCAGGACCTCCGGGATATTGCCGGTGACACGTCCTTCAAACATGTTTACATATGTTTTCGCCGACGCCTTAGTCCAGTGGCTAAGGCGTCGGCCAAGGAGCTAAGCGCTTCTTACTCCGCACGGGGCTCGATTCCTGCCGCGAGCGCAGTTGAGTACCATTCAGTCCGAACTCCGGCCGTTCGGAGAAGTTTCATTGTCCTCGTGATTCGGGGGTAGTGTGTTTGACACACCACCCCCTCAGTCACAGGCTAGGCGTCACCGCTTGTTGGTGTGTGAAACACACCAACCCCTCTTCGGCACAAGTTTCCGCAAGTACGTGTCACAGTCCGTGGGTGACCTTGAAAGCGAGGCCGGCTCCGCGGCTTCGGTCTTGGAGCGAGGCCGGCTCCGCGGCTTCGGTCTTGGAGCCCGCACCAGGCCCGCACCAGGGGTTTTTTTTTTTTCGGAAGTAGCGCGGCTGCAATGTGACTCACTCGATTTGACACTCGATTTGACCGATTTCGCCGGTCAAAAGCGTTGGACACTGCGCACGATGGAGCCAGTGGCCGAAATAACCGGCCACTGCTTCGTAGTTGGTGCGAGACATCATCAGCTGCGTGCCTCGCTAGGTGTCGAAGCCTCCGATGCCGGGCAGGAATGTGATGCTGGAAAGCATAAGTGGCACTTATGCTTTCGAAGTGCCTCGGAACTGGAAACAGACACCAACCATTTTTTGGTTGCTGCCCGCGTGGAGTTCGGAACTGGAAACAGGCATGTCCCATTTTTTCGGAGTTGCCCCGCGTGGAGTTCCGCGTGGAGTTCCCCTCAATCCTGGGGTGACAACAGGATTGAAGGAGGCAATCCTGGGGTGACAACAGGATTGAAGGACGCAATCCTTGAATTTTTTTCCTGGGAATCCCTTGGCGCGGGCTCGGCAGGGCTCCGATGCCGGGCAGGTGGCGCGGCAGGGTGGCGCACCCGGAGTGCCAAGAACATGTTCATCCGACATGTACTCCGACATGTTGAAGCAATTAAGCGTATAGCAAGGAACCCGGGGAGAGGGGAGGTTCCGCGGCTTGGCGCGGCAGGAATGTGAACACAAATGGCACAAATGGCACTTGTGTTGGCACTTGTGTTGAAGCTCTCTGAATCAAACTTTGGGGGGAGTTCAATGCAGGGTTTCTCCAGGGAATCCCTGCATTCCCGGTATCTCTCTCTGTAGAGGGGGTGGGAGAGCGAAGTCGGAATTCCGACTTCGGTGGAAGAATCCCGACCTTGGCGCGGGCTTGGCAGGCTGGAGGCTTCTATGCCAGGCAGGCGCGGCAGGGTGGCGCAGTGCCAAGCCGCCGTATGACCGTATGACCGTATGACCGTATGATCCGTATGACTCGGCGGGCTGGCGTGTCAGGCGCGGCCGGGTGGCGCACCCGGAGTGCCAAACCGCCGCCGTATGACCGTATGATCCGTATGATCCGTATGACTCGGCGGGCTGGCGTGTCAGGCGCGGCTGGAAACAGGCACCAACCATTTTTTGGCTGCTGCCCGCGTGGAGTTCAGACGCGAACTGCGCGAACTGCGCAGCAACTGCAGCGACAGCTGCAGACTGCGCCGCGCGAAAGCGCGAACACAGAACATAGCACCTCTCTCTTTAGAGGGGGTTTCCCAAATGGCTTATATTCTACCTGAGAGGCTCCTAGCACTCGTCCGTCCAGCATTTGACCTCGTCCTGCGAAGGATTCGAAGTCTAAAACGCTGCGTGCAGGCGTGTGGCTGCAAAATAATGACCCCTAGATATGCGGTTTGGCAAAATGCCCAGCAGCTGCCTTTGTTTCTGCAAGGCGAGCGCCCTCAAAGGAAACCCTGGCTGGCTTTTTTTTGGCTGGCTTGGCTTCTGGCTGGCTTTCTGGCTGGTTTGGCTTGGCTCCTGGCTGGCTTTCTGGCTGGTTTGGCTTGGCTCCTGGCTGGCTTTCTGGCTTTCTGGCTGGTTTGGTTTGGCTCCTGGCTGGCTTTCTGGCTGGTTTGGTTTGGCTCCTGGCTGGCTTTCTGGCTGGTTTGGTTTGGCTCCTGGCTGGTTTGGTTTGGCTCCTGGCTGGTTTGGTTTGGCTCCTGGCTGGCTTTCTGGCTGGTTTGGCTTGGCTCCTGGCTGGTTTGGCTTGGCTCCTGGCTGGCTTTCTGGCTGGTTTGGCTTGGCTTTCTTTTTTTCCCTGTTTTTTTAGCTCGCCTTGCAGAAACGCAGCTGCTGGGCATTTTGCAAGCATATCTAGGGGTCATTATTTTGCAGCCACACGCCTGCACGCAGCGTTTTAGACTTCGAATCCTTCGCAGGACGAGGTCAAATGCTGGACGGACGAGTGCTAGGAGCCTCTCAGGTAGAATATAAACCATTTGGGAAACCCCCTCTAAAGAGAGAGGGACGACGCCCGTGCCGCTCGGGGCGCGCTGCTGGAGGACGTGGTAGTACTCCAGCCCGTCCGTCCACTCGAAGTTCACGGGGCGGTCCGTCGGCAGGCCAGAGAAGTCCACCCCAGCATCGGCCAGAGCCCGCGGGGCGGCATCCTCGGCGGCCGGCCAGCTCGGGGTAGAAGAAGGAGCCCGAGCAGCTTGCGGCCTTTGACCGCTGGTGCTTGTTGAGCCCTTCGACCCCGAGGCAGTGGGCGAGGACGCACCACATGAAGCAGCGGTGGTCCTCGTTCTGAGCGTTCCAGATGGCCTTCTTCTTGGCCAAGGTCTCGGGCAGCTCCTTCCAGCAGCCTCCCGCCTTGTTGGGCGGCGGGGGTGTGGGCATGTCGGCCAGCTGCTGCGAGGGCGCGGTCAGCAAATACGCTGCCGTGATGCCCACGACGGTCCAGTCGGACTCGGGGAAGCGGGAGCGCTCGAGCGCAACCTCGAACTTCGTCCTGATGGCCGCCATCATGGTTCCGGCGCGGGCCGATGGAGACGCGGGCCTCACGATCCACGGCGCCAGCCTGAGGAAGTAGAGCGTGAGCTCCACCCTGTCCTCGTCCTCATCGTTCGCGGCCGGGCGCGTCAGCAGGATCTGGAAGCTGACCTTGGCGAGGAAGGGCAGCCGAATTGCCAGCAGGTCTTGGAGCCGGTCCACCAGCAGCCGCATGGCATCGATGGTGAAGACCTGCTGCCCAGGAAGAGGGCGCAGCCGCAGCTCGCGCGTCCAAGCGGCCCCGCGCGGGCGCAGTTCTGTCACAGCGGCCTCGGCGCTAGGAGCGCGCGGCTCCTCCAGAGGCACCGCCCGGACGGCGCTGAGCCCCAGGCGGCCCCAGATGCGGTCAGACAGCTCGGAGATCATGGCGCGAATTGGTTTGAGCTGAATAAATTGCTTTCTATAGAAAAATAATAAAATATTCAGTCGGTCGGACGAGCACTTCTTTTTTTCTGTCACGTTCTGTCCTGGTTTCTGTTCTGTCCCGGATTCTACCGCGTCACAGCGAGTCGGTGCTGCTGCCCTGCAGGTTCAGCGCAGTGAGGAGCTCTCTGGAGGCCTCGTCCAGCTCCTTGCGCGCCTTCTCAACCCGCTCCAAGGCGGCGAGGGTTGCGCTCTTGGCCGCCAGCGAGACCGGCAGCCGCTCAGCGATCTTCTTGCTGACGAGCTGCTCCTCCACCTCGTAGAGCTCTCTCTCGATCTGCGCCAGCGAGGCAATGTCGCTCGTGCGAATCCGGCGCTGCCTCAGGGCCTCGCGCTTCTCGCGGAGCGTCTCGCAGCTCTCCTGGCGCTCCTCGGCCACCGCGGGAGCGGAGCAGCGGGCCGTGCGCTGGTTGAGGCGCTTGCGAAGCTTGAGCCGAAGCTCTTGGGCATGCTTCAGCATGTCCCTCCAGTCCTGCATGTCGACCTCCTCAGCCGGGAACCTGCCGGCGACCCCGTCAGCCAGCAGCCGCTCCAGCACGGGCGCTCCCCGAGTAAGCTCGTCATGCAGGCGGCTCACCTCCTCCAGAGAGGCTCCCCGCTTCAGCGCCTTGGCATCGGCAGCGGCCCTCAGCAGAGGCCTCAGCTGCTCGCGGCGCTCCAGGACGTGGGTGGTCATTCCGAATTTTTTAATGAGCAAAAAAATAGGCTGCGGCATCGGAAGAAACTACAGGCGAGACGGTGGCTCCACACGCAGATCCGTGACTCGCGGCCCTTCAGCAGGTCATGCACGGCCACGGTGCGGCCGTAGTAGTTAATGTCGTCGCAGCGCTGGCCGTTGGCGAAGACCTGGATCCTCTGAATGAAACAGGCTGGGTTCGGAGTGGCAGGCGCCAGCGGGTTGGTGGCGTCCGTGTTTCTGACTCTGAAGGCGATCTTGATAGACTCGGGGTCGATGAACGAGGTGCCGCTGGTCAGAGGAATGCGGCAGACCCTCGAGGTGGCGGGGGAGAAGGAGCTCAGCGAGCTGGGAAAATACTGCACGTCGTGGCGTGCGGTCACGTAGTTGGTGTTGCTGGTTTTCAGCTTGTAGTCCAGGCTCTGCATCAACTCATCCTGTGCTCCGGCTGTGACTACCTCCATGCTTCTTTACATGTAGCGCAACACTCATTTTCGCTCGTACGGCGAAGGAGAGTATAGGCCGCCTCGATATCTCGGGCCAGCTGGTCGTAGCTCGGCGGAGGCAGGCGGCTCTGGCGTCCTGAGCTGCGGGAGCTTGCCCGGGAGTTCGGCTGGGACTGGGGCAGAGTCACAGGGTTCAGGCCCCAGGAGAAGGGGCGCGGCGTGTGATTGGTCTGCGCCTGGACTCTGAAGCCAGACTGCGAGGAGGCGCGGCTGCTTGCTGCCTGAGGTGCTGCTGCCAGAGCGCAGAAGTGCTGGGGCTGCGTGGCGTCGTTCATGTTGTTGGCGGACCGGACGTCCTGCACGGCTGCGTCCTCGCTGCCCTGCTGAGGCCGGAAGAGCGTGTTCTCCAGCACCCAGCCCGTGCCGCGGGCCAGGCCGTAGGCTGCGCCGCCTGCAAGTCCCACGGCCAACCCTGCCTTTGCCGCTGCGCCAACTCCCGCCGTGGCAGCCATCGCTCCAGCAACCTCTCCCGCCGTGGGTGCGAGGGCTGCTGCTCCTTCTGCCAGGCCCCCCAAGTACCCGAAGGCCCCGCCCACGCCCTCGGCTGCGACGGCGACCTCTCCCTCCTCCGCAGCCACTGCTGCCGTCTCCTCTATGGCCTGTGCTGCGCCACGCTCCACCTCCTGCGCGCGCTGCCCCGCCTCGTCCAGGAGGCGCTCTACGTCGTCGGGTCGGCCTATGATCTGAGGTGGTGGCTGCGGCTGCGGCCCTGGGCGGGGCAACACATTTAGGCGGACGTACTCGGCTGCGTCCTGGGGGAGCTGGGAGCGGAAGGCCTGCACCGCCGCGAGCCCTGCTGCTCCTGCGCCCACGAGGTCCGCTGCTGCCTGCGCTCCGTCGGCCGCGCTGCGCAGACGGCCCGTGATGGAGGGCGGGCCCTGTCCGTTGTTCGTCAGCGCGTCGGCCTCGGGGTCTCCTGCGAGGTCGTCCTCGCCAAAGCGGTTTCCTCCGCCTTGGCGCATCCGGGCCAAGTCCTCGTCCGTGGCCTCGGCGGGAGTGCGGAAGCCTTCCTCAGGAATCGCCCTCAGGGGAGTGTGCTGCAGAGGCTGCGGGTTGGGGTCCTCGCTGGACTGCACGAAGTCGTCCAAGTAGAAGTGGCTCGTGATGAACGTGGTGGCCTTGCGGTCCGGCTGGTCCAGGGGCAGCGGCTCATTCCGCTCCAGGTAGCCCACCACCTGCTCGAAGCGCGGGCGCTGGCTGAAGCCGTGGGCCCGAAGCGTCTTCATCTCTTTAAGGGTTACTGCGCGGCAACTTCGCCCGCTGCGCGTTCGACGCCCCTGCGCTCGGCACGCGCGTAGCGCAGCTGAGGGACCTGGCGGTGCACTGCCTCCGTCAGCCGGCTCACGTCGTCCAGGTGCCGCTGCCCCTCCTGGGCTAGCCGGCGTTCCCCTAGCCAGGCGTTGAAGGCCTGCGCCTCCTCCAGCTCTCGCTGGCGCTTCAGCAGCAGCGGCTGCAAGTTGTAACTGGGGTACGTCCTGCGAAACCACTGGAGCATCTGAGGCTCGTTGCGAGGTTCTAGGGACATCATGGTTTTTACACTAGGACGCTAGCTCCCGCCGTCAGCCGGTCGTACGCCGACTGCCTCTCCAGCATGCGCATGGCGCGCTCGCTCGGCCGAGGCGCTTCTACGGGCTCGGGCCGTACCTCTCTGTGTACCTCGGGCTCGGGCTGTACCTCGGGCTCGGGCTGTACCTCGGGCTCTAACTGCGGCTCGGGCACGGGCGCTGCCTTGGGCGCAGCCTTGGGCTTGGGAGCTGCCTTGGGCTTGGGAGCTGGCGCGGCAACTGCCTTGGGCGCAGCCTTGGGCGCAGCCTTGGGTGCTGCCTTGGGTGCTGCCTTGGGCACGGGCGCTGCCTTGGGTGCTGCCTTGGGCACGGGCGCTGCCTTGGGTGCTGCCTTGGGCGGTGCCTTGGGCGCTGCCTTGGCCGCGGGCGCTGCCTTGGCCACGGGTGCTGCCTTGGGTGCAGCCTTGGGAGCCGTCTTGGGCTTTGTGGGAAATCTCACCCTCTTGGGACGGAAGGGGGAGTCCGCCTCATACGCCGGCTCCGTGGGCAGGTCGTCGATCATTTTTTTTCTCTTCGCCAGGTCGTCGATCATTTTTTTTCTCTTCGGCAGGGGCAGCTCGGGCGGCAGGGGCAGCTCGGGCGGCTTGGGCTTGTTTTTACTACCCGGGGGCCTGCCTCTAGGCCTTGGCGCCGGTTGCGCTTGCTTCATCGGTTTTTTAATAGAAAATATTTTTTTAAACAGCACGAAGGACAACGACGACCCGCAGTCGGACGACTTGGCCTTCGAGGTCTGTCAGCCGGAAGCGCAGGTGTCTCAGGGTGATGGGGCCCCTAACGGCCATGAAGCGCCCGTCATCGGAGCCGGTCTCCACAATGGTGCCCACGCCGCCGGCGTTATCTTGGACAGGATGTCGTCCCCCAGAGCACGCGGCTGGCGTTGGCCAGCTGGGGGCAGCGCAGGTAGACCTCGTTGTATGCCATCATCCTCACGAACTCAAAGACCTGCTGCCCGCCAGAGACGAAGCTCGGGCCGAGCATGTGGTCGATGCTGAAGGGCTTGCTCGGAGAGGCGGCCGGCGAGGTGGGGTAGTCCACAACGTTAGGGAACTGCTGCTGCAGCTCCAGATCGTTCAGAATGAGGCGGTTGCCGTCGTAGGCTACGCTGAGGCTGTTCGTGGTCTCGCTGTAGGCGGCAGTAGCGAAGTTGGAGCTGATCCAGGCGGCCAGCCGGGAGCCCGTGTAGGCGCCCTCGGGCAGCAACGCCCAGTTCAGAGTCCCAAGCGCGGCGTCTACCCAGTACAAGTAGCGGCCGCGATCAGTCGAGAGGAAGCTGTCGGCGATTCTGATCTTATAGACGGCCAGCCTGGCGTCGCTCTGCAGGTGCAGGGACTCTCCCAGGTCTACCTCGAAGTCGCTGTCCGAGCCGGCTACCCTCTTGCGGCTGTCCACGTAGATCGTCGTCATTCTTTTCTTTAGGAAGCCACCCGTTCTGCGAACGACGGGCGGCTGGACTGCTGCGACGGAGGTGCAGCAGGAGATATTCTCGCACCTCGCATTGATGAGCGTAGAGCTAGCGAACAGCTTCTGGCCCAGGAAGCTGAGCGCCGCTCCCATCGGCTTCTCTTTCCAGTGCAAAACGCTCTTCGAAGCGCAAGTGGAACATTTGATTCTTTGGCTTGAGGTAGTAGACGAAGAGGAAGCTGTAGGGCTCCCGAGTCGCCTGCTCGTAGATCCTGTGCAGCTTGTCCTTCGGCAACAGGGCGCTCAGCTCTTCGATGACGGCGTCCAGCTCATGCTGGTTGCGCAGCCTCCAGCAGCAGAGAAATTGCTGATTGACCCGCACTGCTGCGCTGATGAGCCTCAGCTTCTGGGAGCTAACCCAGGTGCTGATCTGCAGGTGCCGACCCCTGATGAAGAGCGTGTCCAGGGCGCCGTGAGGTTTGTGAAGCTGTGGGCTATCTGCGAAGTCGTCGCAGATTATAAGCACCTGATACAGCTTCTTCATCTCCAACTTCTTGGATGTCTCGGTGATCTTGCGCTGCCTCTGGATGATGTCCCGCAGCGCTGCCTCGTCCCACTCGTCGTAGTAGGCCCTCTCCCGTTCGGTATTCACCCCCAGGTCCTCCTCTTTGTACTTCTTGACGGGGATCCAGCCGTCGTCGATATTGATGGACGGACTGAAGATATAGATTTTCTCGAAGACTCCGCGGTATTGCTCCAGAATCATGCTGATCAGCGCCACGGTTTTGCCGGACTTGCTGGGGCCGAGGAAGATACCTGTACATGGTCGAAGGAAGTTTAGAAGTCTAACTTCCGACAATATCGACAACTCAAGCAGAGCAGTGCAGAGCGAGAGATAGAGAGAGAGAGAGAAGAAGAGATGAAGAAGCGATGAAGAAAGATGAAGAAGCGATGAAGAAAGATGAAGCATGGTGTGCGAAATGTTAGAAAGGTCGCGAAATGCTGTATTTTTCAATGTTTTGAGCCTCCAGACGGCCCAGAAGTTACCTCGGTAAAGCGGCGGGTGCGGAGCCTTTGGTCGGAATTGCTGGAAAAAAATCGCACGCGGCCTGCGCGCGGTGCACATTTGGAAGTCAAAATCGTAAAAACACTACATGCTCGGGCTACTTTTGGAAGCTCCAACTTTCAAAAATCGCACGCGGCCTGCGCGCGGTGCACATTTGGAAGTCAAAATCGTAAAAACCTGAGAGGGTCGGGCTACTTTTGGAAGCTCCAACTTTCAAAAATCGCACGCGGCCTGCGCGCGGTGCGCGTTTTTAAGATGCAATGTAGCTTGACAGCGGTAAAACGCATTGGAATGGCAACGCGCAAGGCTTTTATCTAACTTGGAAAAATGCGTGGCGCCTGCGCGCGGTGCGCGTTTTTAAGATGCAATGTAGCTTGACAGTGGTAAAACACATTGGAATGGCAACGCGCAAGGCTTTCATCCAATTTGGAAAAAATGCGTGGCGCTTGCGCGCGGTGCGCATTTCTAAGATGGAATGCAGCTTGGCAGTGGTAAAACGCATTGGAATGGCAACGCGCAAGGCATCCTACGCTGCCCTGTTGAGTTAGTCGCGCTCTAGATAGATAGACAGACAGACAGATAGATAGATAGATAGATAGATAGAAAGCTGGAAAGAGACAGATAGATAGAGAGGTAGACAGGCAGATAGATAGGTAGATAGACAGATAGATAGATAGATAGGGAGGTAATGTCGCTGTGACCGTGTGGCGTTTCGGCTCTGTCTTGTCAGTTGCTCCGCGTATGTCATGTTTGTTCAATGTCCCGGTTTTCGTCACCAGCATCACTAGCATCACCACCACCACTGTTCATGTTTGTTCATGTCCCGGCTTCAATCGCGGAGCGGCAACTCACATCACCACCACCACTACCACCACTACACTTTCACCAGCACTCCCACCAGCACCACACACAGGCCGAGAACATGTTAATGTTCTAGTTTGTTGTTTGTCACCAGCCGACCTACCAGCATCACGCTCAGGCGGACAACCTCTTGATGTTTTTTTTTTAGTTTGTGTTCCCACAGAACGCATATACTTCCACAGACACATGCCAGTGACATCGTTTCCTTGTGTATCCCGCACGGTGGAGCGCGTCTTTTCTGACCGCTCCGGACGCCATGGCAGACGCATTTGATAAGACGGTGGCGTTTTTGGCAGCCTACTCGCAGGAGCTTGTGCAAATGAAGAAGCCGACGCTTACAGCTTTGCTCAACAGCAAGCGGCGCAGTCAGGTACCAGAGTGGGAGCGAGCCAGAAATTTCTGCAGACGAAAACTTTCAAGCTTGGAGCCAGCTCAGCAGCAGATTTGGAAGACTGGGAGTTTGTGCTTTGTGACAAGTCCACGTTGGAGGCTGCGCCTTTTCTGGCCGGCCTTCAACGCTGCTTTTGCCGCGTGGAGGCATTTTTGACAGAGACGGCAGAGGCGATAAGATACTCAAGCAAGCCAAGCTTGCTGGCAGCTTTGCAGAGTCGACACATGCAGGAATTTCAAATGTCGAGCTTTTGCCGTGTTTTCCTGCTGCGCTATAGCGACCGCTTGGCGTCTGCGGAAAAGGATTTTTTGCTTGCAAAGGAAGCTGAGTTGTGTCAAGTGAGTGCTGCGGCAAAAGAAGCTGCAGCATCGCGTCGTGCTCCTGCCTTTGTCGAAGTGCAAGCCTTCTTCGCTCAGAATGCTGTTGAAATTGCTCAGCTACAGAAGCAAAGCTTGTCAGCTGTTGTCAGCAGCAACCGCGCGAATTCCGACACACGTTGGAAGCAAGCTAAGAATTTCTTCGACAGGCACGTGGCATTGTTGAATGCCGACCAGAAAGAGCATTTAGAAGACTGGGAGTTTGTGCTTTGTGACAAGTCCAAGTTGGAGGCTGCGCCTTTTCTGGCCGGCCTTCAACGAAGCTTTGCAAGGCTGAGTGCTTTTGTCCAAGCTTACTCTGCCGTGCTGCGAGCTCAAGAAAAGAGCTCCCTGGTGAAGGCATTGCAAAGCCTTGACCAGGGAGCTGATGTAAGCTCTTCCTTTTGTGCTATGTTTCTCAAAAGATACAGACAGCATCTGTCGCCGGAGCAAGAAGCACTCGTGCAAGGCTGGGAGCGTGACTTGTGTGTCTCCGAAACCGCTCTGGTCGAAAAGTTTTTGACTATGCTTCAGCAAAGAAAGGCCGAGCTGCAGGCACTGCGAGCTACTTGTGCCGAGGAGCTGTTCAGCGGCCATGGCAAGAAAGCCGATGATGATTTTCGCTTCGGCTATGATTTCCTCCGGAGAACTTGGTGCCATCTGTCCCTGGTGGACCAAGAGCGTGTTCGCAGGGCGCTGCAGCCGCTTCTCATCGAAGTGGAACACATGCCATTAAAGGCATGGCATGAGCCAAAGCTGCACGCCAGTGAGACAGTTTTAGGGGACCACTTGCCGCGGCCTCGGCTGCCAAAGAGCTTACGGCAGTTGTACGGCAACAGCATGGACGCCGAAGCCCGCATAATGCCGTTTTTTCCACCGTGTGCATGAGGTGGACTCCTACATGCTGAGCATGGAGTTTCAGGACTGCCATTACTGCAAGGAAGGCTGGTTCGGCATTGCCGCAGGCAAAGGCAAGAGTGGCCTGCCCGGAGGCTTCGAGACCCAAGCGTTTCAGAAGACCAACTTCTGTCGGGCACCTGAGGCCGATTGGCTGGAAGCCGGCAAGCCAATCTGTGAGAACTGCTTGCACGAAGCCAAGGAACGTGCCAAGGCGATGTTGCCCAAGGAGCCGTTCCGCTTGACGGCGGCCAACCACGCAGATCCGAGAGACTCTCCCGGAGATCGATGCCCTGACTTTCTTCGAGGAAGAGATCCTGTCCCCGATCCAGCACTTGGTGCGGATCTTTACGCTGTACGGGGGCCAGTGTGAGCTGCGAGGCCACGTGGGCAACCTTTTTCAAAACGGCCCGCAGTTCGTGCGAGACATTCCTGCTGCAGTTGGAGACATGAAAATGCTCCTGATACGCCGCTGCAGCAAGGATGTGCACAGGAAGCAGCGAGTACCTTTTCTGGTCTCGCGCCGGCGTCTCGAGCGTGCCCTGAACCGACTGCGCCGGCCAGTCGAAGATGGAGGCTCCGCGGCGTTGCGCCCGGGTGGCCTGACTCCCGAAGGATACTGCGGCTTCGTGAACCGTGCAAACTTGGAGCAGTACTCCAACACTGAAGAGGGAGCAGAGCCTGAGGGCTTGGAGGTGCAGGAAGTGCAGCAGCAGATCTGGCCCCAGATCGAAAAGAGGCTCTTTGCGATGTGGATTTCCAGCACTTTGTCTTTGCAGCTGGCCTCGCAAGTACGAGCTTTGCACGAGCCGCCAGAGAGCGTCAGTGATGCTGACCGCATGGAGAAAACTTGGTGTAGCTTGAGACAAAAGCTCGACGAGCTGGACTTTGCAGCTGTCGGTGGCCCAGATGAGTTGGTCACCTCGACTCTCGTGGGGTACTTAGTCTCGCAGCAGCGGTGCGTCTTTTCTGACCGCCCTTTGACAGACCAGCCAAGCATGGGACACGACCAAGTTGAGCAAATTTTGCACGATGAGTTGACAGCCGTGCAAGAGCTGTCGGCCTGGGAGGAGCAGCCGCTGACTCCCGAAGGCTTTTGGTCTCCCGAAGACTTGGCGGGGCAGCAAACGCAGCAAGAGATGCAAGAGGATCTTTGGAATGCCTTGGGCGATGCACATCGCTCAGATGCGCTGGCCTCAGCCAGTCTTCAGCGCCACGGCGCAGGTCGTGTGGCAGGCCTGCCCATTGTGGATCCCCCCACAGTGCTGTCTCGCAACGTGCTCATCCGTGAGGATCACCCGTACTACATCGCTGCAGGGTTCCTCAAACTCTTTCCGCTGGGACAGGGGGACTACTGGGCCCATGTTCAGGAGCGAGCGGAGAACCAGCAGCCGCTCTCTTTCTGGGAGTGGATCAAACACATGCTGCTGCGAGCCGACGGTCGCTTCCAAGCGCACCCGCGCTTTTACTTTTTTGCCTTGAACACGGCCCTGCGTAATAAGGCACTACGCTCAAGAACTTACTTTGTGAAGCGCCAAGTCGGCCTGAACACGAGTGCTTCGTACACCAACGAAGAGTTGATGAAGATGGGGAAAGCTCAGTTCACAAAGGTGATTGCTGCTTTCGAGCAAGCCATGATTGGCTCGGCGCAAGAGAAGCTGCAGCAGAGGAGCGATCTTGAAGCTTTGGTAGAGCAGATTGAACAAGAGACGCTCGAGCAGAAGGCAGAGCAAGTTTTGGAGGTGTGGCGCACAGCTGTCAGCGCCGAGAAAGAGGCATGACTCACCTGTGCAGCAGGCACTGAAGGAGCAATGCGTGGCTGCAGAGCATGCACTTGAGGCTGTTTTGGGAGCTTCCGCCGTGACCGAGACTGCGTCTGCGCGTGTCTTTTCTGACCGCGTTGGCGACGCAGCGCGCGTCTTTTCTGACCGCGCTGTGGATGCGTCTGCGCGTGTGTTTTCTGACCGTGCGGGCGACGCAGCGCGCGTCTTTCCTGACCGCGCCGTGACTGCGTCTACGCGCGTTTTTTCTGACCGCGTGGGCGACGCAGCGCGCGTCCTTTCTAACCGCGCTGTGGATGCAGCTGCAGCCGAAGACCCAGAGCTGCGTGCCTTGTTGGAAAAGCTTCAGAACTCGCTGAGTTGCTTGCAAGCAGGGGGAGAAATTCCTTGCCACTTCACGACCTTGACGACTGCCATCTACCACTGGCAGGACTTAGCGCAAATTTTGCAAAAGTACGACGCCGCCGTGACTCGGCGACGCCATGGTCGCTCCGACCCACTAGAGCCGGCAGAAAGGAAGCTGTCCCTGGACAGACGCTTGGTGTTGAAATATCCAGGGGTGGTAGCATGGTACACCGGCTACAAGATGGAACTCTTCTACAAGCATGTCTTGAAGTACGAAGATGGAGAAGGCGTCTTCGAGCGGGGTGCCGGCGGCATCATGCACTTGCATTCCATCAATTTTGGCGCGCAGATGCCACGCGTGGACCCTGCAAGGGAGGAGTGGCGTTTGCCTAGTTCCGAGAGCGTGCGCACTGCTGAAGAATTTGCCCGTGTGCACGAGGAATATGTCACGGACTGGAGCTTCGGCAAAGCGGAGAAATGGTCTCAGCAGGACATTGAAAATGCTCCTGCCCGCAAAACGGCCGCAGACTCCCCCTTGCACTCGGATGCAGAGTCTGACGGATCCGAAGACTTGGAGCTATCCCGTGTCAAGGAGACTGCGCAGCCTGCGCGCAAGCGTGCGCGTTTGCAACCAGAAGCTGCGCCAGCAGCATCCCAGCAGGAGCCTCCTGGTGCGCCTTTTCTGGCCGCCAGGGAGCAGTTTTCCCAGCAAGCCTTGCCAGTGGATGCAGATTTTGCACGAGTGTTTCCTAGTCCCACTCGCATGGCGTACGTGAAAGACGGTGCCGGAAAGCGAAAAATTGTTCATTTGACTTGCCAAGAAAAGGCACTGTTGCAAGATTTGGAGGCACTTTTGGCACAAGCAGAGTGGCACCCCTGCCGCATAGGCACAGAGCAAAAGGCATTGCTCATGACCAACAATTGCCAGCTGGTCAGACGCGTGCGTCGAAAGTGGTATCGCAAACTTACAGAGAAGTGCAACATGCACGACCGACACAGTGGCCACGGTGTGGAGGTACCTCCGGTGTATGTGGAGGTGGCCATGGAGCAGGCAGGAGGGCAGCTTGAAGGCGACACTGGTCGGAGACTTATCTCAGAAGAAGTCTTTGACCTTGCTGTAGGCAGCTTGAACTTGTTCCAGCAGCCCTTGCGCCAAGATGTTCGCGCCAGGATTGGCGAGTATGATGTGTTTTGCATGCAAGAGGTGACGCCCAGCACTCTTCCTGCTATCTTGTCTGCGGGCCGCGAGTTAGGTTACGATGTAGTGAGTCCCGCGCAGCGTGGCCACAGCACGCTGGAAGGCTTTGATGTGCGCATGCTCTTGCGCAACGCTACGGTGACGCGGCTTCGTGTGGGAGTCGTACCTTTGACAGCTGCAGGCGTCCGGCACTTACTGCATGTTCAAGTGCAGGTAACCAAAAACGGAGCATGCTTGGCGCTTGCCACTGCGCACTGCACCGCCAGCGCAGAGTTTGCAGCGCAGCGAGCCTCGGAAATGGAAGTAGTTTGGAATGCCCTGGAAGCTTTGCCGGTGGGCGGCTGCATTTTTGCCGGGGACACGACTGGATGGACATGTCCCATCCCAGTGTGCAAGCATGGCGCTTCGACCGTTGCTTTTTCTTGTCGCGCGCATTTCGCCGTGCAGTTCCGGAAGATGAGGGTGCGACTTTTCTGTCCGCCACTCAGCAGCCTCCTGGTGCGTCTCTTCTGTCCGCCAGTGAGAGCCAGCCCGGCGACCGTCCAGTGCCGAGGTCGGCGCGGCAGCAAACCGTACAGCTCGTCCAGGGCAGCTTTCAACGTGTTTGGGGAGTAGGCATGTCCGACCATGCCTGCATCAGCAGCCGCTTTCTTGTCCAGGCAGGCGCAGGTTTGGAAAATATGCCGCAAGCAGAGTACTTGCGCGTGGTGCGGCCCGGCCTGGGAAGCAAAGTGGCACGCCGTCCGGCAGAACATGAAAGCTGCGCTCGCAAGACGCAGACATATGCCTTTTGCAGCAAAGACTAGAAGTCACGCATGCCGCCAGGCAAAGGGGTCATCTTGGAAGACCCCCGGCGTAAAGGGCTGTACC
The DNA here is from genome assembly GCA_963377175.1 of Effrenium voratum. Taxonomy (NCBI): domain Eukaryota; class Dinophyceae; order Suessiales; family Symbiodiniaceae; genus Effrenium; species Effrenium voratum. The sequence goes on along the minus strand of CAUJNA010002368.1, from coordinate 7,012 downwards.
GCCTGTACGCCCGCAGGAACTGCCATCATGTCAACACGCATGATCCTTTGAAGGCCATGGGCTTGGTGGCAAACGTTGACGATCAGGTAGTGCTGACCATACAGGCAGCAGTTAACTACCTCACAAAATATATGGGCAAGCTTGGCAGCGGCCACACGGCCACCAGCCGGATCGGTGGCCTGCTAGATGATATACTGTGCCGCATGCGCGACGATGAGACCATGACTGTCACGTCGCTGCTATCGAAGCTATTCATCCATACGGCTGTGCCTGACCAGATTTGCTCACTGGAAGCATGGCACGTCTTGATGGACTTGCCGCGCGTGCTGTCCAGCCGATTTTTTGTGAATCTGAATGCCAAGGAGCAGCCTGTGGTCAAGGAGCTGCAAGCCATCCAAACTGGCACGGAGCAAACTACCGTGACTAAGCAAACTAAGGTAGACATGTATGCCAGCCGCTTGGAGAAGCTGCGTTTGGGTGGCGGCTTGTCCGTCGAAGCCGTGCGAAAAATGTCCTTGTCTCAGTTTGTTGGACGCATAGATCGTCGGGGCAGAAACTTGAGCTTGCACAAAAAGCCCGCGATCGTCAAGGAGAAGCCTTACTTGAATCTAGACGGCCGCAGACCGAATGCTAGCGACATGGCGAGATATTGTCTGCGACTGCACAGGCCTTTTACAGCGGCAGAGGCAGATCCCAGAGAGCTGTCGGATCGTGAGGCCATAGAGCAATTGCATGCGTTTGTGGCCTCCAATCAGTGCCCTTTCTGGCTGAAGAAGCGCTTTGCTCAGCAGAATAAAGCCAAGAAAAAGAAATCTTCAGCAGCTGCGCCGTCCGAGGCACGTGCAGCGGACTGCGGCCAGGAGGCCGCTCGCGTGGGAAGCTTGCCCACTGCCGAGCAGCCTTCTCACAGTGTTGCCGCCGCCAGCAACGACGCGACTTTTCTATCCGTCGGGCGGCCCGTAGACGTGCAAAGTGCTAGCACCGCAGCATGTCTGGTAGCCACCGGGAAGGATGCGGCTTTTCTGCCCGTCCTTCCCACAGTTGAGCAGCAAGGTCAGTCTCAAAGTAGCGTCGCTGCAAGTAGCAATACAACTTTGCTGTCTGCTGCAAAGCCTGCTGCTGGTGCCACAGCTCAGAGTGTTCTGGAGGACACCTCCGCAAATAGAGCATCTGTGGCGGAGCAGCATGGGTTTCCGTGGCAGCCAGCGCACGGAGAAATGAGATACTCGGTGCAGGAAGCTTGTCAAGGCAAGAAGCCAACGCCCAAGCGTCTACAGCTGGAGCTTTACTTGGAGGCAATTTTGGGAGAGAGGCCGCGGAAAGGTGGCCCCGCCACGGAGCTCATGCAAAAAGTTGTTTTTCAGATGCTTGCGCTTGATTTGGTGCCGTATGTCAAGCGCGGCAATGGCCTTGTCAAGCCCGGCTTGTCAAAAAAGTGTTTGGAGCAGCTTTGTACAGTGCATTTCAATTACATGGGCTCCCAAAAACCTGCCGGCAAGGAGCAGAAGGCTATCAAGAATAAACTGTATGCAGACTTATGGGAAGAAGTGAAGCACAGGATTCTTCGTGAGTGCGGTGTATGCGTCGGCCACGGCGCCAAAAACCGCATAGCTGTCAGTCAGGGAGCAGATCTGTCCTCGCCAAGCAAAGAGGGACAGTGGCGCTATGCTGTATTCTGTCCCCATCCGTGGCGCCAGGACGATGAAGACTTGGAAGATCCTGAGGAAAGAAAAGCCAAGCGTGCCAGGTTTGTTGCCGGAGCCATGCAGGAGCAGAGCATGGGCCGGCCCGGGTATAACCCGTTGCACGAAGCGCTTGTGCCTTTGGACGAGGATGCTTTGCTTTGTGTGGACAAGGAGACTCGCTCCGAGTGGGATGCTTTGAATCCTTTTGCTTCCAGCTTGCTAGTGCCATTTTGCCTGAGACTCATGCTTGGACTTTACGTGTTGGTCAGGGTGGTATTTCGCACGCAGATGCGATCGCCCTGATTCCAAAGCAAGCAGGTGTCGATGCGGCTTGTCTGCCCGCCGATTCCTCCGCCCCGCAACGTGCTCCACAGCCAGCAGGCGTCGATGCGGCTTTTCTGCCCGCCGACGCTATCGCCTTGCAGCATGTGCCACAGCCAGCAGGCGTCGATGCGGCTTTCCTGCCCGTCGATGCCTCTGCCCCGCAGCTTCCACAGCTTGATCCAACGCAGCAGTCTTTTGTTGCTCACATGTCCGCCTGGTGTGAGGCATACTTGAGCGCGCCATCTGCTTCCGGCGTGAATTTGCCTCTGCCAGCAGATCTGGGTGGTCTTTGGAAGCTGTGCGGCCCCGTCTTGTTGTTAGGGACTGCAGGCACAGGCAAGACGACAACAGTGCAAGCTGCCAATGCAGAGATGGGGCAGCGCGGCATCAAGGACCGCATCGTGCGTGCCGCGTATACCGGTGTGGCTGCCAGCAACATGGGCAGCGGCGCGCGCACCATAGCGTCCTTGTTTCGCTTGCGCCCAAATGGTGGCGGCGGTCTGTCCTCGCTCTCCGAAGAGGACATGGCCGCCATGGCCACAGAGCTCGGAGAGATGGCAGTGCTTGAAGTGGACGAAGTGTCAATGATCGAGAAGAAAGTTTTGGCATACATTCACATGCGCTTGCAGCAGTGGCGGTACGCAACCTACCACCCTAAGCACTGTGACCGCAAAGGCGCCTGCAAGTGTGGCGCGCGCTTGCCTTTTGGTGGCGTCAAAGTCGTGCTTGCGGGCGACTTTGGCCAGCTGCCCCCCGTGGCAGTGAAGGATGACGCAACTTTGCTCAGCACGGCCGCCCAGGCCACGGGCAAAGATCATGCGGATGTCAACCTTGGGGCAAGATTGTTTGGCAGCATCCGCAACGTGATTCGCCTGCGACGTGTGCATCGGCAGGCAGGTGTTTCGCTGTACAAGGAGTCACTGCTGAGACTCCGCGATGCTGCACACACAAAAGAAGATGTCGCGTTGTGGAAGACACACGATCTCACCAGCCCAGAGTGCACTTTGACGGCCGAAGAAATCCGGCGCTTCCACGAAGAATGCGTGCACCTTTTTTGTGAGAAGCAGCGCGCCGGCCAGTTCAACGGCCGCCGTTTGGGCGAGGACGCTGCAGCAGAAGGTGGCACGGGCATTTTGCGCGTGTGGTCGGCAGACTCGAGCCCGTTGGTAGAGCGTCATTCTTGTGACTCCTTTGGCGGACTGCGCCGAGTTTTGCACTGCACCCGGAGCGCTCCCGTGATGCTGACGTCCAATGTTCGCACAGTGTGGAACTTGGTGAACGGCTTGCGTGGCAAGATCGTCGGAGTTGTCCGGCATGCAGCGGCGCCCGTCTTTTCTGACGGCGCAGCAGGTCAGCAAGCAGCGCAAGCGAAATCACGGAACGCAGCAGAGGTCGGAGGCTGCTCAGCATCAAGCTTGAAATATTTGATTGTGGACTTTCCGGGCTACCTTGGGCCATGCATGGTAGAAGGCCATCCAACATACGTGTGCATTGGGCTGCAACGCGTTCGACATGAGCGCATGCCCATGCTCTACCGCGAGCAGTTCCCGCTGGTATTGAGCTATGGCATGACAGTGCACAAAAGCCAAGGATTGACGTTGTCCGATGGCTGTGTGTTCGATATGGCGCACGAGCCTACTTGGCAGCCGTTTCGCACGGTGCCTGGCTTGGCCTTTGTTGGGCTGTCACGCGTGACCGATTTCAGGCACATGGCGTTTCGCCACGTGCCTGACTACTGGGTGTTTCGTGCCGTTGCAGAGACCGCCTTGTTTCGGTACCGCTCCACTTTAGAGGCACAGCTGGACAAAAAGCACGATGAGACTGCTGGACGCCATTTCTTTGGCAAAGCCTCCTTGCAAGATGACCTCGAGCGTCACAGAAAGTGGTCGGAAGCAAAAACTGGAGCCCCATTGAGCGAGGCTGAGCTGGCAGACCTCACTCAAATGCTGTCCCTCCGTGGCGTGCTGCCAGACCCTGGCTACACGGACAAGCCACAACGTTTGCCGGCCAGCAAACTCGGCGGCGGCCGCAACAAGCGTCGCACCATGCGCGGTGTTGCAGGTGCCGACGAAGTCGCTGCGGGAGAAGACGAAGACGGAATGCCGCACGAGGATGATGATGCTTTGACTCCAGATCAGCTGCAGCAGATAAAGGAGGAGGCAGAGCATCGTCAGATTCTTGCTGAGTTCTATGAAGAGCTGGATGCACAGAACTCGACATACCTGACGCGAGAAGAAATGGGCATCAGCCCCGAAGACTGGTATGCGTGAGGGATTATCTATTGCTTCAAAGACTGTGTCTTTTCTGACCGGTTTTGGCAAGCCAGTGGTAGCGCCTAGCATTGAGTGGGCATTTTTGGCACGCTTTGGCAAGCAGATGGTGTGCACGAGCAGCAAGCTGCGCAGCGGGCGCAGGGTACTTTGAGGGGAGGCATCTACAGGAATCTAGACGCCAAGAGTGCCACAGAATCTAGACGCCAAGTAGTGGCACTGCAGAGTCGTAGCGTAGACAAGCTCGTCGTGGATCATTTAGACATTGGTAGTAAGATGATCATTGGTGTTTCCTGGTCGCAGTTGAAGCTTTGGTAATGATCCACATTACGTGAGCTTTCCTTGGGAGCAATTGAAAACGAAGAATCACTTGGTTGGTTCATGGTACGGTTAGTTCTTTTTGTCTGGTATACTGGGCCCTGGTACCAAACCGGCTCCACCGCTGTCAACTCAGACTCCCACACGTGGAGTCACGGGATGAGGGTGGGCGGGTTGACATGTGGAGACCCCTTGTTACATTGGTTTCTTGTTTGTTGCTTTGTGTACGGTACGGTTTGTTCAACGGACACAGATTCCTTCGTTTTCATCAGGTCACGTGCGTCTTTTCTGACCACGTGAGTTGGTGCTGCGTGTATACTTCATCTGACAGATGGCAAAAAAAACAATGCAGACGTTCGCGATGCCGTGAGTTGTGTCCTGGCTACGGTTTTTTGGGAGTGATGTGCGAGGGAGCTGGAGTGATCGCGACGACCATGATAGATATCAGGCAACAGAGGCGAAGGCAAGCTTGGGGTTTTTACAGCATGTTTTTCCGTGTTTCATTGTCGACACCTGCGTTTGTCAACACAACACAGAACAGAGTTGTCTCTTATCCGCAGCTGGTTATGCATGAGCTAAATATGGCTGCAACATTGCAACATCATGACAGCAAGCACTGACACAGCTTCATCACAAGCCCAGGCACCGACACAGCATCACCGCAACAAAGCAGGGAAATCACAGCTTTTTTTTCTTCTAGCAGCGCGGCTTTTCTGCCCGCTGTGCCATGGCTGCCTCAGATGCGCAGTGGTACCGCTTGGAGGGAGACTTGCTTCAGAGGCTGAAAGGCCGCTATGAAGCGGCGCTGGAAGTGCCGCAGCGCAGAGAGGCGAGCGAGTGCTGCTGCTGCCATCGCACACGGGACTTTTGGTATTCCAAGCCGGGGGAGACCGAGTTTCAGATGAGCCAAGTTTGTGAGTACTGCTTCGATGTCTTGACTCAGGAAGTTCCAACTGCGCAGCGGCAGAGGCAGTGCACGCGCTTGACGCTCGAGGGCCACGAGGTTGCAGCCCAGTGGCTTACGTGGCGGAAGTGCAAGCTCAGCGCCGCTTTGTCGGAGGAGGACATGCGGCGCTCGGTGTCCTTGGCCGTGGGCAAAACTGCTTTGCCCAAAGCGCTCACTTGAAGCCGCGTGCAAACAACGCGCCTTTTCTGGCCGTTTTGCGCGCCGGGAGAGAGGCAGCTCGTCGTGTGTCTTTTCTGACCGCGTGAGCTGGTGATACGTGTAGTTAGGCGTCAAGCCACTGCCAAGCACTGCGAATGCACAGCTCAGATCGCCCGAGACGTGATCTGTGAACAGCGGCATCACCTCACTGGAAAAAGCACTGGGTGCGCGGAAACAGTGTTTTTTTCTGAGCCCCTTTTTTTTCAAAAAGATAAGTGGTACGTATTATCGTGCTTAATAGTATGACTTCAAGATGGGTGCCAGGTGAGTACTTTGACTTCCGAAGGCGGTCACGGTGATGCCATGAGAGCTTTGCGCACTGGGAGGGGAGCAAAGGAAACATAGGCTTGTTTTGGTATCGAGCAACAGAAGTGCGCACCCTGGGCTTGAGAATGTCGATGTTATAACGCGGGTTCCATGTGAGTTCTTTTAGATCCGAGGCGGTGATGTGTTTTGGTCTTGGTTGAGGAAGCATCAGGTTGCGCGGCATGCCTGCAATGTTATGTCTTACAGCAATGTCCTACATGATAGCCGAACAGTTCCTTGCACACGTTTATGTATTGTACTGGCTGTGATTGGTTCACGACAAGTACACGTGCAGAACCTCACCTCTGACACTTAGATTAGCTACGCCACTGACACGCACTGCTACTGCATCCGGCTACATCGCTGCCATGGCCGATCTGCCTCGTTGGATCGATGACGCACGCGTGGACTCTGCAGCGATGATTTCAGCCTGTGAGGCGTTCTGTGCCCGGGAGCCCGCGCAAGTTGGGCAGTTTCAAGATCTGTTTCTTATCACCCATAGATGTCCCTGAGAAAGTAGTGCGCCAGGGTGGCGCTTGCCCACGCAAGCCTGTGAAGCGCTGACTTGCAGACGTTGTCAAACTGGTGCTGGCGGGTATCAGTTCCGCTGGTGGCACGCAGCATGGGAAAATGACTACAATAGACTGCGCAGGCCTGGCGCGTGGCGGATGAGGCAACAGCTGCCAGCGCGTGTGTCTTTTCTGACTGCGCGACTGGCGGCCACTGTTCCACCGACATCGAGACGGCGCGCATTGGAAAAGCACACGGCGGGCCTGTGCAGTTCTGTCGTGTCTGTGCTGGGCATACGGTCATGCCCTACCAAAGGAAGTCTTTGTAAGGCCAAAAATAGATGGTAGAGACACGCATGTTGGCACTCTCGCGACGGCACCTGTTTTTTTTGGCTTACTCTCTGCTTGCAGCCTTTTTTGGCATGAGTCCATCAT
>CAUJNA010002367.1:0-36008 GCA_963377175.1 Effrenium voratum | reverse complement strand
CAAGGAGAAGCTTTGGGCCGTTTAGCGACGAGAGAGCCCTTGCTAAAACCCATTAGTAGAGGTTCCGAGTGGCCGCGTTTTTTAGCTTGCGGCGGCGCCCGGATGGCCGATCCGCTATCGCGCCGTACAAGCAGTTTATCAGCGGCCGGACGGCCGCAGCTTCTTAGTAGAAGTTTTTGCTAAAGCTTTAATTAAGAGCTCTTGCTAGGCGCCCTTACTAGAGCCTTTGCCAGGGGCCCTTACTAGAGGCCTTTACTAGAAGCCTTTACTAGAGGCTCTTACTAAGGGCCTTTGCTACAAGCAAATAGTAGAGGTTCCGAGTAGCCGCGTTTTTTAGCTTGCGGCCAAAAGGTACCACCCCCTAGATTTGGCGCCCGGATGGCCGATCCGATATCGCGCCGTACAAGCAGTTTATCAGCGGCCGGACGGCCGCGAAATTACGATTTTTCGGGCGCAAAGCCTAAAGCTTTCATGAAGAGCGCTTGCTAGGCGCCCTTACTGAAGCCTTTGCTAAGGTGCTTTACTAGAGGCCTTTGCTAGCGGCCCTTGCTAAGGACCCTAGTTGAGGTTCCGAGTAGCCGCTTTTCTTAGCTTGCAAGAACCTTTCATACCCAAAAAAAGGAAATTCGGAGCGCGTCGCTAAACGGCCCAGCGCCGTCATTGTTTTCGAAGGCCGCCAGAGGAAGGAAATTTCGCTTCGTCGCTAAACGGCTTGCGACCGGCGCGCGTTCCTCGACCATCAAAAAGCTTTCTTTTGAGAAGCAGCTTGAAAAATGCGACAATCGCAAGCCGTTTAGCGACGATCAAAAATTTCCGGCGGGTCGGGGCCGCGAAAACAAGGAAAAGCTTTGGGCCGTTTAGCGACGAGAGAGCCCTTGCTAAAACCCATTAGTAGAGGTTCCGAGTGGCCGCGTTTTTTAGCTTGCGGCGGGGCCCAAAAGGCCCAACCCCTAGATTTGGCGCCCGGATGGCCGATCCGCTATCGCGCCGCATAAGCAGTTTATCAGCGGCCGGACGGCCGCGAAAACACAGGCGCGGAGCTTCTTAGTAGAAGTTTTTGCTAAAGCTTTAATTAAGAGCTCTTGCTAGGCGCCCTTACTAGAGCCTTTGCCAGGGGCCTTTACTAGAGGCCTTTACTAGAAGCCTTTACTAGAGGCTCTTACTAAGGGCCCTTGCTACAAGCAAATAGTAGAGGTTCCGAGTAGCCGCGTTTTTTAGCTTGCGGCGGACCCCAAAAGGTACCACCCCCTAGATTTGGCGCCCGGATGGCCAATCCGATATCGCGCCGTACAAGCAGTTTATCAGCGGCCGGACGGCCGCGAAATTACGATTTTTCGGGCGCAAAGCCTAAAGCTTTCATGAAGAGCGCTTGCTAGGCGCCCTTACTGAAGCCTTTGCTAAGGTGCTTTACTAGAGGCCTTCGCTAGCGGCCCTTGCTAAGGACCCTAGTTGAGGTTCCGAGTAGCCGCTTTTCTTAGCTTGCAAGAACCTTTCATACCCAAAAAAAGGAAATTCGGAGCGCGTCGCTAAACGGCCCAGCGCCGTCATTGTTTTCGAAGGCCGCCAGAGGAAGGAAATTTCGCTTCGTCGCTAAACGGCTTGCGACCGGCGCGCGTTCCTCGACCAACAAAAAGCTTTCTTTTGAGAAGCAGCTTGAAAAATGCGACAATCGCAAGCCGTTTAGCGACGATCAAAAATTTCCGGCGGGTCGGGGCCGCGAAAACAAGGAGAAGCTTTGGGCCGTTTAGCGACGAGAGAGCCCTTGCTAAAACCCATTAGTGGAGCCCAAAAGGCCCAGCCCCTAGATTTGGCGCCCGGATGGCCGATCCGCCATCGCGCCGTACAAGCAGTTTATCAGCGGCCGGACGGCCGCGCAAACACGGGCGCGGAGCTTCCTAGTAGAAGTTTTTGCTAAAGCTTTAACTAAGAGCTCTTGCTAGGCGCCCTTATTACCCCAAAAGGCACCACCCCCTAGATTTGGCGCCCGGATGGCCGATCCGATATCGCGCCGTACAAGCAGTTTATCAGCGGCCGGACGGCCGCGAAAACACGATTTTTCGGGCGCGGAGCCTTGTAGTGGCTGTCTTTTGCTAATTTTTTCATGAAGAGCTTTTGCTAGGCGCCCTGATTAGAGCCCTTGCTAAGGAGCTTTGCTAGAGGCCCCTACTAGTGACCCTTGCTAAGGGCCCGAGTAGGGGTTGCAAGTAGTTTGCAAAGAGCCCCATAAGATAAGGAAGCTTCAAAGCCGAGAAAAGGAAATTCGGAGCGCGTCGCAAAACGGCCCAGCGCTGTCATTGTTTTTGTTAGCCAACAGCGCAGGGAAATTTCGCTTCGTCGCTAAACGGCCTTCGACCGGCACGCGTTCCCCGCCCATCAAAAGGCTTCTAAGAAAAGGCAGCTCGAAGAAAGCGAAAGCCGCAAGCCGTTTAGCGACGATCGAAAATTTCCGGCAACTCGGGGCATCGAAAACAAGGAGAGGTCTTGGGCCGTTTAGCGACGGCTGCAACAACCCTTTAAGGTTGTGGCCGACGTGGTCAGAGAACAAGTGACTTCCTTGCCGAGATTGAAGTAGCCGCTTTGGCAAAACCCCGCGGAGCCAGAAATAGGGAGGCAGGTCAAGGCGAGGCCAGCCAAGAAGCAAGAGGTTGACCTGTAGGTTGCAAGGCGTTGCGATATTCAAAAACCCGCGACCCATTTTCCGAGCGCTCGAGCTGTTGCTAGCTTTCCTTGTCCTTGCAAACATGGCCCCTCGCAAGTGCCTCGGCTTTGTCGCGAACGCGGAGGGCGAGGCGGCGGACCCCTGCGTCTTCAACGGAAACGGGACGGGCCGCCCGGCGAACGCGCTGACCCACGGGCGCTGCGTTTGGTGTTGCCCGGAGGAGATGGCGCGGCGTTTGGCGAGCTTAAAGCTCAAGAAGTTTCTCATCTACACGCTCGTCAACTTCAAGAACGCGAACGAAGCGGTCTTTGAGAAGGCGAAGGGGCGGCTGCCGGAAGATCGCGCGGCCGACGTCTTGGCAGAGGTTGACGCTCGGCTGGAGCCAGAAGAGGAAGACGACGCGGAAATGGCGCCGACGGCAGACGAGGCAGCGGGCGAAAGCGAGGGGGATGAGTCGGAGGCGCCGCTGGGAATTTTCCCCGACGACCCGAGCGACGTGGGCAAGGGCGAGGAGTGCGTGGACATCGACGCGGTTGACATCGGTGAGGTGGGCTACGGCGACTTGGTAGGCGAGGTCGATTCGCAGTTCGAGCCCCTGGAGCGAGAACACGAAGATATTGAGATGGCCGAAGAGGAGCAAGAGGAGAACCAGAACGAGGCGGAGGCCGCCCCAAAGAAGCGGCGATTGCGCGGCAAGCAGGCGGCGCCCATCTACGGACCCCCGGCGGCGGTCGCAGTGGCTGCGGAAGTGGTGTTGGCTGGGCGCGCGGGCAGGCCGCGACGAGTGTGGCCGAGTCAACAGTGTCCGGGTCGAGACGGCGCGCCCTGTGTGTGGTCCAGCGCACGTCTTGGCAAGCCGGCCGAGATCCAGCCCGGGCGGGGCCAGACTCATTGTCTTTTCTGCGGCGACGAGCAGCTGGACAAAGTCCTTGACCAGCAGCGACGCGGTTTCCAGCTGACGAAGACGTTGACCGCTCTCCGTGAGCTCGACGAGGCAAAGTACGAGGCGGCCCTGCAGAACTTGGCAAGACGGAAAGGCGAGGTCTTTGCGGCAGACTTTGGCGGCCGAGTGGACTTGGCCATCTACCGCGGGGTGGAACGCCAGCGGGCGCCTCGACAGACCGTGTTGGAGCGTTGGAGCAATCTTCTTCAGCGACGAACTCGAGTTCAAGGCGACCTTGACGAAAGCGCGCTAGAGACTTACGAGCAAGCTATTCGGCGGGACCGGATGATGATTCGCCGCAAAGTCTTCTCCCGCGACTGCGTGAAGAAGCGATACAGCAAGGCGAACGAGGCGGCGGAGCTCGCCCGGCTGCCCCTTGCGCCTGCGGACGTCGCGCCCAACGATAGCGGGCTTCCGGCGGCCACGCTGAGCGAGCGCGCAAAGATGGTGGAGGCCTGGCGCAAACACGGCTCTTGGCAAATCTGCGAGGGCTGCGGCAGCGTCAGGCCGCGTCCGCTCCAGCCCGTGGACTTGCGCAGCGTCCGTCAGCCGACGATCAAGAAGTGCCTTCTCTGCCGCCGCGGCGTCTACGTTCCTCAGCCGGAGGACGTCCCGGACGTTTTGCGCAACCTGTCGGACGAAGTGTTGGAGGCGCTGCGGCCCGTGGAGGTGGACAGCGGGCGCTACGAGCGGGCAGAGCACGGCTACCGGGTCCACACGACAATGATCCGCTTTGCTTGGGCAGCGAAGAGCGTGGGGGCAAAGATCCGCGCGTTGGAAACCTACGAGCTGCGCAGCAAGGCCCGCAAGGCTTACCGCTACTTGGCGCAGTCTGACGAGAGTGCGTACGGCGACTTCATCGACAAGCACGAGGACTTCCTCAAGAAGTGCCTGGACGCGTCGGAGCATGTCCGGAAGCGGCCGCTGAGGTTCATTGAGGAGCCAGGGCTTGAGTGCGCAGTTTGGCCACATCTCTACTGGAACAAGAACCTTTGCGAGACAGTCGTCCGCGCCACGGACGAGCGGCGCCGCGTCCGGACGGGCCTTTCTGACGAGGAAGCGTCGGAGGCGGGCGAAAGCGAGGCGGAGGAAGGGCCGGCGCTGCCTAAGGGGCGCCATAGCGTCCGGCGCAGCTGGATGACGAAGGTCTTCAGCCCGGTCGTGGGCTACTCGGAGGATTTCCACTTGCTCCACTTTGTCTACGACTTGGTCCTGTGGAGCAACCTTGGCGGCTGCAAGAACGCGACTCGCGGAATGCCCCTCCGACTTGCCGTGAAGGGCTCGCCAATTTTCCCCGAATATTGGCGTGTCCGCCACCAAGGGCTGATCGACATGCAGCGGCAGGCCGGCGCGCCGGCGCTGTTCCGAACGCGGGCGCCGTACGAGCGGTCCTTCCCCTACCACTCGTGGGTCCTTCACGAAATGGGTTTGGCGGGCCGCAGCCGCCTAAACCTTGCCGGCCCAGAGACGCTCCACATGGCGCACGTCCTGAAGGAGATGGATCGCGGCTTCTTCGCCGGGAAGAACCACAAGGGCTGGAGAGACCACTTGCTTGGGGCGGAGGAGGAGGCAGGCAACGGGGAGCGCCCGAACACAGTCGTCAACTTTTGCTCTAGGCTGGAGTTTCAGGATGGCAAGCGCAAGCCGAAGGGCCAGCAGTACCACGGCCGAGGAACTGTCCACTCGCACTCGCTTGACTTCCTTGAGAACAAGGCGTCTATCAGATTGGAGACCAAGATCGCTGCCGTGGAGCCGCTGGCGGGGGAGCCGCTGCTGCGGGGCCTTGTCTTGGACTCGCAGCGTGACCGCAGTCGCAGCCAGGTTGCCATCCGCGAGGAGCCGTCGACGTGGGGCGAGGAGAGCGGGCAAGTCCGCTTCTGCAGCATAGGGAGGGCGACTTCCACAAGCACTCCGCGCCTACTTCCGGGAGAGCATGGAAGTCACCAAGTGCTCCGCTACGTGGCCACCTACGCCCCAAAATTCAGCGGGTCGTTCGCGAAGGATTGGTTGAACGATGATGCCTCTGACTACAGCATTGCCCGGCGCGTCGCGTTCGACTATCACCCTCTTGAGCCCGAAATGTGGCTGACACTGGCGGGGCAGCTCTTCCCACAGATCAGCTACGGGGGGACATTGAAGCCGATCGTCGCACCGTACCCCGGCATGGCTGACAAGCCGGGCTTTGTGGAGCGCTACGAAGACAGCGACTGGCGCGGCGAAGCGACGAGCTTGATGGACTTCCTTCGCAAGAGCAACGACCAAGGCGAAGTCATCCAGTACCTGAAGAAGGCCTACGCCAAGCAGGCAGCGCCGGCGCAGTCGTTGGAGGAGTTTGCAAGGGCGTATTGCCCGCGAGGCGAAAAGCTGATTGCAGCTTCCACAGTGAGCCGGCTCCGGGATCTGTACTACGGCCAGTGGATGGCCCTGCATGTTCCCTTCCGACATCTAGACGACTTGTTGCTTGAGGACGTTGTTGCCCGCGTTCCGGAGAAGCTGAAGTATTGTGCCTGCGCCTTTGAGAAAGCGCCGGAGTACTGGTCCGACGAGCCGCGGATCCGGAAGGACATGGAGCTGGAGGCGTACAGCGACGACCACATTGCCACAGTCTTGGCTTGGATCCGGGCGCAGCGGCGGCTTGTTGAGCGATACTTGCAGGGCGAGCTTGACCCAAATGAGGAGTCGGAGGTGGAACGGCCAGAGGGCGGCAGCAAGCCTCTAGCTCTAGACCCCTGCCAGCAGCGCCTGAAAGCTCTTGTGGGCAGAAACGTCCAGCGCAGCATAGATGCGCGAGATGCGGAGGATGATGAGAGCTATGAGGCAACGCTGCGGACGGCGGAGAGTTCAAAGATCCTTGCGGCGCTCGGGCCGCCCGGCTCTGGGAAGACAGCGGTCATCCACGCCTGCATCGACGAGTGGAAGACGCGCGGGGCGCGGATTCTCCTGGCACTGCCGACGGGCCAGCTTGCGGCCGAGATGCGGGCGAGGCACCCTGACGTGGACGTCGACACGCGCCACGGGGCGTTCCTCTTTCACAAAGATGTGAACGAGGCGCTGCCGATCCTGACGCAGTACGACTTGGTTGTCGTGGATGAGCTGTCCATGCTGAGCGCAGAGCACATGGACCGCCTGGACGCGATGTGGCGGACGGCCGACCAGCTGCCGTGCCTTGTCATGCTGGGCGATTTCTGGCAACTGCCGGGGCCGCAGAAGCACGCGACAAAGGTCTCGGACAGCGCAGCCTGGCGACACGTTAAGATCCTGGATTTTACCGGGAACCACCGCTGCAAAGATCCCAAGCTGGCCAAGAAATTGGCGGCGCTGCGAACCAGCGTGCCGTCGCAGAAGCTGCTCCGGAAGATCGCGAGCCGCTCCCACCGCGCCTGGACGACCAAGGAGCCGACTGCGTGGGACATCTTGGAGCTTGATCGCAAGACAGGAGGCCAAACGACAGTCATCACCTGCAGCAGACGTGGGGCTCAGTTGATCAACGAGCTGTCGGTGGAGGTGTTCTTCAAGCAGCGCCACAAGAAAACCTTGGCCGAACTGCCGACTGACTGGGAAACAAACCCAGAAAACTACAACGAGCGGGGGCAGCTGAAGAAGGCCGGCGCGTTGGAGCCCGCGCCGCTTGAGATCTTCAAGGGGCAGCGCCTGTTCCTGACCAAGAATATGAACAAGGAGACGGGCTTCGTGAACGGCATGGCCTGCGTTGTAGAGGCCTATGACTGCCGCAGCGGGTGCTTGGAGGTGCTTACAAAGACGGGGGCTCGCTTGGCCGTCTCTGCCATCCACGAGCACGTCGCGGGTTTCGGGCGCGTCAAGTACTACCCCATTCGGCTGGGCTACGCGAGCACTGTGCATCGCATTCAGGGCCAGACCTTACGCCACGCAACCATTTGGCTTGACATCGTGGGCTGCAGGGCCGCAGGATACGTCGCTTTGTCAAGGGTCCAGAGCGACGCAGACTACCTCATCGCTGGCCCAGTGAGTGCCAAGTGTTTCACCCCAGCGATGTAGCAACAGTTTGCAAGACCAAGCCAGGCATGAAAAGCGCGCGCGAAGATGACTAGGCATGACGTAGCGGCACACACTTGGCCCCCCAAAATAACAGTGTGATTGGCCGGAGCGTGTGTCAAGTTCGCCGCCAGTTTTTTTCCATGCCCAATGTTGTCCCTGCAGCCAAGGGCATTGACCGCAGATGCGCAGCCGCGGAAGCACGCTTTTGATCCTGCAGAGACAGAGCTTGGCCAAGGGCGCACGCTTTTAAGCAGAGACAGAGCTTGGCTAAGGGCGCCGGGCTGCCCGGGCTTGCCAATTGGCTCAAAGCGGCCAAGTCGCCAAAAAATGTCCGTGGCTTTAGGGTATTACACTATAGAGCTTCGCTCAAGGGCGCCTTCACGGGCGGCGCCCGCATGTGTCCCCTGGATGCCTTGCCGGGGGGCCGCAAGCTCTGGCGCAGGCTCACGCCGACTAAGCTGTATAGCGGCCAGCGGGAGGCTTTACCCTCCCACAAATGGTTACACCGTCAGATCAAGCAGTGGGGGCTCTCACAGCTCAGCTGCTCGGCCGCTGCCTGGTCTCGGCAGCCGCCGCTCGGCCGGCGCTGTGTAGCGCGAAAGCCGTCCTCGCTGAGTTTAGGGTTTAGGGTTTAGGGTTTAGGGTTTAGGGTTTAGGGTTTAGGGTTTAGGGTTTAGGGTTAGGGTTAGGGTTTAGGGTTTAGGGTTTAGGGTTTAGGGTTTAGGGTTTAGGGTTTAGGGTTTAGGGTTTAGGGTTTAGGGTTTAGGGTTTAGGGTAGGGTTAGGGTTTAGGGTTTAGGGTTTAGGGTTTAGGGTTTAGGGTTTAGGGTTTAGGGTTTAGGGTCTAGAGGGTATATCAAATGGATTGAGAGAAGTTTTGTTGGCTTTCCCACCCACCCAGATAGGTTACCCACAACATAGGCGAGTTTTTCGGTTTTTCCAAATTTCAAGACGGGCGTCGCGAGTGACAAACTCCCCAACTCTGGAAGTCATCGCAAGCCCGGTTGCTAATTTTATCGTGCTCCGCAAGAGGAAGTTGAAACATCAGCCCAGTGGAGCTTTTTTAAAAACCAACAAATGGCAAGATCTTTGCGTTTGCCGCTGGCCCAGCCCAAAAAGGAGCCAAATGGCGAGATCAACACATTTCAAGCTTGGGTGGCCATTTTTTACATTGCGCCACATGAACGAATTATCAGCGGCTGGCCAAGCCCAGAAAGGAGCCACAGACCAGATCTTTACATTTCAAGGCAAAACCCAGAAAGGAGCGAAACGACCAGATCTTTACATTTGAGGGCAATTTTTACCTTGCGCCATATGAATACTTTATCAGCGGCTGGCGAAGCCCCAGAGAGGAGCCGACTGACCAATTTTTACATTGACGTATGAACAGTTTATCAGAGGCTTTGCATTTTGAGTTTGCGTGGCCATATATGAACAGTTTATCAGCGGCTGGCCAAAGCCGAGAAAGGAGCCAAATTGCCAGATCTTTACATTTCAGTCCAGGCTGGACATTTTTATATTGCGCCGTATGAACAATTTATCAGCGGCTGGCCAAGCCAAGAAAGGAGCCAACTGACCAGATCTTCACATTTTGAGCTGCCATTTTTGACATTGCGCCATATGAACAAGTTTATCAGCGACCGGCAAATTTCAAGCCTGGGTGGCCATTTTTACATTGCGCCATACGAACAGTTTATCAGCGGCTGGCCAAGCCCAGAAAGGCTGGCCAAGCCTAGAAAGGAGCCAAATGACCAGATCTGTACATTTCAAGCCAAGCTGGCCATTTTGACATTGCGGCATATGAACAGTTTATCAGCGGCTGGCCAAGCCCAGAAGAAGCGAAGTTGCAAATTTGAAGCCAGGCTGTCGGGTTTTGAAGAAAAAAGAAGCAAGCTCTTAAGCTGGCCCAGCACAAGGCCAAGGCAGCTCCTAAGACCTTTCCCTTCCCAAAAGAAGGAATCGTCTTCCAGGAGAAGAAGACCCAGGAGGGGGGGTTCAAATCGATACCAGAATCCATTAAGGTTTAAATCTCCATTGAAAAGAAGATTTAGGGTTTAGGGTTTAGGGTTTAGGGTTTAGGGTGTGAGCCGAAGGGATGCGCGCGCTCTTTAACGGGGCGCCTGTTGGATAGCTTTCACGGCGCCCCTCATCACTGCGCGCACATCCATAGGCCGTGGACTTGCCCACCCCAAGGCCGCCCTATCACTACTCGCTTAGGGTTTAGGGTTTGCCCTCAGACGCCGGGCGGGCTTTAAAAAAAGAAGCGAGCAAACGCGCACGGAGGCAAGTCGACGTCTTCGCTAGATTTCGCAATTTCCCTGAAGTGTCAGGGGCTCCGAAGCTGAGACAAGAGCTGGCGGTTTCCTCGGGCTCTTTCGGCTTTAGGTTTGGCGCGCGGGACACCGCCTGCTCGTGGCAGCCTCACGACCATACGCCTGTTGGTCGCTGGCTGGCAGCTAGATTTTCCCTAGAATCTCAGGGGCTCCGAAGAAGCCCGGAAAGCTGAGACAAGAGCCGGCCCCTCGAGACTCTTTCGGCTTTAGGTTTGGCGCGCGGGGCACGCGCTGCGAGCGCTCAAACACATCGCAGTTGAGCGCGAGACGACGGAAGTTCCGCGCGAACGCCGGGCCGGCGCGCGGCTTCCGGACAAGCTCGCAGCTTCTTCGGCTCCAGGTTTTGCGCGGGGGACGCGCGGCAAAGCTCGCGGCTCTTAAACTTCGGGTTTCGCGCGCGGGGCGCGCGCTTTTAGGCTTGGCGCCGAGGAGCTCCGGGAAGCCCCAAGAAGCTCCGGGAAGCTTTCGGAGCTGGGAGAAGAGCCGGCGGACCCGCGGAAGTGTTCCTCGAGGCTCTCTTTCGGCTACGCGCTGCGAGCGCTCAAACACATCGCAGTTGAGCGCGGGGCGACGCAGAGCCGCGGAAGTTCCGCGCGAACGCCGGGCCTCCGTCAGCCTCCGGCTCTTTCGACTTTAGGTTTGGCGCGCGGGACACGCGCCGGAGTTACTGGCAGCCTCACGACCATAACCGCCCTGTTGGTCGCTGACTGGCAGCTAGATGTCGCTATTTCCCTAGAATCTCAGGGGCTCCGAAGAAGCCAAAGCTGAGACAAGAGCCGGCGGACCCGCGGAAGCTCGAGGCTCTTTCGGCTTTAGGTTTGGCGCGCGGGGCACGCGCTGCGAGCGCTCATCAAACACATCGCAGTTGAGCGCGAGACGACGGCCCTCAGACGCCGGGCAGGCTTTCAAAAAAAAAATGCGCAGAGCCCCTCCGGGAAGCCTGGAAAGTCCCGGGGAGCCTCCCGGGAACTCCGGCCAAGCCTCCGGAAGGCTCCGAGAAGCTTCGGAAAGCTCCGCCCAGGACAAATCGCGGGCCCCGGGACAGAAGCTTTAGCTCCCGGGACAGAAAGCCAAAGCTCCACAAAAGGAGCCCTATAGGCGGCCCCGTCCGAGCCGGAAAACCCGAGGGGTTTAGGGTTATATAATATACAGACATTCGATGTCTGCATTCTCAGTAACAGAGCTTGGCGACACATCGCTCGGCGTCGCCCGCCTAACCTGCGTCCGCAGGAGGGTTGGCGGGCGGGTTTAGGGGTTAGGGTTTAGGGTCTAGAGGGTATATCAAATGGATTGAGAGAAGTTTTGTTGGCTTTCCCACCCACCCAGATTGGTTACCCACAACATAGGCGAGTTTTTCGGTTTCTCCAAATTTCAAGACGGGCGTCGCGAGTGACAAACTCCCCAACTCTGGAAGTCATCGCAAGCCCGGTTGCTAATTTCATCGTGCTCCGCAAGAGGAAGTTGAAACATCAGCCCAGTGGAGCTTTTTTAAAAGCAACAAATGGCAAGATCTCTGCGTTTGCCGCTGGCCTAGCCCAAAAAGGAGCCAAATGGCCAGATCTACACATTTCAAGCTTGGGTGGCCATTTTTTACATTGCGCCATATGAACGAGTTATCAGCGGCTGGCCAAGCCCAGAAAGAAGGAGCAAAACGACCAGATCTTTACATTTGGGCTTGGAGGGCAATTTTTTTTTATTGCGCCATATGAATACAAAACCAGCGGCTGGCGAAGCCCAGACAGGAGCCGATTGACCAATTTTTACATTGACGTATGAACAGTTTATCAAAGGCTTTGCATTTTGAGTTTGCATGGCCATATATGAACAGTTTATCAGCGGCTGGCCAAAGCCGAGAAAGGAGCCAAATTGCCAGATCTGTACATTTCAGTCCAGGCTGGACATTTTTATATTGCGCCGCATGAACAATTTATCAGCGGCTGGCCAAGCCAAGAAAGGAGCCAACACATTTTGAGCTTGGGTTGCTATTTTTGACATTTCGCCATATGAACAAGTTTATCAGCGACCGGCAAAACCCAGAAGAGAACCAAATGACCAGATCTTTACATTTCACGCCTGGGTGGCCATTTTTACATTGCGCCATACGAACAGTTTATCAGCGGCTGGCCAAGCCCAGAAAGGCTGGCCAAGCCTAGAAAGGAGCCAAATGACCAGATCTGCACATTTCAAGCCAAGCTGGCCATTTTGACATTGCGCCGTATGAACAGTTTATCAGCGGCTGGCCAAGCCCAGAAGAAGCGAAGTTCCAAATTTGAAGCCAGGCTGTCGGATTTTGAAGAAAAAAGGAGCAAGCTCTTGAGCTGGCCCAGCACAAGGCCAAGGCAACTCCTAAGACCTTTCCCTTCCCAAAAGAAGGAATCGTCTTCCGGGAGAAGAAGACCCAGTGGGGGGGGGTTCAAATCGATACCAGAATCCATTAAGGTTTAAATCTCCATTGAAAAGAAGATTTAGGGTTTAGGGTTTAGGGTTTCACCTCGGAAGCGGCGCGCCTCGACCCAAAGGGTCGCGGGGCGGCGCGCCGAGGCGGCAGCTTCAACCCACCCCATTACCACCCAAACTAAAATATTTTAGGGTTTAGGGTTTTGATTTGGAAGCCAGGCTGGCCCAAGAACAATGGAAGCGCTCGAGCGCGCCAAGACAATCGGGCGGGGGCCAAGGGGCTATCAGGAAACGGGAGAAACGTCGAAGACCCGCGAGAGCTTTGACAGCTCTCCCCCAATCTTGGGGGAAGAGGCCCGCAAAGATCAGCCCCAGAGAATCATTTGCGCGACAACGAAACCTCGTTTAGGGCCACAGTCCAGGCCACGGCCGGGGGCGACGCGAACGAAGCCGATGGGCAGTTGCGACCGAGGCCGCCTAGCCCCGAAAAGCTCCAAAAGCGACATCTTGGAGCTGGCCCTGGAAATGGCAGCGCTGTGCTAGAGTTTATATGAAAATAACACGTTGGAGCTCCAAAAGCGGCATTTTGGAGCTGGCCCTGGAAGGCTGTTCTTTGCTGGAGCTCATATAAAGTTGACACTTTGGAAGCGACATTTGAAAGCTGGCCTTGGACTGGAGTTTATATAAAAAGTGTGAGTGTGAGAATTGGCTATGTAGAGCTCCAAAAGCGACATTTTGGAGCTGGCCCTGGAAGTGGCCGTTCTTTATTAGAGTTTATTGCAAAATAACCCATTTTAGCTCAAATGCATTTGGAGCTCCAGAAGTGAAGTGCCAATGGCCGTTTTATCAAGGCCAATGGCCGTTTTATGCTTCATGAGCCCTTGCAAGGAGGCTCATCTCTCAAAAGAAAACTTCAGGTATCTGTTAGGGTCCGGGACCTTAGGTTTTAGGGTGCTATAATATAGGAGCTACCGCTCCATATTTTAGTGCTGTCAGCACAGGTCACCTCTTATGATCGCATCAAGAGCGAGGACGGAGCAGGAAGCTAACTCTTCCTGCTCGCCTTGTCAGGAGTCAGGGCAGCTAGACGCAGCCGGGTCGCTAAGCGCGCCCTGCGCTCGCGATGCTACGACGCTCTAGGCGAGCGGGACAACATCGCGAGCTTTAGTTTAGGGTTTAGGGTCAATCCGATTTCAGGAAACGAGCAACACTTGGAACGTTGGACCCACAGCTGTTGGCTGGAAAACACCACCCGCCCAAGCTCCCAAAGTATTCGGGGCCCAAAAACACATTTTGTTAAAAAGAATCCGGGCGCCCGCGCGTCGAAAGCGACACGTGATTACAAAAGCGTGGGTGGCCGCGAGCGGCCAAAAAATTAGACTCTTGATGCGCAATTTAATAGGAAATCGACAAGCTCGAATCGGCTGCCCAAAAATGTGATTGCAAAAGTCCGGATGACCGCAGGTCGATCAGAAAATGCTCTTCTTAATTGACAGTTTAATAGGAGCTCGACGAGTTCGAGTCAGTTGATTGCAAAAGTCCGGATGACCGCAGATCGACCAAACAAATGCGTTTCTCAATAAACAGTGTAATAGGAAACCGGACGAGTTGCCCAAAATTGTAAAAAGGGCTTGTGTAGTCATATTTTTACAAAATTGGGCAGCCGACCTGAACTCGTCGATTTCCTATTAAACTGTCTATTAAGAAACGCATTTTTTGGTCGATCTGCGGTCGTCCGGGCTTTTGTGGTCACATTTTTGCAAAATTGGGCAGCCGACCTCAACTCGTCGATTTCCTATTAAACTGTCTATTAAGAAACGCATTTTTTGGTCGATCTGCGGTCATCCGGACTTTTGCAATCACGGACGACCGCAGATCGACCAAAAAAATGCGTTTCTTAATAGACAGTTTAATAGGAAATCGACGAGTTCGGGTCGGCTACATAAAATTGGAAAATGCGAGCGCAAAAGTCCGGATGACCGCAGATCGACTAAAAAGTGCGTTTCTTAATAGACAGGTTAATAGGAAATCGACGATTTCGAACGGCCGACGATTTTGAATCAGCTGGCCCGATTTATC
This sequence comes from Effrenium voratum, assembly GCA_963377175.1. NCBI lineage: Eukaryota > Dinophyceae > Suessiales > Symbiodiniaceae > Effrenium > Effrenium voratum. The sequence continues at coordinate 21,581 of CAUJNA010002367.1, read as the reverse complement.
GCAGCGAGCGCTAAAAAACCAAAAAAACCTCGAGTTTTTTAGAATTGGCGACCGGAAACCATGAAAAAACCTGCTAAAACCTCAGAAGCGAAGCAAAAAACCTCGAGTTTTTTAGGTTTTCCAGAAGAAAAATGCAACACTCCCCGCAAACGAGGATCGAGGGCCGAAAAAAAACGCAAAAAACCTCGAGTTTTTGAAGGTCAGCGCAGCCAAAGTGCCGAGAGGGTTCACTTCGCAAGCTGAAAAAGCAAAAAAACATCGAGTTTTTGACGGTTCGAGCCCGGAAATAACGACAGGGCCAGCAAATTTTGAACAGCTAAAAAATCGTAAAAAACATCGGGTTTTTGAGCCCTGGAGCTCCGAAATGACGGCAAAGCCAGCAAAAACAAAACAGAACACAAACTCGCCCAAATCCTTCAGGGTTTAAATTAATATAGAAACTAATTGTTTAGGGTTTAGGGTCAATCCAAATTCCAGGATAGCAAATCACAAGAGCGCTTCATCCACAGTTCTAGTTGAAAAACACCACCCACCCAAGCTCCCATTTCATTGGGCAGCCAAAATTTTTGGCGACAAGTTGGAGCCCGTTGCCGAGCGGCTGAATCGCGTGCTTTTTAATCGCAAACTATCAGCCACAGGATCTTGGATTTGGACGAAAACAGCTTCGAAAGTAGAGTTTTTCCCGGAAGCATTGCGAAGGGTTCTTCTTCTAAAAGCGGCTGCCAACTTCACCTGCCAACTTCTCATGCCAACTTGTCGAGAGTTACTTCACCTGTCAACTTCTCATGCCAACTTGTCGAGAGTTACTTCACCTGCCAACTTCTCATGCCAACTTGTCGAGAGTTACTTCACCTGCCAACTTCTCATGCCAACTTGTCGAGAGTTACTTCACCTGCCTACTTCTCATGTCAACTTTTCGAGAGTTACTTCACCTGCCAACTTCTCATGTCAACTTTTCGGCTGTTATCTCATTCTACTAAAAGCACAAGCTAATTTGTCGGGTGTTACTTCACTATCCTAAAAACACAAGCTAACTTTTCTGTTCTACCTTCACATCTCGACTCTTAATTCTTCTTCTTTTTATGGCGGGGGTAGGCCCGACAGGAGCTTACGAAACGCACCCCTCTGCGGAGATCGTGCGTGTCGAAGCGCTCTCGCTGCGGCGCCGTGCGAATTTGTCTTGACCTTGGCGAACCCTCTGCGGGGATCGTGCGTGTCGGATCGCTCTCGCTGTGGCGCCGTGCGAATTTGTCTTGAGCGCGGCGAACCCTCTGCGGAGATCGTGCGTGTCGAAGCGCTCTCGCTGTGGCGCCGTGCGAATTTGTCTTGACCGTGGCGAACCCTCTGCGGAGATCGTGCGTGTCGAAGCGCTCTCGCTGTGGCGCCGTGCGAATTTGTCTTGACCTTGGCGAACACTCTGCGGAGATCCTGCGTGTCGAAGCGCTCTCGCTGTGGCGCCGTGCGAATTTGTCTTGACCTTGGCGAACCCTCTGCGGAGATCGTGCGTGTCGAAGCGCTCTCGCTGTGGCGCCGTGCGAATTTGTCGTGACCTTGGCGAACCCTCTGCGGAGATCGTGCGTGTCGAAGCGCTCTCGCTGTGGCGCCGTGCGAATTTGTCTTGAGCGCGGCGAACCCTCTGCGGAGATCGTGCGTGTCGAAGCGCTCTCGCTGTGGCGCCGTGCGAATTTGTCTTGGTCGCGGCGAGCCCTCTGCGGAGATCGTGCGTGTCGGATCGCTCTCGCTGTGGCGCCGTGCGCATCTGTCTTGAGCCCGATGAACCCTCTGCGGAGATCGTGCCTGTCGAAGCGCTCTCGTTGTGGCGCCGTGCGATTTTCTTGCTCGCGAAACGGCTTTTGGAAGTTGTCTCGTGGTGCGCGCGCCTGCTTTGGCAATCCCGCGGTCCCGGGTTCGATTCCCCCTGGTCCGCGGCAGCTCCGGCTTGAAAATCGCAGCTTTTAAGTACAAACGTAGTACGCGGAGCGTGCTCCTGCAGCTCCGGCTGGAAAATCGCAACTTTTAAGTACAGACGTAGTACGCGGAGGCTGCTGCAGCTCCGGCTGGAAAATCGCACTTTTTAAGTACAGACGTAGTACGCGGAGCGTGCTCCCGCAGCTCCGGCTGGAAAATCGCAACTTTTAGATACAATTTGCTGGAAAATCTCAACTGTAAATTGCAAATGTAGCACGCGGAGCGCCTCCGCCGCTCCAGCTTTTTGAGGGTTAATTACTTCACCTGCCAGTTTCTCATGCCGAAACTTCGAGAATTACTTCACCTGCCAGCTTCTCATGCCACCTTTTCGAGAGTTACTTCACCCGCCAACTTCTCGTGCCAACTTTTCGAGGAGTTACTTCACCTGCGAGCTTATCATGCCAACTTTTCGAGAGTTACTACACCTGCGAGCTTCTCATGCCAAATTTTCGAGAATTACTTTACCTGCCAACTTCTCATGCCAACTTTTCGAGAAATACTTTACCTGCCAACCTCTCGTGGCAACTTCACCTGCCAACTTTTCGAGAATTACTTCACCTGCCAACTTCTCATGCCAACTTTTCGAGAAATACTGTATCTGCCAACCTCTCGTGGCAACTTTTCGCAAAATTACTTCACCTGCCAGCTTCTCATGCCAACTTTTCGAGAGGTACTTCACCTGCCAACATCGCCTGCCAACTTTTCGAGAGTTACTTCGCCTGCCAACTTCTCGCGCCAACTTTTCGAGAATTACTTCGCCTGCCAACTTCTCATGCTAACTTTTCGAAAGTTACTTCACCTGCCGGCTTCTCACGGCAACTTTTCGAGAGTTACTTCACGCGCCATCTTCTCGTGCCAACTTTTCGAGATTTACTTCACCTGCCAGCTTCTCACGCCAACTTTTCGAGAGTTACTTCACCTGCCAACTTCTCATGCCAACTCTTTGAGAGTTATTTCACCAGCCAACTTCTCATGCCAACTTTTCTCTTGAGTTACTTCGCCTGCCAACTTCTCATGTCAACTTTGCGAGAATTACTTCACCCGCCAACTTTGCCAGCCAACTATTCGAGAGTTACTTAACCTGCCAGCTTCTCATGCCAACTTTTTGAGAATTGCTTCGCCTGCCACTCATGCTAACTTTGCGAGAGTTACCTCACCTGCATCAACTTGCCTCTATGCTTCCGGGCCACTCGTCGTCTAGTTTTGTTTTTTCTTAGCCCTGCAAAGGTTGGCTCGCTTGAAATGCAACCTGGAGCCAAATTGCAAGCATATCTAGGGGTCATTATTTTGCAGCCACACGCCTGCACGCAGCGTTTTAGACTTCGAATCCTTCGCAGGACGAGGTCATTTCCTGGACGGACGAGTGCTAGGAGCCTCTCAGGTAGAATAGAATCCATTTGGGAAACGCCCTCTAAAGAGAGAGGGCATCACCCAGATTTTGGTACATGCCCGCGTGGAGTTCCACGTAAAGTTCCGCTGCAGACTGGCCGCTTCTTCTTCTTTTGCGCACTTTTTGGCCCCAAAGAGAGCGGTGACGAAGCGGTGACGAAGCGGTGACATCGAGGTGAGACAAGCGTTTTTGGGGCCAAAAACGGCCGTTTTGGGACGGTAACAAAAGCCGATGGTGAAATGGTTTAGGCGTTGGTCTCCGAAGCCAGACGTGGGAGGTTCGATTCCACCCTGGTACCTCGGCAGGCTGACGTGTTAGACGCAGGGTTTTCCGCGGTCCGACAGCCCGCCAAGGACCTGGCTCGGAGCCCGACAGCCTCCGAGGTTCTCCCACGTAACACGTCAGCCTGCCGAATTAATCACCGCCGATGTCACCGGTGTCTAGAGAACGAGGTCCGGAACTGGGGCCGCTTTTGCGCACTTTTGCACCCAAAAAGCGACGGTGACGAAGCGGTGACAAGCGGTGACAAGCTCAGCGGGCTGGAATTCGCAGGCTTTTCGGGGCGGAATTCGGAGCACGGCGAACGTCTGGAGCCGGTTTTCGGCGGAAAACAAGCGAACTTGGAGGCCCAGGCAGCACATTTGACGCCTGACACGAAAAAACGAACTTTTCGGAGTTGGCCGTTTTGAGCGCTTTTTGCACCAAAAACGGAACGGTGACGAAGCGGTGACATCGCTGGTGACAAGTTCAGCTGGTTGAAAATTATGCAGTTTTGCAGGGTTTTTGGACCAAAAATCCCAAACAATTAGGGTAGTATAGGCAGACATTCCTTACTACTTGTGCGGCCTGTAAGAATAGCGTTTTGTGGCCGAAAACCGTGCAAAAGCTGTTAGTCCAGGGCGTATATTTATATACGGCCTAAATGTCTCGTGCCAGCTGGTCAAAGCTGGGCGGAGGCAGGCTCCGGCGTAACTGCCCGGAACTGGAGCTCGCCCCGCAAGCTTCACTGACACTGGGCAGGGCCACGGGGTTCAGGCCCCAGGAGAAGGGGCGCGGCGTGTTGGACTGCCTGGGGGACACGGAAGCCAGACTGCGAGGCTGCGCGGCTGCTTGCGGGGCTGCCGGAAGTGCTGCTGCGGTGCGCAGCGTGAAGTGCTAAGGCTGCGTGGCGTTGTTCATGCTGTTGGCGGACCGGACGTTCTGCACGGCTGCGTCCTCACTGCCCTGCTAGGCCGGAAGAACGTGTTCTCCAGACCAGCCCGTGCCGCGGGCGAGACCGTAGGCTGCGCGCCGACTTCTGCCGCGCCAGCCAGCGTTCCAGCAACCTTGCCCGCGGGCGCCGGGCCTTCAGCCAGGCGTACCTTGTTTGTCACAAGCCACTTCTACCCTGGACGATTCCAGCAAGAACCCGGCTGGCGGAAGGACCAAGGCTACGGCGGACCGCTTTGTTAAGGACGACCTGCAGACCCCGAGGCCGGCGCCCTGGCCAGCAACGGTCAGGCGGGCCAGCACGTTCAGGCGCATGTACTTAGCTGCGTCCTGGGGCAGCTAGAGCGGAAGGCCTGCGCGGCTGCAAGCCCCGCTCCCCGCGCCACAAGGTCCGCTGCCGCCTGAGCGCCGGCCGTGCTGCGCAGACGTTCCGTGATGGAGGGCGGCCCCGGGCCAGCCGCAGCCGCCTCCGCAGATCATAGGTCGGCTCAGACGTGGAGCGCCTTCTGGACGAGGCGGGGCAGCGCGCGCAGAAGGTGGAGCGTGGCGCAGCGCAGTCGTTAAGAAGACGGCGGCCGTGGCTGCGGGGACTTGCGGTCCGGCTGGTCAGCGGCTCATTCCGCTCAAGGTGCCCACCTGCTCAAAGCGCGGGCGCTGGTTGAAGCCGTGCGCCCAAAGCGTCTTTATTTACTTTTGCGCAACTTCGCCCGTTCCACGCCCCGGCGCTCGGCGCGCTAGCGTAGCTGGGGTACCTGCGGCGCACGGCCTCCGTCAGCCGGCTCACGTTGTCCGGGCCCTGCTGCGCCTGCCTGCGTTCCCCAAGCCAGTTGTTAAAGACCCGCGCCTTCTCCAGTTCTTGGTAGCGCTTTGGCTGCAGGTTGTACTGTAAGTGAACATACCAGAGACGTGTCTGCGGGGTCGCAATTTATCCCCTAAAACAGTGTTGCAGAGCAAAGGGCGACGGCGTCCGCCAAAGGCGGGTCCTGGTCGTCCAGTCCCACTGTGAGTTTCACTGGCTTGGGCGGAGTGCGTGCAGTGTCCGTCAGTGGATAGCACGAAGCCCAGTAACGCTGTTGCGCGTCAAGCGTCTGCCCAAGGGACGTGGCAAAGCAGGCTATGGCGCGAAAAGAATTTTGTTCGGAGTGACTGTTCAGGCAAGGCTTTGTTTTAGGCTGCGGTAGCGTTAAGCACTAGGTGAGGCACGTTAGCAACAGCAAGCGGTCGAACAGCCATTCAGTCGCATCTTAGCCTGAGCCTTGCCCACTGCAATGAATGTGAGAAGATAAAGTGTCGCGCACGGATCTGAAGCGACAGCTTTGTGAGCAGTCCAAGTTGCTAAGTTGGAAATGCGGCGTCTTGTCTGATTGCTTTGTTCAGTATTCATTGTTAGCATTGTGAAAAGCCTGTCAGCCAAGGAAGAGACGTCGTCTCATCAGGGCTGCGGGGCGCTTGAGTGCCGCCGATCTCGAGTGGCTGATGCGCGGCAGAGCCATCCACGACCGCGGCGGGGCAAGACGAGGCTCCGGTGGCGCAGCCAGCTGCTGAGCCAGGACAGGCAAGCTCCGCGACGGCAGGGCTAAGTCCGACTGCCAAGGCGGCAGGGCGAAGCCCAGCTGCAGGAGGGCAACGTTCCACTGCGGACGAGGCGCAGCCAGCCGCCGAAGAAGCTCAAGTTGCCTCTGATGTCGAAGACTATCAGAACGCAGCCGAAGAAGTGGACGACACCACCAACAAATGAGGCTGCGTGTGAAGCACATTGCCTTATTCTTGCGCAAAGCTCAGCCAAGCCAAGCTAAGCTGTAGCAAAACTGTGAGCTGCCGCCTCGTGTAAAACGTGAGCCGTGTGCTGCAGGATGCCACTGGCCAGGTGTAACGCTACAGAATGCTTTAAATAAAGAGGGGGGGGGGTATCTTTTTTTTCTATAGCATTCTGTAGCGTTACAGTTGGGTTCGCGCCCGACATCACGAACAGTTGAAACTGTAGTTGTGCATGACCGCAAGCTTTTTGGCCAGAGCAGTGAGCAGGCTACCATTTACCTGCTCCAAGCAACGGCATGCCCATTTTGCCTCCTGACGGCTTGGTGAAACGTACCCGTGAAGTGGGGATCGAGGGGAACCAAACGCGATCTTCAAGATGGTGCACCCGGACCAGGCAGGCAGGCTGTGGCCACCGTGCGGTCCACTGCATTATGCGAGTCCGCTCAACTCAACCCAGCCGAAGTTTGTAGAGCTGGTGCAGCAAGCGCAAACGCAATGCAACTGGCTGCGCTGCTGGGCCATTGACAACGGGCTGGCAGCTGTGCCATGCCCGGTGGCGGCTGCTGCCGCAAGCGCCCAACGGCAGAGAGTTCGCGAAGATCGGCCGCCGCAGCTGCCCGGCCAAGCGGCAGCCTCAGCATCTTAGCCAGAGAGTCAGACCAAGGAAGAAAAACAGGCTTGCAGTGCGCGTGTGTCATTTGTTTGTCTTGCTTTGGTGCAGTAGGCTTGGCATCTTCGACTGCCTGAGTTATGGACTGCGTGGGTTGGCTCAGATATGGACTGTGCTTCAGCTTTGCTTGGGTAGTGATGCCTGTCAGCGAAGGGTCTGACTCGGCGCGCAGTCGCAGCACGGACTGTAGTGAGTGGATTGATCTTGTCTCGCAGACCCGCGAGAAGGCAGAGCCGGCGCGGCAGGCTTGGCCGGGCTCAGCAGGAAGCTTCGATTGGCAAGAGGCTGTTGGACGAGCTGTCGGCTCGCAGAGAAGTGGAGGCGGCGCAGAGGCGGCAGCGGCAGGGCAGGTCGCGCGGCGCAGAGCAGATGGCCGCGCCGCAGTCTGAGGGCCGCTCCTGTGTGCCCGAGTGCTGCTCCGCTGCTGCGGGCATGGTCCGCCCGCAAGGCTATCAAGGCGACACCGGTTCCTATTGGTGCGCCATAGCCCGCGTCAGGGAAGGCAAGATCCCCGGAAAGGCTCGCGGTGATAGGTGTTGGTACTCATATGCCGGCAAGGAGCACTACACCAAAGACTTCGAGATTATGCGCGGCCAGAGCTTGTCTCGCACTGTGGATGGCGCAGAGCCGCAGGGAAAGCAGCTCGACAAGCACGGAGAGCTGTGGTGCGCGGTGGCTAACTCCTACTTTGGCAGAATCCCACAAAAAGCCAAGGACGGACGCTGCTGGTTTCCGTATTTTGGCCAAGAGCATGTGACCACGGACTTTTTTTACGTCTCCTGAGCTCGCGGCGTGGGAGTAGGTGGCTTGGGTGGGCGTCGGGGCTGCCGAAGCCTAAGGTGCAGGAGTTGGGCATGAGGAGAGCTGCCGAGCAAAAAGTGAGCTACTGCAGGCAGAATTGTGTAGCTGGTTGTCGTCGGAGAGAGAGTTGGCATGAGCTGAGTGTAATGCTGTATGTGCGGCTCGCCAGTTTGTGTTAGGGCCGTCTAGGGCTTAGGGATTGGGCGTGTGCGTGGAGAAGCTAGGCTGCTGTGCATTCTCGGCTTCGTGGGCAGTGTGGTCCACCGTCATCTTCTTCCCGGGGCAGATCTGAGGCTGTGTGTCAGAGTCCGTTGCGCAGTGAAGCTAAATGCCGGAGCTTGCTGCTGGCATTTCGGATGACCCTCGACGCGAGGGATGGCCGTGCTTCCGGAAGCATGTCACGCGGGCGCGCGGCAACCAGCATGCTGCGTGGATGACCTGCCAGAGATGGGCCCTGAGGACGAGCTATGTGACGAAGGCCGCGGGGCACGGACAGCGTCGAGCTCTAGGCATCGCTGCCGAGATTCTTGAGACGGCGCTCGCGGAATTGCAGGATGTAGAGAGCCCAGAGGACTGCACGGAGAAGATTGTGACGGGCAAGATCATGGAAGTGAAGGGGCGACAGCTTCAGGCAAGCGGAGGAGGGCTGGACTACTGCGTGAGACCGGGCACCAGCGTCCCGGCCGCAAGGAAGTCCGCCGAGGGGATGGGGAATCCCGTGGCGGCCGCCAGTGGAGAGGCCGATGGTCCGACTTCGACATGGCTCAGCCGACACCGCCCCGCTGCCGGCAGGGCAAGAGCCGCAAGCGTGCCGCCGTCGGTGAAGACGGAGGACCTACGCCGAGAGACAGGCGGCGCTGATCAAGAGTGGGAAGAGCTGGACAGGCTGGAGGTTGAGCTCATGGAGCGCAAGGTCAGGCTCGGCGCAAGGCCGAAGCAGCAGCCGCACCAGCGGCGGCTGGCAGCTGCCGGCGTCTGAGCCCTCTGTGGCCTCCTGGCTGCGCGACAGTGTTCTTGGGCGTGGCTAGTTGGCAATCCAGGCCGAAGGCCGGGATCTGGCAGCTTGTTCTGAAGTGGAGTGCGGTCGCCTGAGACTGACCAGCCTTGGTCCTGGCTAACGCCCAGTGAATGTGCTAATGCAAGTGAAGCGACCTGCGCAGTCAAAACTTGTAACTCACTGCTTCTCATGATTTGTGGGATTTGCGGTCGTTTGAAGTTGTGTTGTGAGCTGAGCTTGCAGCATGTATTTGCGCTCCGGCTCAGCTGCGTTCGGTTTGTGTCAGATGTGTTTCGCAATGTTTCTCCCGTGCCCCGGTGCCAAATGAAACCTTGTCAGCAGTAGTGGTGAGACGAGGCAAAATCGGCTGCGACCTCATGAAACTTCTCCGGGAGTCGGACAGCAGTTTGCGAAGTGATGGGGACGTGCGAATCCGGAAGCTGCCTTTTGCTTCTTGTCGATGCGCGCTGCTCCGGCAAGTGTGGAGAGTGGCTGCGTGGGGGGGGGCGAGTGCTATGAGCCCGCAGACCGGTGGCATATTGTGAAGACTGGGAGCCAAGTCGAAGGCCGGGCGTCGGCGAAGCTTCTCGGCGATGCGTGCTACTCTGGCAGCTGTGGAGACTGGCCGCGTGTGGGGGCCAGCACTATGAGCCTCCTGCGTGCTGCAGACCGCTGGCATCTTGTGAAGACTGGGAGCCAAGTCGCAGGCTGGGCGCCCACAAGAATCAGTTCTTCGTCTCGTTAATCCCGCCCACCCAGGAAGGAACGGTCGCGAGTACGACCTCTTCCAGGCAGTTGGCCGACTGCCGGCGAAAGAACGGGGAGGCCGGTCTACCCAGGAGGGAACTCAGCCAAGACTACGACAACACCTTCAACGCAGTAGCCGACTGCAGATTGTGGGGAGGCATGCGCAAACGTCAAGGTCTCGTGCATGGTCTCGTGACAAATGTCACAGCTGGCCAGTGGCACCCTGCAACACACTGCGCCAACATCACGAAGAGTTGAAGCTGTAAATGTGAGCGCCTCGGCGTCAGCATCATGCAGAGAGAGTGTGTTGTGCAATTGATGAAGCTTTGTGTTGGCAGGTGGGTTGACATAAATCCCCTGCATCATTCTAGGATTACAATTTATCAAGGACGAGCAACGGCGGCTTGGCGGTGGCGAGGTGGAGCTGGTGAGAAACTGCGTGCAGTACTACCAGGCGAGCAATTTGGATGGGAAGCCCCACGAAGTTCTGGCTTGGTTTGCAAACTGCTTGCTGCGCATCCGATGCAATTTGGAGAGGCAGTTCGTTGACCCGGACGCAACCTTGTTGCCATCTACGTTGCCAGCAGCTACTGAGTGCGCGGCTCCTGTGCATCCGAACCGGGATGTACTTGTTTGGGAGCTGGAGGATGCTGCCAAATTTCTTTCTGAGACCAAAGAGTTTCACGCGGCGCACTGGCATTGGTTGGGATCTTTGTTCGGGGAAAGCCTGGCAGTTTTGAAGTTGGAGGTGCAGAGAAAGATCCACAAGGCAGATCAGGTCGAAGGCCAGATCAGACTGGACATCGAGCCTGTCGAGAAGACCCGTCGAGGCAGGGCTTCTGCAAGTCAACTTGACCATCGTCTGTGGATGCAACCGGCCAGCAGGATGCAACCGGCCAGCAGGTTGCAGTTGTGACGAGTGTCACACTCAACTGCATTCGGTTTGGACCAGATGTGTTTCAAAATGTTTCGTAATTCCAGTTTTTGAGGTCTTCCATTGCAAGGGATGGAAGTGACATGTGCCGCACTCAGCTGCATTCGGTTTGGACCGGATGTGTTTCAGTTTCTTGAGGTCTTCGATTGCAAGGGATTGATGTCACATGTGCCACGCTCAGCTGCATTCGGTTTGGAGCAAACGTGTTTGACAATGTTTCGTAATTCCAGTTTCTTGGATCTTCGATTGCAAGGGGTTGATGTCACACGTGCCGCACTCAGCTGCCTTCGGTTTGCATCAGATGTCTGTCCACATGTTTCGTTATTTCAGTTTCTTCAGGTCTTCGATTGCAAGGGATTGATGTCACATGTGCCGCACTCAGCTGCATTCGGTTTGGACCAGATGTGTTGCGCAGCAGGCGGGAGTAGGCGTGCGCCCAGGCCGAAGGCCGGGGTTGCGTCCAGTCCGAAGGGCGGGACTTGTAGACTGCGTGTTTTCTTTTATTGTTTGGCGAGCGGCGGGTAGTTTTTGTTGTAAAGGCAAGCGCGGCTGCTCGAGAGTGACCAGCTCTGATTGGCTGTGGCCATCGCAAGTGCCGGTGCAAGTGAAGCGGCAGTCGAAGTCGAAAGACCGAGCCCACTGGCTTCCACCAAGGGCGGGGATTGCAGCTTCGTGGAGTTGAGTGTCCGGCTTTTTGATTGCATGCGTGTACTGTGCCTGGCCCGCTCAGGTTCGAGCCCTGCCAGTTTGGCTGACTCGGCGTAGTTTTTGTCGGCCCGGCCATGAGGCCTGAGTGCGCGCCCATCTTATCCTTGGCTGACAGCACAGCGGTGGGCTTCGGTGACAAGTACGGCGTGCAGCTTGTGGATTCTTCGAGCAGGCGTCACTGTGTCGTCTGGTGCTGCGGTGGGTCTCTGGTGACCGGCTCCTGTTGTGCTGGGCGAGACGCTTCCGAGCGTGGCCAAGCAGCTCGTGTGGAGGCAGATTGCCACGCGCCTCGGATTCCCGGATGTGACAGATTTTCTAGCTCAGAGGCTGGCGGTGAGCCTTGTGGCGGGACGCGGAAGCGTGCCGGAAGGCACTGCGATCTATGGCGACCTGCATAAACATCGCAGCAGTTGGCGCGTGCGAGAGACGAGCAAGACCATTTTAGACACGCAGGACAGCTGGGCGCAGGACAGCGAGCCGTTCTATCGGCGTGGCCTGCACTTCTGTGGCGGCAAGGATCGACAGCGCCGAGTTTATTGCCACGTGATCGAGGAGGCGGCGAAGTTGGCTGTGGGCCCGGGCACGACGCGCGCAGAGGACGACACGGTGGACTGCGACCTGGCGGTCGTCATCTGCTGTTGGTGGAACAACGTTCCGAAGACCGGAGACAAGTGCGCTCCTATGCATCGGAGAAGTTTGGTGAACTTGTGCTCGGAGCTGCAGCTTTTGCGTCACTGGGAGCAGGACGCCGTGGACATGAGGACGTTGTTGCAGATCGCCAGCGGCTGGGCGAATGTCTGCAGCGAAACGAGCCTGTGGGCAAGGAGGCACGATGAGAAAAAGATTCCCTTGCGGTGGCTGCCGCGACGGCTGGTGCAGACATACTGTCGGGAGGACCATCGGGTGCGCACGCACGCCGGCTACTTCGCGAGAGAGTTCGATCGAACCTTTGTCGACGATGACCAGCAGTATGCAGAGTTTTGCAAGTTTGCCTCTACGCAATCTGTGAATCTTTTTCGAGAATACATCAAGCCGTGCCACCGCGCCGATGTTTGGCGCTACCTGCATATGTACCGCCGCGGTGGAGTATACCTGGACTTCAAGTGCGGATTGCTTCAGCCGCTCTGGAGCTGGCTTCTGGAGCTACAAAACGCTTGCATGCAGCATGAGCTGGGCCGCCAGGGCGAAGCCCGGGCAGGCGCTCAGTGTCCTCCATTCATGGTGACGTCCTTGCGCACATTCAGCCACAAATACGTGTGTCAGGGCTTGATCATTTGCTCCCCGCGGCACCCGCTGCTGGCTCGGGTGCTGGGAGAGGCCATGATGACTCCGCAATCCGAGCTTGCAAGCAAGGTGAAAGGCAAGGGGTACCTTACTTTCTGCAGGCAGTTTTACCAGACGCTGCAGAAGGGTGCCCAGCTGAAGAAGTTAGAGCCTGGCTGGGTCGACGCCGGCCCGTATGGCTGGGTGTGCCTTCTGAAGGAGGACAAGCTGGTCACCGACAAAGCCCTCCAAGTGATGCAGTTGACCAAGCCATTTTTAGACACGGACGACCAATTCGTTTCGCTGCCATTTGACGGCCACATAATCCACAGCGGGAACAAGCATCCCGCGCAGACGGAGCATTGGCTGCTGGCTACGCGATGTTGGGGCTGGAACCAAGGTTGGAAGGAGGATCGCACGCGGGCCGACACGGCTTTTCATCAGGCAGCCAAAGGTCACCGCGCGCAGGCGAGCGCCGCGCAGGTGGTCGCTTGCAGACCTCTAGACGGAGACCTGGCGGTTGCCGGCCGGGTTTCTAATCTTGTGTGTTGCAAATAGCGTTTCGAGCGGGGGTGACTATTTTTCATTGCTCGTGAGGAGCGCCTGGCTCGCGTGGACACAGTGGCGCGCAAGGTGATGGAGCTCTACACGAATCAGAAGGACAAGACGGAGTACAACGATCTGCAGGTGCAGTGCCTGGTGGGCCAGGGGCTGGTGTTTCCGCAGGCCTACGATGCCCTGACATGCGTATGGTGCCGCAAGCAAGAGAAGCTCTTCAGGCTTCAGTCGCTGGCGGCAGTGTTTCAGCACTTCGAGAGCCAGAGTCACGTCAGGTCACAGGACGACGGCGGAGTCACTCACACGCATCCCGCCCCGCAAGAGCAGCAGCCGCAGGTGGAGCAGGAGCAGGAGCCGACAGACGAGGAGCCAGTCAACGACCCGGCGAGCTCCGGTCTGGAGTGGTCGAGCGACAAGCGTCTCCCCACCAGTGATGAGCTCCTAGAACTCTCCAAGGAGCAACAGGAAGCAATTTTGGGTGGATCGGGCGATTTGTCCTTCAATATGTTTTCGTGGATTCGAGCTCTCGTCAGCATTGTGTACGACTTCAACGAGGGGCTGCCGCAGTACTGTGCAGAGCAAGTCCTCGTTCTTTCGAACTGCGTGCCTGCAGAGTTTCAGCAGACCCTTCAGCACCAAACCACCAAGCAAGGCACGTCATGGCGTGAGTTTATTTGCAGCCTCCAGAAAACCACTCCCGTCACCAAGAATCCGGTCCTCTTGAAGTTTCGTGGAAAGCGTGTGGAGGAGGAGGTGCTGTCAAGCCAGTCCAAGCTGTTGGGGATTGGCTACTCGTTGCTCCAAGCGGCGCTGGACGCATGGGCTGTTGCGGCGGGCCACGACAGCAAGTTCTGGGAAGCGTCGGACGTTTTCCTCATGATCGCCAATTGCCAGGCTATCAAGCGAGAGCAATCTCTACGCAAGGATGCGCGGTTTCCGGACAGCAAGTTTCGGATCTTGCGCAAGTTGGCTGACGGCAAAGAGGTGTTGGCCTTCCGCGTGGTTCCCACTGCTGCCCGGCAGTTCGACAACCCAACCATTAACCAGTACTATAACGGCAATAGTGTGAAGTTGCATCGAGCGGTGGTGCAGTCGCAGAGCAGTCACAACCCGCAGCAGCAGCCAGCCAAGAGACAAAGACACGGTTTTCCCGAGGAGCCATGGTCTTGTCTGCCTGCTTGGCGCTCCGGCTGGCATTATGGCTGGCACAGCGAGTGGGAAACCGGGTGGCAAGACGGACAGCACTCCGGGTGGGAGAGCGGGTGGCAAAATCGCTGAGAGCCCGACGTCAGGTCCAAGGCCAGACGCGTGTCTAGGTTGTCTAGCTGGCTTCCGCGTAGTTGATGCTTCCATGGCTGAAAATTGGCCGTGTCCGTGACCCTAGAATTAGGGTCACATTGCGTGCCCTGCTTGTAAGAGCATGGAGTGTTCACCAATAGTATTCTGCGGTTCGCAGCGGCAAAGAAGCTTGGCACAGGTTTTGCGCGCACTTCACAGCAGCCTTTCCGCAGCCAGGCGTTGCGCGCAAGACATTTGTTGCAAGGCAGCAGTGTTTGTGCAATTTTGGGTCAAGAAGTTTCGGACGGATGCTAGCTCTGTAGCCTGTAGTCTCATGTGCGGCAGACCGGCGCAGTCCCATGTGCAGCAGACCGGCGCATCGAGCTCAGCAGCTCCGGGAAGTGTGCTCAAATTTGAAAAGGCAGCTGAGGGAAACCAGCAGCTCGACAGATGCGAGCCCCAGGAGCGACGCGGCGCGTCGCCGGATCACTCCGCATCTTCGAAGGTGCATTCTGGCTTCGTTTGCCATGGGAGGTGTGGCGGCCGCGGAAGAGTTTGCTGGCGCCAAGTTGGGCGACGCTGAGCTAGCTGGACAGTGCGTCGCGGCGGCAAGTCTGGCTGACATTGGACGAGCTGGAAGCTCTGATGCACGAGACTGGAGGCTGGCCCGGAAGCAGGGCGCCAAAGCGGCGGTGGCGAAAGCTGTAGCCGCGTGCAACGCTGCTGGCCTCCGGCTTCGCTAGAGGTGCTTGAGATGTATCAGCGAATGCTTCCAGAAGACGAGCGGTTGCGAGGCAGAACCACTCGCGGCAGAAGACTCTGGACGCAGCGGTTTTGCAAGCAGTGGAAGTTCGTGCGTCGCAGAATTGGTCTGCATCAGGTGGAGCTGACTTTGGCGCAAAAGGGCACCTTGTCTTCAAGTCTTTCTTTTTGGTGTTTTTGTTATGCCTTTGAACATGTATTTCGTGACCTCTAAATCGATTTTGGGCTATAGTGAAGATTCAACTAGGCAGGATGGCTCCGTTTTTTTGCAGTGTCTGCAGCAGCAGTTGGGTCTGTCAGGAAGCTAGACTGCGCCAGTTTTTTGAGCTTTTTAGTGACGCCAAAAATGGGTACACTTTTTTGCCCCAAAAAGAGGGTCGTAATGAACTACCGCTAGCTCGTGGAGATGGTTGACCCACAAACTGGGTTCATTACTTGTGCTCAAGAATGGGTATGCAGGCACAAGTGTATTGGCAATGGCTCCGACACACTCAGCTGAAAGCTCAGCACCAGGGCAAGCCTTTGCTTTTGATTAACATCGACGAGACGCCGATTCCGTATCACATCAAGCCAGTCACAGGAGTCGTGAAGAAAGGATTTGGCGGTCAAATTGCAGTTTCAACAAACGAGAAGCGAGGAACGGCTTCGCTTTTGGCAACTGTCTGCAACCGGCCGTCTCTGCAGCATCTCATGCCTTGCTTTTTGCTCTGCAACACTCATCGTTTAGCGGTGCGAGTTCGCAATCGCCTGGTGTCGTGGAGTAATGGCGCCTCCATGATGCGCGTGGTGAGCCGCATCAATCGAGTGTGCGAGCCGTACAAAGAATTCTGCCAGCCAGTGCTGCTTCTGGACACAGCGAGTGCTCACATTGCGCCGGAGACTTTGCGCTTTGCGAGGGCATGTTGTTTGGAAGTCGTCATCATTCCAGCTGGCATGACGCCGCTGCTGCAGGTGGCAGACGTGTTTGTCTTTGCCTCTGTCAAGCAGCTTAAGTCAGGAGTTTCAGCGCATGAGAGTGACGCAGCAGCAAGTGACAGTGCGCGACTGGATCCAGCTTCTAGCCAGGGTCCCTGGCTGGCTTCAAGAAAAGTCCTGGACGGAGGCATTTGCAGCAACCACTGGCCTCGAAGGCGGGTGCTTGACCAATCACCTAGAAGCTCTGCAGATTTCTCACATTACCAACAGAGCGCGGCCTACGTTCCAGCAGCTGTGTTTGGTTTGGCCACGGACGCGCTTTGGCATGCAACATTATCAAGCACTGTTTGGAGGTCGGTATGTTGAGCACGCAGTCCGAGTTGAGTAGCCAGCAAATGTCGACAGGACGAAGTCCGGTCATTTTTTTTTGCGCTGCCAACAGCGAGGTTTGCTCGTTTGTTTCGCTACTGCAACGCTACTGTGAGTGAACATACCAGAGACGTGTCTGCGGGGGTCGCAATTCATCCCCTAAAACAGTGTTGCAGAGCAAAGGGCGACGGCGTCCGCCAAAGGCGGGTCCTGGTCGTCCAGTCCCACTGTGAGTTTCACTGGCTTGGGCGGAGTGCGTGCAGTGTGCGTCAGCGCGAAGCCCAGTGACGCTGTTGCGCGTCAAGCGTCTGCCCAAGGCAGGACGTGGCAAAGCAGGCTATGGCGCGAAAAGGATTTTGTTCGGAGTGACTGTTCAGGCAAGGCTTTGTTTTAGGCTGCCGGTAGCGTTAAGCACTAGGCGCAGGCACGGTTAGCAACAGCAAGCGGTCGGACAGCCATTTCAGTCGCATCTCAGCCTGAGCCTCGCCCACTGCAATGAATGTGGAGGAGATGAAGTGTCGTCGCACGGATCTGAAGCGACAGCTTCGTGAGCAGTCCAAGTTGCTGAAGTTGGAAATGCGGCGTCTTGTCTGATTGCTTTGTTCAGTATTGTTGTGAAAAGCCTGTCAGCCAAGGAAGAGACGTCGTCTCATCAGGGCTGCGGGGCGCTTGAGTGCCGCCGATCTCGAGTGGCTGATGACGCGGCAGCAGCCATCCACGACCGCGGCGGGGCAAGACGAGGCTCCGGTGGATGCGCAGCCAGCTGCTGAGCCAGGACAGGCAAGCTCCGCGACGGCAGGGCTAAGTCCGACTCCGAGGCGGCAGGGCGAAGCCCAGCTGCAGGAGGGCAACATTCCACTGCGGACGAGGCGCAGCCAGCCGCCGAAGAAGCTCAAGTTGCCTCTGATGTCGAAGACTATCAGAACGCAGCCGAAGAAGTGGACGACACCACCAACAAATGAGGCTGCGTGTGAAGCACATTGCCTTATTCTTGCGCAAAGCTCAGCCAAGCCAAGCTAAGCTGTAGCAAAACTGTGAGCTGCCGCCTCGTGTAAAACGTGAGCAGGTGTAACGCTACAGAATGCTTTAAATAAAGAGGGGGGGTATCTTTTTTTTTCTATAGCATTCTGTAGCGTTACAGTTGGGTTCGCGCCCGACATCACGAACAGTTGAAACTGTAGTTGTGCATGACCGCAAGCTTTTTGGCCAGAGCGGTGAGCAGGCTACCATTTACCTGCTCCAAGCAATGGCATGCCCATTTTGCAGCATGAACATAGCGCACGATGCCAGTGAAGCTGGGATCGCAGCGGGTGTGAAAAGAGCCTTCAAGATGGTGCACCCGGACCAGGCAGGCAGGCTGTGGCCACCGTGCGGTCCACTGCATTATGCGAGTCCGCTCAACTCAACCCAGCCGAAGTTTGTGGAGCTGGTGCAGCAAGCGCAACTGGCTGCGCTGCTGGGCCATTGACAACGGGCTGGCAGCTGTGCCATGCCCGGTGGCGGCTGCTGCCGCGAGCGCCCAACGGCAGAGAGTTCGCGAAGATCGGCCGCCGCAGCTGCCCGGCCAAGCGGCAGCCTCGAGCCAGGTGCCGAGTAACTTTCGTCGGCCGGCTGCTGAGTATTCACGAGCCAGCGTAGGCCAGACCGAAGATGCAGCTGCTGCTCAGCAAACTCGCGGGAGGACGGGTGAGAGCCAGACCGAAGGTCAGGCAGGTGGTGCGAACTACGATCACACATACCTGGCTGAGCGTCTACGACAGCACCAGCCTGCCTGGCAGCCGACAAATGAATATGGCTATGCTTATGATCCTTGGCATGTGCCAGAGCCGCGGCAGGCTCGCCCGCGTGATCTGTTTTCTTCGCCTCCGGCGTTTCCTTCGGCTCCGCCAAGCTTCCCAACTCCCGCGGCCTCTCCTTGTGCGCCGGCTGCGCCGGCTCAGCAGCATCCAACTTCTTTTTTTTTCACGCAAACAACTGCTGAGCCCCAGCCGCCAGCCTTCGAGACAAAGGCGAAAGCTCCCTGCGTGCAGCCGGCGCATCTGCCAACCAAGGCGCCGCCGCCATGTGTGCTGCGGCAGTTCCCACCAGGCGCCGTCATGAAGTCGCCGCCCCCCAAGCCAACTTCGGCCAGACGAGCGGATGAAAGAAGCTGCGCCCAACATGATCCGCCGGTAGGCGAGTCGTTGGATTTCCTAAATGTGACGACTACAGATTATATGATGATCAACATGACTTGTCGGGATCTGACAGAGACGACAGCATTTTATTGCACCGCGGCTCGGCTGTCATAGAGTTGACGAGGGATGTTTTGTTTTTGGTTGTGCGAGTTGAGCAATGGCCATGTGAGCCTTTAGCGACCAAGGACGATTCTCGCTACTACCGGTACGCGGTCGTCTGCCAGCAATGCCGCGACATGGATGTCACCAAAAAATTGCATCATGGGCGACGACGACTTGGTTCATCAGCAAGACATGGTCTCCCGAGGCTGGCGCCTGGGAGACAAACGGAGTTTGGTGGATTTGGTCGGCCTGCAGGGAATGGTGTTCTCAGTGGAGCTGCTGGATAGAGAAGGAGGCGAGATTCGTGCAAGCTTGTTCAACGAAGCTGCGGAGCAGCACTATGATCTCATGCAGTGCGGAAGATGCTTCACGCTGTGCAACGGCAGCGTGCGCCCTGCCCAGAAGAAGTACAGCGCGCTCAAGCATGGCTACGAGCTGGTGTTCGACGGCAGATGTCAGATACACATGGTAGACGACGACACTGACATCGGAGCAGTGAGCCTCGCCGTGCAGAAGATTGCTTCAGTGACACAGATGCCTGTGCCTAGCAGCGTGGATATCTGCGGAGTCATCGTTTCAGCGGAGCACCCTCAAGAGTTTCAGACCAAAGAAGGAAAAGCTTTAGTCAAGCGAGAGATCACTGTGGCAGACGACAGCGGCCACAGCGTGCTGGTTACTTTGTGGGGTGACAGAGCCAGATTAGATAGTCGCGAGTTTGCCGGCAGCCCCGTGGTGGCCCTCAAAGGAGTTCAGGTCAAGGAGTGGATGAGCTGTCGAAGCGCATGGCGGAAGCAGGATCCATGATACTCAACCCAAACTTTTTGCCAGAGGCGCAGCGGGTAGCCGCCTGGTGGTACAAGGGAGGCAACCAGCAGAGATTGACCTACATCTCACATTTGAGCAGCCGAGGTGGTAGTCTTCGACCTTCACAAAGAGCGACCTCGGTAGAGATGTCAGCGATGTCGCAGCAGGCTGTGAGGGAGCAGCAGTCCTATACGTGGGTCGCTACAGCTCCGAAAAAAAACCCACGAGGCGCGATGTTTTTGTTTGTTTGTGTTTCTAAATGTGTATATATATATATATATGTATATTCATCTACATATATAAAGAGAGAGAGAGAGAGAGAGAGAGAGAGAGAGAGAGAGAGAGAGAGAGAGAGAGAGAGAGAGAGAGAGAGAGAGAGAGAGAGACAGAGACAGAGACAGAGACAGAGAGAGAGAGAGAGAGAGAGAGAGAGAGAGAGAGAGAAAGAGAGATGCAGAAATGCAGTTGGTGTGCCACACATTTGAATCGGCAGGCCATGCCTTTGTACTACATGGCCTGCCTGGTGTAACCGAAGAGTTGACGAGACCGGGTACTGTCGAATGTGCCAGAAGTCGGGGAAGGCGGGTTTGCGCGCGATCATTTTGCGTTTATGCAGTTGCGCTGCGCAGGTGGGGCCGCGGCTGAATGTGCGCTGTCGTTGTCAAGATGCTTTCGGATCATGCTGGGTCACAGTTTTTCACCCAGCCGCCAAGAAAGTGCTAGGTTCGACCGCCGAATCCATTGTCGAACTGAGCCAGCAGTCTGAGGAGATCTGTGAAGAAGCGCTCAAGGACACATACTACGACGAGATGTTGGAGCTGCAGCTGCGAGCCAAGCCGGACACGTGGGGTGGCGAAGGCAGGACAAATGTCACCTGCGTGGGAGCGCAGCGGATCTCCAGTCGAGAACATTCCCGCATGCTTTTGAAAGAGATCCACAAGCTTTTGAAGTAGAGCGGGAGTAGTGGATAGCGTTGGGGCGGCAGCCATGCTCCGCGTTGGGGTGCGGAGAGCGGCTGCGACCTGGATGCGCTATAGTGGCGCAGTGTGTCAAGCCGAAGGCTGGACGAAGGCCAAGCCGAAGGCTGGACGAAGGCTGTGCATTTTGCGACATCGAGGAAAACCATTAGCGGGCAGCGCGACAGTTTTTGCGGCAGCATTGTTGTTTGTTTGTTTTGGACTTGTGCGCCGTAATTGTGCTTGCAGTTGTCAGCTCGTCATTGGCCTTTGCTATCCGAGCGGATCAAATTGGACATGGAGCTTGCGAAGAAACCGGTCGAGGCCGGGACTCCGGAGATCGACTTGACCTTCGTCTCTGCGCGCAAGCGGCCAACACGTTGCATTTGTGACGCGTGTCGCACTCAGCTGCATTCGGTTAGGACCAAATGTGTTTAAAATGTTGTGTAATTCCAGTTTCTTGGGGTCTTCGATTGCAAGGGATTGATGTCACATGTGCCAAACTCAGCTGCGTTCGGTTCGGACCATTTGTTTCAAATTGTTTCGTAATTTCAGTTTCTTCAGGTCTTCGATTGCAAGGGATTGATGTCATGTGCCGCACTCAGTTGCCTTCGGCTTGCACCAGATGTGTTTCCACATGTTTCGTTATTTCAGTTTCTTCAGGTCTTCGATTGCAAGGGGTCTATGTCACATGTGTCACACTCAGCTGCATTCGGTTTGGACCAGATGTGTTTCAAAATGTTTCGTAATAAGCGCTGAGACTCCTTCCGCTCCGCTCGTGCTCCAGCGCTTGTGCGCTTGGGGCGCGAGGGACGTTGAGCGCTTGTGCGCTTCAACGTCCAGGAGCGGGAAGGGTTTCGGTTTGTTTTTCATTCTTTGTTGCTGACAGCGATGTTTGGGTTTGCTTTGTTTTTTATGCCATTGGAGGCGCAGAGAAAGATCCTCAAGGCAGATCATGTCGAAGGCCAGATCAGACTGGACATCGAGCCTGCCGAGAAGACCCGTCGAGGCAGGGCTTCTGCAAGTCAACTTGACCTTCGTCTGTGGATGCAACCGGCCAGCAGGATGCAACCGGCCAGCAGGTTGCATTTGTGACGAGTGTCACACTCAACTGCATTCGGTTTGGACCAGATGTGTTTCAAAATGTTTCGTAATTCCAGTTTTTGAGGTCTTCCATTGCAAGGGATGGAAGTGACATGTGCCGCACTCAGCTGC
>CAUJNA010002366.1:0-36040 GCA_963377175.1 Effrenium voratum | reverse complement strand
GTGGTTTTCCACTTCCGGGCGAAAACATGGTTCTGACGCACTCGCGCGATTGAAGCGCCCTTGCTGCGGCGCAGCGCCGTTTCTCTTCAGGCGCCAAGCCAGGAGTAGCAAACTAGAAGCAGGCAAGCCGTAGGAGTTGCTTCTGAAGCGCTTCGCTTGCGCTGTTTCCTCACGAAGTTTCTCTGTAAAACCTCTGCTTCCTGGCTTATTTTCCCTGAGGGGCAAGATCCGTGGCTTCGGGCCAAGAAGCTGCTTCTTCTTGTTCGCCGCTCGCCCTTGAACGCGGCTTGCTGCTTTGTCGGTCGCCGCTTGCTGTTGCTCCTGTCTTACGTCACTTTGCCGCGGGGGGCCCGCCGCTCTTTTTCTTGCGCCAGGTTCGTTGAGTTGCGCCGGCCGCGAGTGGAAGCTGGCGCTTGGAAGCGGGTCCTGGGTGGGTGGGATTGAGGTCGAAACTTTTGATGAGCTTTGCTTTGAAAAATTCTACGTCTTGAAATCTTTGAACCCTAAACCCTAAACCCTAAACCCTAAACCCTAAACCCTAAACCTAACTTCTAATTACTTTAATATTAATTTAAAAGTTAAAGCCAAAACGGTCGTACGGCTGCGCCTAACACTGGGGCTTCTTGAAGCTTGTTTTTAAGTTCTGCGTGTCTCTTGCGAGCTTCTGAATCTGCTTCGCTGCTCAAATCCAAGTTCGGGCCCAAAATTTGCACGCGCTCAACTTGCGCGCTTTCTGGGTCGGGGCCTCTTGCCCGCGCGTGGGCCGCAGGCGCGGCGGGGCCCCGCCGCGGGGCTGGTGGCCTAGTGGTCGTGCGTCCGTCTCTGAAGCGGGTGGTCCCGGGCTCGGTTCCTCCCTGGCGCGCGGCTTGTTTTGCGTGGCCCCACTGTGGTTTCGGGCTGCCGGGCGTCGATTTTCGTGCCCCTGCCATGGTTTTCCACTTCTGCTCACGAACTTTCTCTGTAAAACCTCTGCTTCCTGGCTTGTTTTCCTTGAAAGGCAAGATCCGTGGCTTCGGGCCAAAAAGCTGCTTCTTCTTGTTCGCCGCTCGCCCTCGAACGCGGCTTGTCAGCTGCTTTGTCGGTCGCCGCTTGCTGTTGCTCCTGTTTTACGTAACTTTGCCGCGGGGCGCCCGCTCTTTTTTTTGCGCCGTCTGTGTTAAGTTGCGCTGGCCGCGAGTGGACGCTGGCGCTTGGAAGCGGGTCCTGGGTGGGTGGGATTGAGATCGAAACTTTTGATGAGCTTTGCTTTGAAAAAATCTACGTCTCGAAATCTTTGAACCCTAAACCCTAAACCCTAAACCCTAAACCCTAAACCCTAAACCCTAAACCCTAAACCCAAACCCTAAACCCTAAACCCTAAACCCTAAACCCTAAACCCTAAACCCTAAAACATAAACCCTAAACCCTAAACCCTAAACCCTAAACCCTAAACCCTAAACCCTAAACCCTAAACCCTAAACCCTAAACCCTAAACCCTAAACCCTAAACCCTAAACCCTAAAGCCCTAAACCCTAAACCCTAAACCCTAAACCCTAAACCCTAAACCCTAAACCCTAAACCCTAAACCCTAAACCCTAAACCCTAAACCCTAAACCCTAAACCCTAAACTTGTTTATCTATATTAATTTAAACCCTAAAGGGAAAATGCGTTTAGTGTCCAGCGATTTTTCAGCCCTCCAAAACGTTGGCCCTGTCAGCACATCAACCCTAAACTTTTTTCCCGATCCTCGTTTGCTGGCAGGGCCGTCATTTTGGAGCCTCTACTTGGCGAGCGGTTTTTCGTGGCCCTGTCGTGGTTTTGGGCCGCCGACCTTCAAAATCTCGTGGTTTTTTGCGATTTTCAAATCGCCCGTGCGACCCTCTGCGGACTTTGGGCTGGTCGGCTCTTGAAAACTCGTGGTTTTTTGCGATTTTCAAATTGCTCGCGCGACCCTTTGCGGAGTTTCGCGTGGTCGAATCGCTCCCGCTGTGGCGCGGCGCTCATTTTCTTGAAGCTGCGAACCTTAAACCGTTGCCGAGCCAGTGGGATTTGCTCCAGGGAGTTCTTGGCGCGAGCTCGAAATCGTGGCCGAGCCATTGGAATTGCTTCTGAAGCGCTGCTCATTCTTCGAAAACTCGTGGTTTTTTGCGATTTTCAATTCGCCCGCACGACCCTCTGCGGAGTTTGGGCTGGTCGACCTTCGAAAACTCGTGGTTTTTTGCGATTTTCAAGTCGCCCGCGCAACCCTCTGCGGACTTTCGGCTGGTTGGCCCTCGAAAACTCGTTGTTTTTTGCGATTTTCAAATCGCTCGTGCGACCCTCTGCGGAGTTTCGCGTGGTCGAATCGCTCCCGCTGTGGCGCGGTGCTCATTTTGATGAAGCTGCGAGACCTAAACCGTTGCCAAGCCAGTGGGATTTGCACCAACGCAAACTAGCTCGAGCTCGAAACCATCGCCTAGCCATTGGGATTGCTTCTGAAGCGCTTCTCAGCGCCAGCGCGCGGCTCAACTCAGCGCTGCTAGCACGACTCAACTTGCTTCGTCGAACTCTTGCTATTAAACTTTCTATTCAAAAACTCTACTTTCGAAGCTTTTTTCGTCCAAATCCAAGATCCTGTGGCTGATAGTTTGCGATTAAAAAGCGCGCGATTCAGCCGCTCGGCAACGGGCTCCAACTTGTCGCCAAAAATTTGGCTGCCCAATGAAATGGGAGCTTGGGCGGGTGGTGTTTTTCAACTAGAAACTGTGGATGAAGCGCTCCTTGTGATTTGCTATCCTGGGATTTGGATTGACCCTAAACCCTAAACCCTAAACCCTAAACTTGTTTATCTATATTAATTTAAACCCTAAAGGAAAGTGTGTTTAGTGTCCAGCGCTTTTTCAGCCGTCCAAAACGTTGGCCCTGTCAGCACATAAACCCTAAACTTTTTTCCCGATCCTCGTTTGCTGGCAGGGCCGTCATTTTGGAGCCTCTACTTGGCGAGCGGTTTTTCGTGGCCTTGTCGTGGTTTTGGGCCGCCGACCTTCAAAAACTCGTGGTTTTTTACGTTTTTTAAATTGCCCGTGCGACCCTCTGCGGACTTTGGGCTGGTCAACCTTCGAAAACTCGTGGTTTTTTGCGATTTTCAAATCGCCCGCGCAACCCTCTGCAGACTTTCGGCTGGTCGGCCCTCGAAAACTCGTGGTTTTTTGCGATTTTCAAATCGCTCGCGCGACCCTCTGCGGAGTTTCGCGTGGTCGAATCGCTCCCGCTGTGGCGCGGCGCTCATTTTCTTGAAGCTGCGAACCTTAAACCGTTGCCGAGCCAGTGGGATTTGCTCCAGAGCGTTCTTAGCGCGAGCTCGAAATCGTGGCCGAGCCATTGGAATTGCTTCTGAAGTGTTTCTCATTCTTCGAAAACTCGTTTTTTTGCGACTTTCAATTCGCCCGCGCGACCCTCTGCGGAGTTTCGCGTGGTCGAATCGCTCTCGTTATGGCGCGGCGCTCATTTTGATGAAGCTGCGAGACCTAAACCGTTGCCAAGCCAGTGGGATTTGCACCAATGCAAACTAGCTGCGAGCTCGAAACCATCGCCAAGCCATGGGAATTGCTTCTGAAGCGCTTCTCACCCAGCGCCAGTGTGCGGCTCAACTCAGCGCTGCTAGCGCGGCTCAACAACTTGTTTCGTCGAACTCTTGCTATGAAACTTTCTATTCAACTAGACGACGAGTGGCCCGGAAGCATAGAGGCAAGTTGATGCAGGTGAGGTAACTCTCGCCAAGTTAGCATGAGGAGTTGGCAGGCGAAGCAATTCTCAAAAAGTTGGCATGAGAAGCTGGCAGGTTAAGTAACTCTCGAATAGTTGGCTGGCAAAGTTGGCGGGTGAAGTAATTCTCGCAAAGTTGACATGAGAAGTTGGCAGGCGAAGTAACTCAAGAGACAAGTTGGCATGAGAAGTTGGCAGGTGAAATAACTCTCAAAGAGTTGGCATGAGAAGTTGGCAGGTGAAGTAACTCTCGAAAAGTTGGCGTGAGAAGCTGGCAGGTGAAGTAAGTCTCGAAAAGTTGGCACGAGAAGATGGCGCGTGAAGTAACTCTCGAAAAGTTGGCGTGAGAAGCCGGCAGGTGAAGTAACTTTCGAAAAGTTAGCATGAGTTGGCAGGCGAAGTAATTCTCGAAAAGTTGGCGCGAGAAGTTGGCAGGCGAAGTAACTCTCGAAAAGTTGGCAGGCGATGTTGGCAGGTGAAGTACCTCTCGAAAAGTTGGCATGAGAAGCTGGCAGGTGAAGTAATTTTTCGAAAAGTTGCCACGAGAGGTTGGCAGATAAAGTATTTCTCGAAAAGTTGGCATGAGAAGTTGGCAGGTGAAGTAAATCTCGAAAAGTTGGCAGGTGAAGTTGCCACGAGAGGTTGGCAGGTAAAGTATTTCTCGAAAAGTTGGCATGAGAAGTTGGCAGGTAAAGTAATTCGCGAAAAGTTGGCATGAGAAGCTCGCAGGTGTAGTAACTCTCGAAAAGTTGGCATGATAAGCTCGCAGGTGAAGTAACTCCTCGAAAAGTTGGCACGAGAAGTTGGCAGGTGAAGTAACTCTCGAAAAGGTGGCATGAGAAGCTGGTAGGTGAAGTAATTCTCGAAGTTTCGGCATGAGAAACTGGCAGGTGAAGTAATTAACCCTCAAAAAGCTGGAGCGGCGGAGGCGCTCCGCGTGCTACATTTGCAATTTACAGTTGCGATTTTCCAGCCATTTGTATCTAAAAGTTGCGATTTTCCAGCCGGAGCTGCGGGAGCACGCTCCGCGTACTACGTCTGTACTTAAAAAGTGCGATTTTCCAGCCGGAGCTGCAGCAGCCTCCGCGTACTACGTCTGTACTTAAAAGTTGCGTTTTTCCAGCCGGAGCTGCAGGAGCACGCTCCGCGTACTACGTTTGTACTTAAAAGCTGCGATTTTCAAGCCGGAGCTGCCGCGGACCAGGGGGGAATCGAACCCGGGACCGCGGGATTGCGAAAGCAGGCGCGCGCACCACGAGACAACTTCCAAAAGCCGTTTCGCGAGCAAGAAAATCGCACGGTGCCACAGTGAGAGCGCTTCGACACGCACGATCTCCGCAGAGGGTTCATCGGGCTCAAGACAGATGCGCACGGCGCCACAGCGAGAGCGATCCGACACGCACGATCCCCGCAGAGGGTTCATCGGGCTCAAGACAAATTCGCACGGCGCCACAGCGAGAGCGCTTCGACACGTAGGATCTCCGCAGAGGGTTCGCCAAGGTCAAGACAAATTCGCACGGCGCCACAGCGAGAGCGCTTCGACACGCACGATCTCCGCAGAGGGTTCGCCAAGGTCAAGACAAATTCGCACGGCGCCACAGCGAGAGCGCTTCGACACGCACGATCTCCGCAGAGGGTTCGCCATGGTCAAGACAAATTCGCACGGCGCCACAGCGAGAGCGCTTCGACACGCACGATCTCCGCAGAGGGTTCGCCAAGGTCAAGACAAATTCGCACGGCGCCACAGCGAGAGCGCTTCGACACGCACGATCTCCGCAGAGGTTTCGCCAAGGTCAAGACAAATTCGCACGGCGCCACAGCGAGAGCGCTTCGACACGCACGATCTCCGCAGAGGGTTCGCCTAGGTCAAGACAAATTCGCACGGCGCCACAGCGAGAGCGCTTCGACACGCACGATCTCCGCAGAGGGGTGCGTTTCGTAAGCTCCCGTCGGGCCTACCCCCGCCATAAAAAGAAGAAGAATTAAGAGTCGAGATGTGAAGGTAGAACAAAAAAGTTAGCTTGTGTTTTTAGGATAGTGAAGTAACACCCGACAAATTAGCTTGTGCTTTTAGTAGAATGAGATAACAGCCGAAAAGTTGACATGAGAAGTTGGCAGGTGAAGTAACTCTCAAAAAGTTGACATGAGAAGTAGGCAGGTGAAGTAACTCTCGACAAGTTGGCATGAGAAGTTTGGCAGGTGAAGTAACTCTCGACAAGTTGGCATGAGAAGTTGGCAGGTGAAGTAACTCTCGACAAGTTGGCATGAGAAGTTGGCAGGTGAAGTTGGCAGCCGCTTTTAGAAGAAGAACCCTTCGCAATGCTTCCGGGAAAAACTCTACTTTCGAAGCTGTTTTCGTCCAAATCCAAGATCCTGTGGCTGATAGTTTGCGATTAAAAAGCACGCGATTCAGCCGCTCGGCAACGGGCTCCAACTTGTCGCCAAAAATTTTGGCTGCCCAATGAAATGGGAGCTTGGGTGGGTGGTGTTTTTCAACTAGAACTGTGGATGAAGCGCTCTTGTGATTTGCTATCCTGGAATTTGGATTGACCCTAAACCCTAAACAATTAGTTTCTATATTAATTTAAACCCTGAAGGATTTGGGCGAGTTTGTGTTCTGTTTTGTTTTTGCTGGCTTTGCCGTCATTTCGGAGCTCCAGGGCTCAAAAACCCGATGTTTTTTACGATTTTTTAGCTGTTCAAAATTTGCTGGCCCTGTCGTTATTTCCGGGCTCGAACCGTCAAAAACTCGATGTTTTTTTGCTTTTTCAGTTTGCAAAGTGAACCCTCTCGGCACTTTGGCTGCGCTGACCTTCAAAAACTCGAGGTTTTTTGCGTTTTTTTTCGGCCCTCGATCCGCGTTTGTGGGGAGTGTTGCATTTTTCTTCTGGAAAACCTAAAAAACTCGAGGTTTTTTGCTTTGCTTCTGAGGTTTTAGCAGGTTTTTTCATGGTTTCCGGCTGCCAACTCTAAAAAACTCAAGGTTTTTTTGGTTTTTTAGCGCTCGCTGCGATAAGAGAGATGGGCCAGGCTGATATTCAAAATCGTCGGCCGTTCGAAATCGGCACGTTTCCTATTAACCTGGTCTTAGAATATTTAAGAAACGATCACTTTTTAGAGTCGATCTGCGGTCAATCCGGACTTTTGTCGCTCGCATTTTCCTCAATTTTTTGTAGCCAGACCCGACCTGCGTCGATTTCCTCTCAGATTAACTGTGCCTATAACATTTTAACTTGAATTAAGATATACGCATTTTTTTTGGTCGGATCTGCGGTCGTCCGTGTGATGCAAAAAGTTTCCGGATGAGCCTGGATTCGACCAAAAAATGCGTTTCTTAATAGACAGTTTAATAGGAAATCGACGAGTTGAGGTCGGCTGCCCAATTTTGCAAAAATGTGACCACAAAAGCCCGGACGACCGCAGATCGACCAAAAAATGCGTTTCTTAATAGACAGTTTAATAGGAAATCGACGAGTTCAGGTCGGCTGCCCAATTTTGTAAAAATATGACTACACAAGCCCTTTTTACAATTTTGGGCAACTCGTCCGGTTTCCTATTACACTGTTTATTGAGAAACGCATTTGTTTGGTCGATCTGCGGTCATCCGGACTTTTGCAATCAACTGACTCGAACTCGTCGAGCTCCTATTAAACTGTCAATTAAGAAGAGCATTTTCTGATCGACCTGCGGTCATCCGGACTTTTGCAATCACATTTTTGGGCAGCCGATTCGAGCTTGTCGATTTCCTATTAAATTGCGCATCAAGAGTCTAATTTTTTGGCCGCTCGCGGCCACCCACGCTTTTGTAATCACGTGTCGCTTTCGACGCGCGGGCGCCCGGATTCTTTTTAACAAAATGTGTTTTTGGGCCCCGAATACTTTGGGAGCTTGGGCGGGTGGTGTTTTCCAGCCAACAGCTGTGGGTCCAACGTTCCAAGTGTTGCTCGTTTCCTGAAATCGGATTGACCCTAAACCCTAAACTAAAGCTCGCGATGTTGTCCCGCTCGCCTAGAGCGTCGTAGCATCGCGAGCGCAGGGCGCGCTTAGCGACCCGGCTGCGTCTAGCTGCCCTGACTCCTGACAAGGCGAGCAGGAAGAGTTAGCTTCCTGCTCCGTCCTCGCTCTTGAAGCGATCATAAGAGGTGACCTGTGCTGACAGCACTAAAATATGGAGCGGTAGCTCCTATATTATAGTACCCTAAAACCTAAGGTCCCGGACCCTAACAGATACCTGAAGTTTTCTTTTGAGAGATGAGCCTGCTTGCAAGGGCTCATGAAGCATAAAACGGCCATTGGCCTTGATAAAACGGCCATTGGCACTTCACTTCCGGAGCTCCAAATGCATTTGAGCTAAAATGGGTTATTTTGCAATAAACTCTAATAAAGAACGGCCACTTCCAGGGCCAGCTCCAAAATGTCGCTTTTGGAGCTCTACATAGCCAATTCTCACACTCGCACTTTTTATATAAACTCCAGTCCAAGGCCAGCTTTCAAATGTCGCTTCCAAAGTGTCAACTTTATATGAGCTCCAGCAAAGGGCCAGCTCCAAAATGCCGCTTTTGGAGCTCCAACGTGTTATTTTCATATAAACTCTAGCACAGCGCTGCCATTTCCAGGGCCAGCTCCAAGATGTCGCTTTTGGAGCTTTTCGGGGCTAGGCGGCCTCGGTCGCAACTGCCCATCGGCTTCGTTCGCGTCGCCCCCGGCCGTGGCCTGGACTGTGGCCCTAAACGAGGTTTCGTTGTCGCGCAAATGATTCTCTGGGGCTGATCTTTGCGGGCCTCTTCCCCCAAGATTGGGGGAGAGCTGTCAAAGCTCTCGCGGGTCTTCGACTTTTCTCCCGTTTCCTGATAGCCCCTTGGCCCCCGCCCGATTGTCTTGGCGCGCTCGAGCGCTTCCATTGTTCTTGGGCCAGCCGGGCTTCCAAATCAAAACCCTAAACCCTAAAAGATTTTAGTTTGGGTGGTAATGGGGTGGGTTGAAGCTGCCGCCTCGGCGCGCCGCCCCGCGACCCTTTGGGTCGAGGCGCGCCGCTTCCGAGGTGAAACCCTAAACCCTAAACCCTAAATCTTCTTTTCAATGGAGATTTAAACCTTAATGGATTCTGGTATCGATTTGAACCCCCCCCCCTGGGTCTTCTTCTCCCGGAAGACGATTTCTTCTTTTGGGAAGGGAAAGGTCTTAGGAGTTGCCTTGGCCTTGTGCTGGCCAGCTCAAGAGCTTGCTCCTTTTTTCTTCAAAATCCGACAGCCTGGCTTATGAATTTGCAATCTTGCTTCTTCTGGGCTGTCCAGGCCTCCTGGCTGATAGAACTGTTCTCATGGCGCAATTTCAAAAATGGCCATCCGGCTTGAAATTGTTACAAGATCTGGTCATTGTGGCTCCTTCTAGGCTTGGCCAGCTTCTGGGCCTTGGCCCTCGCCGCTGATTATTAACGTATCAGTTATGGCGATGGTAACAAATGGCCTCCAATCCAGGGTTTGAAATGTAAAGATCTGGTCATTTGGTTCTCTTCTGGGTTTTGCCGGTCGCTGATAAACTTGTTCATATGGCGAAATGTCAAAAATGGCAGCTCAAAATGTGAAGATCTGGTCAGTTGGCTCCTTTCTTGGCTTGGCCAGCCGCTGATAAATTGTTCGTACGGCGCAATATAAAAATGTCCACTGGATTGAAATGTAAAGATCTGGCAATTTGGCTCCTTTCTCGGCTTTGGCCAGCCGCTGATAAACTGTTCATATATGGCCATGCAAACTCAAAATGCAAAGCCTCTGATAAACTGTTCATACGTGAATGTAAAAATTGGTCAGTCGGCTCCTCTCTGGGCTTCGCCGCCAGCCGCTGATAAAGTATTCATATGGCGCAATGTAAAAATTGCCCTCCAAGCTCAAATGTAAAGATCTGGTCGTTTCGCTCCTTTCTGGGTTTTGCCTTGAAATGTAAAGATCTGGTCTGTGGCTCCTTTCTGGGCTTGGCCAGCCGCTGATAATTCGTTCATATGGCGCAATGTAAAAAATGGCCACCCAAGCTTGAAATGTGTAGATCTGGCAATTTGGCTCCTTTTTGGGCTAGGCCAGCTGCAAACGCAGAGATCTTGCCATTTGTTGCTTTTAAAAAAGCTCCACTGGGCTGATGTTTCAA
This sequence comes from Effrenium voratum, assembly GCA_963377175.1. Classification (NCBI taxonomy): domain Eukaryota; class Dinophyceae; order Suessiales; family Symbiodiniaceae; genus Effrenium; species Effrenium voratum. Next base: position 26,178 of record CAUJNA010002366.1, on the reverse strand, counting down.
CTTCCTCTTGCGGAGCACGATAAAATTAGCAACCGGGCTTGCGATGACTTCCAGAGTTGGGGAGTTTGTCACTCGCGACGCCCGTCTTGAAATTTGGAGAAACCGAAAAACTCGCCTATGTTGTGGGTAACCAATCTGGGTGGGTGGGAAAGCCAACAAAACTTCTCTCAATCCATTTGATATACCCTCTAGACCCTAAACCCTAAACCCTAAACCCGCCCGCCAACCCTCCTGCGGACGCAGGTTAGGCGGGCGACGCCGAGCGATGTGTCGCCAAGCTCTGTTACTGAGAATGCAGACATCGAATGTCTGTATATTATATAACCCTAAACCCCTCGGGTTTTCCGGCTCGGACGGGGCCGCCTATAGGGCTCCTTTTGTGGAGCTTTGGCTTTCTGTCCCGGGAGCTAAAGCTTCTGTCCCGGGGCCCGCGATTTGTCCTGGGCGGAGCTTTCCGAAGCTTCTCGGAGCCTTCCGGAGGCTTGGCCGGAGTTCCCGGGAGGCTCCCCGGGACTTTCCAGGCTTCCCGGAGGGGCTCTGCGCATTTTTTTTTTGAAAGCCTGCCCGGCGTCTGAGGGCCGTCGTCTCGCGCTCAACTGCGATGTGTTTGATGAGCGCTCGCAGCGCGTGCCCCGCGCGCCAAACCTAAAGCCGAAAGAGCCTCGAGCTTCCGCGGGTCCGCCGGCTCTTGTCTCAGCTTTGGCTTCTTCGGAGCCCCTGAGATTCTAGGGAAATAGCGACATCTAGCTGCCAGTCAGCGACCAACAGGGCGGTTATGGTCGTGAGGCTGCCAGTAACTCCGGCGCGTGTCCCGCGCGCCAAACCTAAAGCCGAAAGAGCCGGAGGCTGACGGAGGCCCGGCGTTCGCGCGGAACTTCCGCGGCTCTGCGTCGCCCCGCGCTCAACTGCGATGTGTTTGAGCGCTCGCAGCGCGTGCCCCGCGCGCCAAACCTAAAGCCGAAAGAGAGCCTCGAGGAACACTTCCGCGGGTCCGCCGGCTCTTGTCTCCCAGCTCCGAAAGCTTCCCGGAGCTTCTTGGGGCTTCCCGGAGCTCCTCGGCGCCAAGCCTAAAAGCGCGCGCCCCGCGCGCGAAACCCGAAGTTTAAGAGCCGCGAGCTTCGCCGCGTGTCCCACGCGCAAAACCTGGAGCCGAAGAAGCTGCGAGCTTGTCCGGAAGCCGCGCGCCGGCCCGGCGTTCGCGCGGAACTTCCGTCGTCTCGCGCTCAACTGCGATGTGTTTGAGCGCTCGCAGCGCGTGCCCCGCGCGCCAAACCTAAAGCCGAAAGAGTCTCGAGGAAAACTTTCCGCGGGGCCGGCTCTTGTCTCAGCTTTCCGGGCTTCTTCGGAGCCCCTGAGATTCTAGGGAAAATCTAGCTGCCAGCCAGCGACCAACAGGCGTATGGTCGTGAGGCTGCCACGAGCAGGCGGTGTCCCGCGCGCCAAACCTAAAGCCGAAAGAGCCCGAGGAAACCGCCAGCTCTTGTCTCAGCTTCGGAGCCCCTGACACTTCAGGGAAATTGCGAAATCTAGCGAAGACGTCGACTTGCCTCCGTGCGCGTTTGCTCGCTTCTTTTTTTAAAGCCCGCCCGGCGTCTGAGGGCAAACCCTAAACCCTAAGCGAGTAGTGATAGGGCGGCCTTGGGGTGGGCAAGTCCACGGCCTATGGATGTGCGCGCAGTGATGAGGGGCGCCGTGAAAGCTATCCAACAGGCGCCCCGTTAAAGAGCGCGCGCATCCCTTCGGCTCACACCCTAAACCCTAAACCCTAAACCCTAAACCCTAAATCTTCTTTTCAATGGAGATTTAAACCTTAATGGATTCTGGTATCGATTTGAACCCCCCCTCCTGGGTCTTCTTCTCCTGGAAGACGATTCCTTCTTTTGGGAAGGGAAAGGTCTTAGGAGCTGCCTTGGCCTTGTGCTGGGCCAGCTTAAGAGCTTGCTTCTTTTTTCTTCAAAACCCGACAGCCTGGCTTCAAATTTGCAACTTCGCTTCTTCTGGGCTTGGCCAGCCGCTGATAAACTGTTCATATGCCGCAATGTCAAAATGGCCAGCTTGGCTTGAAATGTACAGATCTGGTCATTTGGCTCCTTTCTAGGCTTGGCCAGCCTTTCTGGGCTTGGCCAGCCGCTGATAAACTGTTCGTATGGCGCAATGTAAAAATGGCCACCCAGGCTTGAAATTTGCCGGTCGCTGATAAACTTGTTCATATGGCGAAATGTCAAAAATGGCAGCTCAAAATGTGAAGATCTGGTCAGTTGGCTCCTTTCTTGGCTTGGCCAGCCGCTGATAAATTGTTCATACGGCGCAATATAAAAATGTCCAGCCTGGACTGAAATGTAAAGATCTGGCAATTTGGCTCCTTTCTCGGCTTTGGCCAGCCGCTGATAAACTGTTCATATATGGCCATGCAAACTCAAAATGCAAAGCCTCTGATAAACTGTTCATACGTCAATGTAAAAATTGGTCAGTCGGCTCCTCTCTGGGGCTTCGCCAGCCGCTGATAAAGTATTCATACGGCGCAAGGTAAAAATTGCCCTCAAATGTAAAGATCTGGTCGTTTCGCTCCTTTCTGGGTTTTGCCTTGAAATGTAAAGATCTGGTCTGTGGCTCCTTTCTGGGCTTGGCCAGCCGCTGATAATTCGTTCATGCGGCGCAATGTAAAAAATGGCCACCCAAGCTTGAAATGTGTTGATCTCGCCATTTGGCTCCTTTTTGGGCTGGGCCAGCGGCAAACGCAAAGATCTTGCCATTTGTTGCTTTTAAAAAAAAGCTCCACTGGGCTGATGTTTCAACTTCCTCTTGCGGAGCACGATAAAATTAGCAACCGGGCTTGCGATGACTTCCAGAGTTGGGGAGTTTGTCACTCGCGACGCCCGTCTTGAAATTTGGAAAAACCGAAAAACTTGCCTATGTTGTGGGTAACCTATCTGGGTGGGTGGGAAAGCCAACAAAACTTCTCTCAATCCATTTGATATACCCTCTAGACCCTAAACCCTAAACCCTAAACTTAAAGCTCGCGACGACTAACCGCTCGCTTAGAGCGACATGGAGTCGTGAGCGCACGGCGCGCTTAGCGCCCGGGCAATAGCTCCGGGCTATTGCCGATAAAGCGCCAGCAGCCATGCAGCTGCCCCAAGGGCCTCCCTTCTCTTGGGACCGTGCCTGCAGGTAACACCCTAAAACCTAGGTCCTAGACCCTAACCTGACCTTGAAGACCGCGTCAAAGCTCCCCTTGATAAAACGGCCATCGGCTAAAACGGCCATTTGCCAATTAGCCTTGATAAAATTGCTCTTAGCCTTGATAAAAAGCTAAGGCCTTGGTAAAATGGCAATTGGCCTTGATAAAGCGGCCGTCGGGGCTGGAAATGGCCGCTGATAAACTCTTTATACGGGTCATATGCATCCGTAGCCCAAATCAGGAGATTGGCCATTGGGCTGCCACTCGGCAAGAAATCCTTGATAACACCAAGGATTCTGCACTTTCGGCCTTGCAATCTGTTCCGGCCGTTTTCCTTGCAAAGCTTTTCCTTATAAGGCAAGGACGAAATCGCTCGCGACGAAATCGCAGAAGCCGCGCCCTGAACGATGGCCCCTAACTGCTCCGTCGCTGCCGCCTTGCGCTGCGCTTCCAACGCAGCCAGCGAGCGGACAACGGCTTGTTGCCAGCCTCTGCGCAGCCAGCTCGTCGCCGACCTCTTGCTCGCCTTCTTCAGAGCAAAGCTTTGGGCTCCAACCGTCGCAGCTGCGCCCTCAAGCGGGAAACGTATCTGCAACTCCTAGCGCCCCTCGCCGGCCTCAAGCAGAGCAGCTCCGCGCGCGAAGACCGCTTGCGAAGCCAAGCGCGCGCAACCGTTCAAGCCAGTGCAGCTGCAACTTTCACGCGGCAAACGCTTCTGCGACTCAACTTGCTTCAGCTGCAGCGCTCTAAATCGCAGCAGCCTTCGCCTGAACTATCCTCCACCGCTCGCTCGCGGCGAAATTGCCACAGCCAGCCGTCGACCCTCGCCGGCCTGCGCGAGCCTCAAGCAGCTGCGCCCACGTCTCCTCAGGAAGCGGCGTCAATCGGCCAAGCAACGTGGCCGCCACGCGCGAATGTTGAGCTCAAGCCGTCGCAGATTAAGGACGCAAACTTCAAGTGTTTGCGCTGCGGGCTTGGTGTCTTCGCGCGATCAAGCGGACGGCCATGGCGCGGACGGCCGCGCCTTGTCAACCGCATCTGCCGCAGCACAAGGCCTGAAGCGGCCACCGCAAGCCAACGGCCGAGGACATCCAGAGCGTGTTGGAGCGGACGGAGCGCAAAACCACCTTCGTGACGTGTTCCCGGCGCGGAGCCGCCGTCATCAACGGCTTCGCCTTGCAGGTCCTCTTCGAGAACGAGGGCGCCCCGTCTCTGGGCGCGCTTCCGGCGCCTACGAAGACAATCCGGAGAACTACGACGCGCGGGGTCGTCTTGACGCGCAACCGGGACAAGCCCAATCACTTTGTGAACGTGGAGGCCTTTGGGCCTATTATCTCGCACGATCAATTTATCAGCGGCCGGGCCAAGCTATTCTCAGCAAAAGCAGGCCCAATGGCCGTTTTATCAACGCGAGGCCCAATGGCCGTTTTATCAAAGCAGAAGCAACCGGATCGCCGGACCTCCAGATTTCAGCGACAAATTGCATTTTCGCTATTATCCCGCGCAATCAGTTTATCAGCGGCCGGGCCAAGCTATTCTCAGCAAAAGCAGGCCGTTTTATCAACGCGAGGCCCAATGGCCGTTTTATCAAGAGCAGCGACCGGATAGCCAGACACCAGATTTGAGCCGCGGATTGCAAGTTCCATATTATCCGTGCAATCAGCTTATCAGCGGCCGGGCCAAGCCATTTTCAGCAGAAGCAAGCCCAGTGGCCGTTTTATCAAGGCCGGCGCAGACGTAAGCTGGCGAAAAGCGGCCCGATAGCCGTTTTACCTTGACAGCCAGAAAGCCCGGCCGCTCATAAATTCCTTATACAGGACGATATGAAATCGGCAATCCGCATAGAAATCTAAACATCTGGCAATTCGGCGACTTCCGGCTGTCTAGGGTCGAAGCATCGTTACACAAGACTAAAATTCAGAACGAATTTTTAGGACCGGCCCCAAAACGTTTCCAAATGGCAAATTCTTCGCATCAAAAGTGTGGGGCCATAAATTGCTTGTGTGGGATCATCTGGAAGTGCCAGTCTGTGGCTCAAGTCTGGAGGATCCTTTTCAGCAGCTCCTTATAAGTTCCGTAATCAAGGCCGCTGCAAAAGCTTTTGCGCGGGACCATATGGAATTTGCAATCCGTGGCTCAAATCTAAGCAGCAGCTTGCCTTTAGCTCGGAGGCTTCTAGCTGAAATCCAAGTATTACCTTAAGGGTTCTCAAGAATCTTACAAGACATACTTCAAGTTGTCTCGTTGAGGTTCTCCCTTGGACTTGCCAGAAAATGTTCATAAATTTTCTGGTTGCCCAGATTCTGGGCGACGCCTTCAAAGCACCTTCCGGGCCAGTGGAGAAGCAGTGCGAAAACTTGATTGCAAAAATCGGCTTCGACGTCGGCCAAGCCATCAATTCTTTTTCCCCCGAGCTCGGGGGAAGACAAGGGGGTTGAACCCTAAACCCTAAAAGGGTGCAATTTTGGGTGGTAGGGGTGGGCCTCATTCCGCACGGCGCCGTTGGGCCCTCGACCCTTCCAGGGGAGGGCCCAGGCGCCCCCGCTGTAGACACCCTAAATCTTCTTTTCAATCTTCTTTTCAATGGAGATTTAAACCTTAATGGATTCTGGTATCGATTTGAACGGAAGGGAAAGGTCTTAGGAGTTGCCTTGGCCTTGTGCTGGGCCAGCTCAAGAGCTTGCTCCTTTTTTCTTCAAAACGCTTCAAATTTGCAACTTCGCTTCTTCTGGGCTTGGCCAGCCGCTGATAAACTGTTCATATGGCGCAATGTCAAAATGGCCAGCTTGGCTTGACATGTGCAGATCTGGTCATTTGGCTCCTTTCTAGGCTTGGCCAGCCTTTCTGGGCTTGGCCAGCCGCTGATAAACTGTTCGTATGGCGCAATGTAAAAATGGCCACCCAGGCTTGAAATGTAAAGATCTGGTCATTTGGTTCTCTTCTGGGTTTTGCCGGTTGCTGATAAACTTGTTCATATGGCGAAATGTCAAAAATGGCAATCCAAGCTCAAACTGTGAAGATCTGGTCAGTTGGCTCCTTTCTTGGCTTGGCCAGCCGCTGATAAATTGTTCATACGGCGCAATATAAAAAAAGGCCTGGACTGAAATGTAAAGATCTGGCAATTTGGCTCCTTGCAAAGCCTCTGATAAACTGTTCATACGTCAATGTAAAAATTGGTCAGTCGGCTCCTCTCTGGGCTTCGCCAGCCGCTGATAAAGTATTCATATGGCGCAATGTAAAAATTGCCCTCCAAGCTCAAATGTAAAGATCTGGTCGCTTCGCTCCTTTCTGGGTTTTGCCTTGAAATGTAAAGATCTCAACCGAAAGTGGGATGGCTACCGCGCTGCGGGCATATGCCAAGACTGCAATAGAACAAGCAAGCCATGAGATGTCGGCCAGCCGCTAAGGGGTGGTTTGAGGTCAGTACTAACCGCTTTATAGTATAGTTATACCCTAAAACCTACCATGAAGCCTTAACAAGCAATCCTCCGAGGGGCCCATGAAGCCTTAACAAGGGATCCTCCGAGGGGTCCAATCCTGGGCCGTGCCTGGGCTCGACAAACACCAAAACAAAGGTAGGGCGCACTTCCAAGCATTTTTGGTGTAAAACGGCTTGCTTTCTTGCGTTTCTGTTTCTTGCAAGCCTCACGTTTCCTGCAAGGAAACCTGGTTGATCCTGCCAGTAGTCATATGCTTGTCTCATGGGCTGAGCTGTTCCAAAAAAAGGTTTCAGCCTCGATTCCTCCCGGGTCCGCCCTCATCCGAGGCCAAGCCAACGGAAAGGCCAATGAGCAGGCGGGGGCGAGCGAGCAAGCGGGCAAGGCAAGCAGGCGGCGAGCAGGCAGGCAGCAGGCAGCCCAGGCAGACAGCAGCAGGCAGGGCAGCAAGGAGGCGGGCAAGCAGGCAGGCAGGCAGGCAGGCAGGCAGGCAGGCAGGCAGGCAGGCAGGCAGGCAGGCAGGCAGGCAGGCAGGCAGGCAGGCAGGCAGGCAGGCAGGCAGGCAGGCAGGCAGGCAGGCAGGCAGGCAGGCAGGGGGCACACGAGTACTTGGCGCAGGCAGGCAGGCACGCAGGCAGGCAGGCAGGCAGGCAGGCAGGCAGGCAAGCAGGCAGGCATGCAAGCAGGCAGGCAGGCAGGCAGGCAGGCAGCAGGCAGGGAAGCAGCAGGCAGGCAGGTAGGCAAGCAAAAAGGAAGCTCCTGCCAGTCGTCGCACGCTTGTCTCATGGGCTGAGCCAGTGACTTCAGAAGGCTGAGCCAGCCTTCCAAGGTCATCTTTGAGCAGCCACTGAGGCACATCTTTTTTGCAAGAAACCTGGTTGTCTCACACGCTTGTAAACTCGCCTGCGTCCGAGCCCAAAGCGACGGAAGACCCTTTGATGGGAAGGAAAAGCAAGGCAGGCCGCACCATAAGCCCTCCATTCTTGCTTGAAGGACGAGTTTAGGAGCAAAGGCTGTTAAATCCTCGCGGTGGGGAAATCCGTTATTTGGGGGAAGAAGCCGCGCCAGTCCTTTCCCCAAAACCTCCGACTTGCTGTCACAGCGCTGTTGTAGCCTCGGCCGCTAAAGGGCAGCTTAGTTTAGGAAGCCTAAATCCTAAAAGGCGGAGCGTGGAAAGGGTGGGAGCCACTCGAACGGCGCGGGCGGGAAAAGAAGCGGGGCGGCCGTTCAGGCCCCCGCTCTCGTAAGCGCTCTAGCGGGAAGCCCGAACGGCCAAACAGTCTACAAAGACATGTCAAGGCTGCTTAAGACTCAAATCCAAGTATCTTCTACGCGCCACCGAGCGCAAACCCTAAACCCTAAACCCTAAACTAAAGCTCGCGATGATGTCCCGCTCGCTCGCTTAGAGCGTCGTAGCATCGCGAGCGCACGGCGCGCTTAGCGACCTGGCTGCGTCTAGCTGCCCTGACTCCTGACAAGGTGAGCAGGAAGAGTTAGCTTCCTGCTCCGTCCTCGCTCTTGATGCGATCATAAGAGGGTCCTTGTGCTGACAGCACTAAATATGGAGCGGTAGCTCCTATATAGTATTACCCTAAAGCTGGAGGTCCAGACCCTAAATGATGCCGGAAGTCTTCACTTAGCAGCTTCTTTGCGAAGGCTGCCTTGGCTTGATAAAACGGCCATCGGCCTTGATAAAATGGCCATCGGCGCTGATAAAATGGCCATTTGCCTTCAAGACGCTCGCTCCTTGATAAAACAAAAAGAAGCTTGACTCTTAGCTACGAATGGCTTGGCCCGGCCGCTGACAAACTGCCTGTGCGGGATCAAGTGGAATTGATCAAGTGTAAAACCTTGAAAAAATGGCCATTACAGGGCCAGCTCCAAAAGTTCTTTGAATAAACTCTAGCACAGAACGGCCACTTCCAGGGCCAGCTCCAAAATGTCGCTTTTGGAGCAATTCTCCGCACTTGAGCTAAAGTTGGTCATTTTGCCATAAAGTCTAGTAAAGAACGGCCACTTCCATGGCCAGCTCCAAAATGTCGTTTTCGGAGCTCCAAATGGCAAATTCTCACACTTGGTGAATTTTATATGAACTCTAGCAAAGAACGGCCACGTCCAGGGCCAGCTCCAAAATGTTGCTTTTGGAGTTTCCAGGGCCAGCTCCAAGATGTCGCTTTTGGAGCTTTTCGAGGCTAGGCGGCCTCGGTCGCGACCGCCGATCGCGGCTGCGTGCGCGGTCGCCCCGCCCGTGGACTGTGGCCCCGAACGAGGTTTCGTTGTCGCGCAAATGATTCTCTGGGGCTGATCTTTGCGGGCCTCTTCCCCCAAAGATTGGGGGAGACCAGGGGGTTGAGCTGTCGAAGCTCTCGCGGGGCGTCGACTTCGCGTTTGCCTGGGGGCGCCTTGGCCCCTGCCCGTTTGTCTTGGCGCGCTCGAGCGCTTCCATTGTTCTTGGGCCAGCCTGGCTTCCAAATCAAAACCCTAAACCCTAAAAGATTTTAGTTTGGGTGGTAATGGGGTGGGTTGAAGCTGCCGCCTCGGCGCGCCGCCCCGCGACCCTTTGGGTCGAGGCGCGCCGCTTCCGAGGTGAAACCCTAAACCCTAAACCCTAAACCCTAAACCCTAAACTCAAGGCCGAGCGCCGTACCGCAAGCGCTCGGCCGCAGCAGCTGCATTGGTGCTGGCGCAGAGCGAGTCCGGCATGGCGAGCGGAAGCGCCCCGAGTTGCGTTCCTCTGCAACGAGCGCGGTTTGGAGCTGTCGCTCCCGCTGCCAGTGCCAGCTGGCCTTAGAATGAGTAACCCCAAACCTTCAACGAAGCGCAGGGTCCTCCTTATGAACTTTATCAAGGCTCCTTATACGAAGCTTTAGAAAAAGCTTTATGAGAAGCTTTAGAAGAAGCTTTGTAAGAAGCTTGAAAAGAAGCTTTATAAGAAGCTGCCCGCTTTCTAAAAATGGCTCGACTTGGCCGTTGATAAACTGCTTGTACGGGGCAATATGAAATCGGCCATCCGCGGCCCAAATCTACTAGATCTGGTCATTTGGACGCTTCTGGTTGATAAAATGGCCATTGAGGCTGGCGGGCCTTGATAAAACGACCATCGGCTTGCTAAACCGGCCACTGCGGCTGGCCGGCCTTGATAAAGCGGCCATCCGCTTTTGCTAGCCCTCGATAAAAATGGCTTGGCCTGGCCGCTGATAAACTCCTTACACGGGACAATATGAAATCGCTCGAATGTAAAGATCTGGACATTTGGCCGCTTTTGGTTGATAAAACAGCCACACGCCGGTCACTGACCGGGTTGCGGATGGCCGATTTCCTATTGTCCCGTACAAGCAGTTTATCAGCGGCCAGGCCGAGCCATTTTTAGGAAGGGCTGGCAAAGCGAATTGCAATTTTATCAAGGCCCGCCAGCCGCAGTGGCCGTTTTAGCAAAGCCGATGGCCGTTTTATCAAGTTTTATCAACAATGGCCGCTTCACCAAGGTCGAGGACCAGGCCAGTGGCCGCAATGGCCGTTTTATCAATCAGAAGCGGCCCTTGGCCTTGATAAAACGGCCATTGTTGATAAAACTGCCACTGGCCGGCCTTGATAAAACAGCCATCGGCTGGCCGGCCTTGATAAAGCGGCCATTGCACTTTGCCAGCCTTTGATAAAAAATGGCTCGGCCTGGCCGCTGATAAACTGGCCATCCGCAGCCCAAATCTAGGAGATCTGGCCATTTGACCGCTTCCGGTGGATAAAACGGCCATTGCGGCCACTTGGCCTTGATAAAGCGGCCACTGTTGATAAAACGGCCATAGGGCGCTAAAACAGCCATTGGCTGCGATAAGGCCGCCATTAGGGGCTGCCAGCCTTGATAAAACGGCCATTGGCTTTGCAAGCCTTTCGGGGCTTTGATAAAACGGCCATCGATTGGATTGGCCGCCCTTGATAAAACGACCATTGGGGCTGACCGGCCTTGATAAAACGGCCATTGCCTTTGATAAAACGGCAATTGCCCTTTGATAAAACGGCCATTGCGGCGATTGCCTTGATAAAATTGCAACCCTTGATAAAAATGGCTCGGCTTGGCCGCTGATAAACTGCTTATACGGGGCAATATGAAATCGGCCATCCGCAACCCACATCTAAAGATCTGGCCATTTGTCCGCTTCTGGTTGATAAAACGGCCATTGCGGCCTGGCCCTCGCCCTGGATAATCTGGCCCGCCCGTGTTGCGACAGAGGCTTCGGGCCGCATATGCCGCGGCGGCGTCCAAGATCCCCCCGCTTTGCATCGCTCGGAAACTTGTTTCGGAAAGCCCGTCCGGCCACTCCCCAGCGCCAAAACGACGGAAGCAAGCGCGAGGGAGGTTGTCGCAGAAGCTTCGGAAAATTGTTCGGGAAGCCCGACGGGCCAGCCCCCAGCGCCAAACTAACGGAGCGTGCGCGAACGACGGCGCGGGTTTGCCATGGCTGTCGCGGAAGCTTCGGCCGTCGGGCCAGCTCCCAGCGCCAAAATTACGGAGCGAGCGCGAGCGACGCGCCCTCCGAGGCTGTCGTGGAAGCTTCGGCCGTCGCCCAGAAAGTTTTCTCGGGACGCAAAACGACGGGAACAAGCTTTCGGGCAGCCCGACGGGCCAGACCCAAGCCCAAACCTTCGACGATTCTTTATGAGAAGCTTTGGATAAGAAGCTTGAAAAGAAGCTTTATAAGAAGCTTTATAAGAAGCTTTAAAAGAATATGAAGCTTCATAAGAAGCTTTGTAAGACGCTTTATAAGAAGCTTTTTTCAGGATTGATAACCTGGGACAATATGAAATCGGCCATCCGCAGCCCAATTCCACAGATCTGGCAATTTTCCGCTTCTGACTGATAAAACGGCCCTTGCGGCCACTGGCCTGGTCCTCGGCCTTGATAAAACTGCCATCGGCTTTGATAAAATGGCCGCTGCGGCTGGCAAGCCTTGATAAAGTTGCCACTCTGGCAGCCCTTAATAAAAATGGCTTGGCCTGGCCGCTGATATCTCCTAAAACGGGACAATATGAAATCGGCCATCCGCAGCCCGAATCTAAAGCTGGTTTGTCCGCTTCTGGTTGATAAAACGGCCATTGCGGCCACTGGCCTGGTCCTCGCCCTTGATAATCTGGGCCGCCCGTGTTGCGACCGCGCCGGCGTCCAAGATCCCCCCGCTTTGCATCGCTCGGAAACTTGTAGCCCGTCCGGCCACTCCCCAGCCAAGCCCAAACCTTCGACGATTCTTCGCGTCGCGAAAAATGGCACGCGACGCGTCCGGGCCGGGTTTCTGCGAACCCTAAACCCTGAAAGGTTTGAGATGCGGGTGGTCAAGGGGTGGGGATGCCGCTTTCGCCGCGCGCCCCCACGACCCCCGGGGTCGAGGGCGCGCTTCATCTTGGAAACCCTAAACCCTAAACCCTAAACCCTAAACCCTAAACAGGCGAGCATGCCTCTGGCCATATACATGGGCATGCGAGCCGCCGGGCTCGAGGTCAAGCCGAGACGCCGTTGCAAATCTGAGGGCCTGGGTCAAGCCTAGCAGGACAACCGCTGTGCGTCTCTGCAATCTGGCGCAGCCAGTATAGGATTACCCTAAACCGTGCACCATTTGCATGTGGGGGTGGTTTAGTGCACTGTTGATAACTTTTGCATACGGGTAATAGCGGGACCCACGCCGCGCAAAAGGACTTTTTGTAGGTCGCTTCTTGCACTGCTGATAACTTTTGCATACGGGTAATAGTGGGGACCTGCCCCGGGGGGGGGGACACGCCAAGCACAAGGAGCCTTGCAGATCCTTTCTTGCGCTGCTGATAACTTTTGCATACGAGTAATATGGGGGACCTGCCCCGGTGCCCCGGCTGGGGGGGGGTGTACGCCAAGCGCAAGGAGCCTTGTCGCGGCGAAGCGCGCGCGCAAGTCACCCCCACGCAAGCGCAGCGCCTGACACGCTCAGTTCTGCGGCTTGCTTGCAAACAACATCAACGCGTGCTTGGCCCATGCGTGTTTGGGCAGCCGGTCTTGGCGCCTTGGCAACTCCACGCTTTGCAGCATGACCCACGCCTGCGCAGGAAAGGTTAGCGAAGCAAGCAGCTGGCGGCCACCTTGTGGACGCTGAGGATTATGTAGACGCCGTCTACATGGCACTTGCCGCCGCAGCCCACGCCCAGGCAAACGCAGCGCGCGACGCGCTCGTGTGGAACCCGCCCCACGGATCAGGTAGGCGTCTACGTGGCGCTTGGCGGCCTGCGCAAGCCTGGGTAACTCCACGCACTCTGTCGTCCGCCCGCCTGGTGGACGCTGAGGATTATGTAGACGCCGTCTACATGGTACTTGCCGCCGCAGCCCGCACCCATGCCAGCGCAGCGCTTTGCAGCGCGACCCACGCCTGCGCAGGCAAGACGTTTAGCGAGGCAGGCAGCTGGCAGCCCAGCTGCTTCAGACGGCGCCACGTTGGCTTGGAACCCGTTCAAGGGTTCCACCTCGAATGGAACCCTAAACCCTAAAAGTCTTTACCTTGGGTGGCTGGGGCGGGCGAACTTGGCTACGCAAGGCGAGCGGCTTGGGGGATTTCGGTCCTCGCTAAACGGCCTGCGGCTTGCGTTCTTTTCAAACTGCCTTTCAAAAGAAAGCTTCTTGATGGCTGAGAAACCTTTGCCGGTCGCAGGCCGTTTAGCGACGCAGCAAAAATTCCAGGTGCTGGGGGCAGCAAGCGCGGGCGCTCTCCGAATTTTCATTTGGTTGCAACTGGCCCCCTTTGACTCCGGCGCAGCTGGAACTATACTAGCGGCCCTTAGCAAGGGCACCCCAGGCTTTCGATGTCTTGTTCCTAAAGCCAAGAAGAAATTTAGAGCGCGTCGCTAAACGGCCTAGCGCTTCCCGCGTTCTGGATCGTCCGAGCGCCCGGGAATTTCGGGCTGTCGCTAAACGGCCTGCGGCCCACGCGCGTCCGCCGGCCACAGAAAAGCCTTCTTTTTAGGCAGCTTAAAAAGGCCAGAAGTCACGGGCCGTTTAGCGACGGTCAAAAATTTCCGGCCACTCGGGGCAAAGCCTCAAGCCGCTTAGCGACGACCGCGAAAACCTTCTAGATTGTGGCCGCAAAGAGCGTGGGAGTTCTGAGTAAAGCGCGAAGGCGCCGGCCGGCCGCAAGCCTGACTTTGTTTGTGGCCCTTGAAGCTGCGGGCAAGGCCAGGGCAGCCACAAAGTTTCTTTTACGCCGACCGCCCCGGCGGCGCCAAACTCGCGGGCCGTCGCTAAGCTCTACCCCGGCGCGCCGCCGCCCGGCCGCGCTCGCCGTCGCCTTGCTCGCCCCGCGCTGCCAAGAGAAGCAAGAGGAGGAGGTCGGGAAAGCCCCTGGCGGTTCAGTTTCTTGAACCCTAAACCCTAAAAGAGCTGTGGCTGGAGTGGGTCGTGGGTGGGATCTACGGCCCCCGTGGGAGCGGCTTGGGGTGGTCTGTTCCACCCGAGCGAGCGGACACATCTGTCACACCCTAAACCCTAAACCCTAAACTCTAACGCGCCCATGCATAGGGCGCGTCTGCATTTCATCCTTTTACGGCCGATGGCGGCCGACAAGTCTTTAGCTTGGAGCATTGCCTTATGGGCATCCTCATTGAAACCTGGCACAACCCTTACACAGCCCTGCAATAAGGTTCCTTACTCCGGGATAGAGGGTAGAACAGCAGCTGGCCTTGAGAAAACAGCCTTTAGGCTTTTGTCCAGAAGATTCATTTGTCATTGCGCAACCATTAATCCTGCATTTAGCCGCTTTAGCTAGCGATTGCAATTGCAGCCTTGACAAACTAGGCATTTTTGCTGGGCCGGCTTCCGGTTGATAAAACAAGCCACTATTGCTGCTACTGGGCTTGATAATTTGGCCATCGGCTGTGGTCAATCGGCCATTGTTGACTTAACAGCTACTCGCGAGGCCCAATGGCCGTTTTAGCAGCAACCGGATGGCCGACCTCAAGATTTCAGACAAATTGCATTTTCGCTATTATCCCGCACGATCAATTTATCAGCGGCCGGGCCAAGCTATTCTCAACAAAAGCACGCCCAATGGCAGTTTTATCAACGCGAGGCCCAATGGCCGTTTTATCAAGAGCAGCGACCGGACAGCCAGACACCGGGCAAAGCAATTTTCAGCAGAAGCAAGCCCAATGGCCGGTTTATCAAGGCCGGCGCAAATGTAAGCTGGCGAAAAGCGGCCCGATAGCCGTTTTACTTTGACAGCCAAAAAGTTGCCATGTTTATCAAAAACGGCCATTGGGAGGATTGCCGCTGGCTTTGCCAGCCCTTGATAAAAATAGCTCGGCCTAGCCGCTGGTAAACTCCGCACACAGCAATTTCGCCGCTTCCGGCTATTGCGGCCCAATGCAAATAAAACGGCCACTGAGGCTGGCCGGCCTTGATAGAACGGCCATTGGCTTTAGTCTGGCCGGCCTTGATAAAACGGCGACTATGCTCCACCTCAAAAAAATAGCCCGGCCTGGCCGCTGACACATTCCTTTTCAGGACGATATGAAATCGGCAATCCAAAAAGAAATCTAAACATCTGGCAATTTGGCGACTTCCGGTTGTCTAGGGTCGAAGCATCGTTATACAAGACTAAAATTCAGAACGAATTTTTAGGACCGGCCCCAAAACGTTTCCAAATTGCAAAGTCTTCGCATTAAAAGTATGGGGCCATACGGAACTGGCAACCGTGCCCGGCCGCTGATAAATTGCTTGTGTGGGATCATCTGGAAGCGCCCGAGTCTGGAAATCTGGGAATTTGTCAAAAAATAAAGCGTTTTCCAAGGATCCTTTTCAGCAGCTCCTTATAAGTTCCGTAATTAAGGCCGCTGCAAAAGCTTTTGCGCGGGACCATATGGAATTGGCAATCCGTGGCTCAAATCTTAGCAGCAGCTTGCCTGTAGCTCGGAGGCTTCTAGCTGGAATCCAAGTATTACCTTATGGGTCTCAAGAATCTTATAAGATATACTTCAAGTTCTCGTTGAGGTTCTCCCTTGGACTTGCTTTGCTTTGCTATTAAAAATTTCATAAATTGCTTCTGGTTGCCCTGAGGAAGAGCGTGCTATTGCCTTCCTAACTCGCCGTATGGCCACTGCCGCCTGGAAGGATCGATCGGACATTTCTTTCTTAACTCTCCTTCATGCATTGCCACATAAGACTGTTGCGCCTACTGTTCGGCAGGCTGTCCTCAAGTGGGCGTTTGACGAGGAAAGCGACACTTGGTTCCTCATTAGGCGCCATTGGACAAGACAGTCGGTGTGTGCCTGTGGATGTGGTGCTGACAGCAAACTCTTTCCTCGTGGCTTTTTCGCGGGTGCCCTCTCACAGGCACATCTAAACCTGGAAATTGAGTGGATGCGACATGTACCCATAGAGGCTGCTGCCCTTGGGGTCCATACTAGCTCATTGCCTTCGCTGCCCGTCATGTTGCCTTCACCGCCTGCGCTTCGACATGACGGGCACCTTGATTCCGCTACCACGCTGCTCCGGCAATCGGCCCCTTGGTTGCAACGTGCCTGTGTCCTATGTGGCCATGGTGATAACAGTGTTCAACACTGGATGTCTTCTTGCGCGTGTCTAGGTGCAGCCGGTTCGCTGCTGCTCGGTTGCTCTTGGCGCTTTTCTCATTGGTTTCCGCAGGCGCACTGGCCCAGAACCCAATCTGCCAGATGCTATGCCTTATATGCCGGAGCCCGCGCCATAATCAGGCAGAGAGGGGGCCTCGTAGCTAAGCACGGCGACCCGCCTGCTGCTGCTCCCCTTGATCTTTTGCACATTGCCTGTTTGGTCGCCACTTGTGCCTTCGAACTGCTGCCCAGCGATGTCAGAATGGGGATGCGCCCTGCCTGGTTAGTTGGACCCTCCGCACACCGTAGCTGTGTCTGGCTTGATCATGTTCGCTTTGCTGCTGGTGCGCCTCTCCATGCACTCTCACCTAAGATACCACATTTCACCTACCAGGGCGATTCGTCGGCCTTGCCTGGGTCGTTGCTTGCGGTTGTCATGGAACACGGCCGTGAGCGACACCTTCTTCAGGCTTATCACCACGGCACGCCTAACATTACACTCGAAGCAAGGGTGTGCGAGTGCGGGGTGGCCCATATCTACGTACTTGCCGTACAGGTAGTGAGGCCTGGCGATCCCCTTATTTGCGCTTCTCGCGCGTGGAGGTGGACCGCCCTGGTAGCGCACTTTGACGGCAGCTGTCATCGGGCTGACGCGGCTGGAGGTGCTGGGGTCATTGTGCGGAAGTTTGCGGGGGATGACTACGAGGTCCTTGCCCAAACGGCCTACCCCCTTCCTGACTGCCCGGACTCCTACCACGCCGAGGGTTTTGCGAGTGCATACGCGGTCCAGGCCCTTGCGAGCCTTTACCCCAATCATTCCGATGTACAGGAATGTCTCATCATTGGGGATAACTCCTCCATCTTAAGTTATTGGAGGCGCACCGCTCGGGTGCGACGCCCGGCCCTAGTCACAGTCCTGCACCAGGCTCAGCTCATTGCAGCTACGGAGCTTCCCCGGATCTCTTGGCGCTATGTTCCCCGCGAAGCCAATAAAGAAGCAGACTTCCTCGCTGGCATTGCTAGTGCTGCCGCGCGAAACGAAGCCACTCTGCCAATTTCCCTCCCTGCCCCGGCAGGTGAGGAATGGCAGTCCACCGCAGCAATCGCTCTCTCTGAACGCTCAAGCTTCTGCCTGGTTGAGTGCCCCACATTCCATGCGCAGGATCTTGCGCACATCCGTGCCCACCACCCTGCATACCGCGCTGCGCTTGAAGCTTATATTGCTTCCGGGGGGGCGTGTATCGGCTCTAATGCTCAGGGGGTCACGGTCCTCAAGCAGGTCCCGTACCGGATCGATGGTGATGATTGTTTAGGTAGGGCCTATCCGATCGTTAAAGGTGCAGCCGCGCTTCCGCGTTTTGTTCGCGCAGCGCTTTTCCACAGCGACCATGTTGAAATTGACATGTGTGGCGCGCATTACGCTATTTTGCGACGCCTCCAAAGCACCTTCCGGGCCCAGTGCGTTCAGCAAAAGCCGGCCCAATGGCCGTTTTATTCAAGGCCAGCCCCAACGGCCGTTTTTTCAAGGCAGAAGCAGCTAACAAGCTCCTTCCAGCTCTGTCCGGGACTGCGTTTTTCATATGATTTCACGCGATAGAACCCGCCCAAGTTAAGCTTGCTGGAAAGCAGGAAGAACAAAAGTTTGCAACTTGAACTAAAAGTATGGTTTTGGAGAAGTGTGCGTGGTTATGTGTTTGTGGAATAATTTTGGCTGCAAGCTCTGGCCCTTCACTTCTCCACGGGCCGGGGTGAGCTTGCCCGCCAAGGAGTACGACGTTGGCACGCTCCACACGGCTCAGCGCCGTGTAGGCGACGGCCGCCTCATCGCCAAGCACCTTCTGAACCGTGGACGCGTAGCCCAATCGAATGGGGTAGTAAGTGACATTGCCACGCGCTGCGTCCGTCCACGGAGTGACATAGAGGCGCTTGCCTGTCGTCGTTGTAACGCGCAGCGCATCCGACCACGCCTCAACATAGCACAGCACGCCGTTGACGTAGTCGTCCTTTTTCCGCGTGTTCTTTGTGAGGTAAAGCTGAGTGCCTTTGTAGACGGGCACTTTTGAGGGCTGCGGCGGGCGATCCTCTCGCAACTTTCCAGCGTCGTAGTTGTCTGGATTCACCTCGATGTCCCCCGGCAGGGCGGCCAAAGGCTCTTTCCGTGCTTGAGCTGCAGGACCAGTTCGTTCAGCCGCGCGGCTTTCTTCTTTGCGCAAGTGACCATGGTGGTGTTGGGGAAGCGGGCCAGGTGCTTTCGCATGCTTCTCGAGCACTTCGGTCAGCCTGCAAAGCACCTTCCGGGCCTGTGGAGGAGCACTGCGAAAACTTGATTGCAAAAACCGGCTGCGACGTCGGCCAAGCCATCAGTTCTTGTTCCCCCGAGCTCGGGGGAAGACAAGGGGGTTGAACCCTAAACCCTAAAAGGGTGCAATTTTGGGTGGTAGGGGTGGGCCTCATTCCGCATGGCGCCGTTCGGCCCTCTACCCTTTCAGGGGAGGGCCCAGGCGCCCCCGCTGTAGACACCCTAAACCCTAAACCCTAACCCCTAAACCCCTAAACCCCTAAACCCCTAAACCCTAAAACCCTAAAACCCTAAACCCCTAAACCCCTAAACCCCTAAACCCCTAAACCCCTAAACCCCTAAACCCCTAAACCCCTAAACCCCTAAACCCCTAAACCCCTAAACCCCTAAACCCCTAAACCCCAAACCCTAAACCCTAAACCCTAAACCCTAAACCCTAAACCCTAAACCCTAAACCCTAAACCCTAAACCCTAAACCCTAAACCCTAAACCCCGGTCATGGATTTGCTAGTTGCGCTTCAGCGGCCTCCTTATGCAATTTGGAGGCAAAAAAGAAGCGCTTCTTGATTGGGTGAAAATACACAGCATGACAACTCTTGTTGCGAATTAGTGCGGCAACCTCCCTTGGGAGGATGCGGATGCCGTTTGAAACCTCTGGGATGCCTTCCGGATAAACTTTGAGGAGCTCTTGCAACATCTCGCGCCCCGTGACCTTGGGGTGCACTTGAAGCTTCATGAAGCCCACAACTTCCACAGTAGCAAGTCGCTGATACTCTCGCTTAGTGTTGTCCAATGACATTCCTTTCCTTAGTTCAAGAGATACAAAACAAGTATCCCTGAGAGGTTTTGAACACCGAAAAAGTAAATCATCCTCCGTTCAAGCCAGGCGCTTCAGATTCTCACAGGCCCTCGCCAAGTTGCCAATCCGGAAGCCACCTGAAATGAACTCTGGTCAAAGTCCCCCCAAAAAAACTTGAACGCAACTTGAACGCAGCAAACACACCTTGATCAACCAACATGTTGTTGAATTGAGCGGATAACACAAGCATACGAATGTCTTTCCCACTTGTTTTCATGCACAGGCAGTGCCAAAAACTCTCTTCGCTTTCCTCCTCCGTCATTGTCGCATCCCAAATGTCTTTCTGCCCTTTCAGTTCCTCCAGATCAAAAGCCAACGCCACTGCCGCCGAAGAGGCTGACACAATCACCTTGGACAAAGGATAATCAGACATAGATACCACTCCCTCAACATGGTTTCCGTGTGCAACATTGGAATTTTGCATTGAAGCTGGGGGGCATGAATGGCACTTCCGATTTTGTCCGTCGCCACATCCTTCGCAGTGGAAGAGATTAAGTTGATGCCTCGGCAAGCGGAACGGAAACAAAAAGACTAGGGCAACATGCGCTACAGCATCGATAGACAACTGAAAAACATTTTGTCCAGCCAGTCCTTCGGTGGTTGTACGAGGGACTTCAAGAAGAAGGATTGGAAACTTGGTGAGGTTGTCGGGAAAGTCCTTGAGCTTCTCGCGCGCTCGGCGCATGACCTCTTTGAACAATCCACCGTCTTCCACTTTAAGTTCCTCGAACATCATCCTCTTCCAATCGGAACTCTCGATGGTGCATCGCACAACACCTCGATCTGCACCCCGCGCAAGGCTTTTTCTGTTGCCACAGACTTCTGACTTGGTACGACCCCCAGTGATGGTCGCATGTTGTTGCCAGCCCGCAATGCGTTGCCGGAGAGTTTCCATCACTGGCCTTTGGATGACCTCGTCTTGCGGCCTGCTGGGTTCAAAAGGCTCCATGGCCTTTGCCAGCGCTTGTTGGATGTTGCCTTCTGGAGAAGCTTTGAATGCCTCGTCTGCCGAGCGCTTTGCTTCATCAGCAGAGCGCTTTGCTTCATCAGCAGAGCGCTTTGCTTGATCCAATTGAGCCACTGCAACTGCAGTCCCCGCCACTGATAGGGTGGCGCTGGCCATGGCAACGAAGAAGTCCTTCTTCCCCGCAAACTCTTCAACGAATTGTTGAAAATCCAGCCCCGACGTGTCAGAGGCATAGGCTGGGGCTACCATGATGCATGAGCCAACCACATGCCCAACGAGGCGTGCCCCAAGGTGTGGTGTGCATCTCACTGGCACCGCCTCCATATGACATAGCCATCTGCAAGACCAAAACATGAAACATCACACTGGCCTTTTCTTAAACACAAACTCATAATCACAAAAGTTAGGAACCAAGTTTTACATGATTTTCAAGTTCTTGCCCTGTGGTGGTTGGCACAAAGGCTCAATTACAATTTATCAGACTGAAGCCACCGACTGCACCATCCTGGCTTGACACGCACTTGGAGCTTGGTTCATGGCTTACAACAAGGAGTGTGCCAACACCACTCCGGGCAGTCTTACTCCATCATCTTGTTTTTTTTAGTTATTGTAATCATTATTTTTACACATTGCCTAGGTTGGTGAGGAGGTTTTGGTGCGGTGTCTTGTTGTAGGCTTCTGGTGAATCTATGCATATGCTTCGGTTACAGGTCTGCTGTGGAGTTGTTGATGATGTTAATGTGATGGTTTGTTTGTTTGTCTTTTTTTGTTGGTGTTTGGTTTTGGTGTACATGTTGCTGTGGGAGCTGGGGCGGGGTATAGTATTGAACTGGGGGTTGAGGCTCTTTCTGGTCTTTCAGAAGTCATGATCCTCGCGAACCTCATGTCACGACTCACCTGGCAAAAAAAAAAACAGCAGCCAAGCTGCAAAGACTCCAAGGTCCATGTCGGGTTTCATTGCGCGCGAAACTCCAAGATCTGCTTCGTGGACAAGGCCTTGAAGAAAGCCACGAGCCCTTCTTGTTCATCTTCAGAACCCAACAAAAACACGAAAAACAGGTAAAGCAAATCAAACGCAAACACACCCGATTTCGGAAATGTTGAAGTGCAGGTGCATGGATTTGGCTCAGCATGCCTGAATCGTCTATCCTTGAATGTGATTTCAAAATACACCATCTCACATAGCTGATACATCTGATACTATGCGTGCGTTGTGTGGTTTTACGGGGCTGGAACAAATGCACAAGCAAGAACGAGCTGAAGTCTTCCGTCCATTTTCGCAAAAGATCGGGCATGGATTTGCCAGTTGCGCTTCAGCGGCCTCCTTATGCAATTTGGAGGCAAAAAAGAAGCGCTTCTTGATTGTCATGCGCCGAGCGCGCGAGAAGCTCAAGGGCTTTCCCGACAACCTCACCAAGTTTCCAATCCTTCTTCTTGAAGTCCTCGTACAACCACCGAAGGACTGGCTGGACAAAATATGTTTTTCAGTTGTCTATCGATGCTGTAGCGCATTTTGCTCAGTCTTTTTGTTTCCGTTCCGCTTGCCGAGGCATCAACTTAATCTCTTCTACTGCGAAGGATGTGGCGACGGACAAAATCGGAAGTGCCATTCATGCCCCCCAGCTTCAATGCAAAATTCCAATGTTGCAAACGCAAACCCATGTTGAGGGAGTGGTATCTATGTCTGATTATCCTTTGTCCAAGGTGATTGTGTCAGCCTCTTCGGCGGCAGTGGCGCTGGCTTTTGATGCTGGAGGAATTGCAAGGCAGGAAGACATTTGGGTTGGCGACTTGACGGAGGAGGAAGCGAAGGAGTTTTTGGCACTGCATGGGCATGAGAACAAGTGGGAGGACTTCGTGGATGCTTGTGTTTCAGCTCAATTCAACATGATCAAGGTGTGTTTGCTGCGTTCAAGTTGCGTTCATGTTTTTTTGGGGGGACTTTGACCGAGTTCATTTCAGGTGGCTTCCGGAGTGGCGACTTGGCGAAGGCCTGTGAGAATCTGAAGCGCCTGGCTTGAACGGATGATGATTTACTTTTTCGGTGTTCAAAACCTCTCAGGATATGTGTTTTGTATCTCGTGAACTAAGGAAAGGAATGGACGACACGAAGCAAGAATGTCAGCGACTTGCTACTGTGGAAGTTGTCCGCTTCATGGAGCTTCAAGTGCACCCCAAGGTCACGGGGCGCGAGATGTGCAAGAGCTCCTCAACGTTTATCCTGAAGGCATCAGAGGTTTCAACGGATCGGCATCCTCCCAAGGGTGGTAGCGCTCTAATTTCCCACCAAGAGTTGTCATGCTGTGCAGCCCTTCGTCATCATCCCAGGGCACTTCTGATGGTGAATTGCACAACACCTCGCGCCCCCCGAACATGGTGGTGTTTTCTTCTGTGTTGCAAGACTGAAGAAATCGCAAAGGGTTCAGCACAAGTACAGTAGTTGCCAGCTCGCAATGCGTTGCCGGAGAGCTTCCATCACTGGCCTTTGGATGACCTCGTCTTGCGGCCTGCTGGGTTCAAATGGCTCCATGGCCTTTGCCAGCGCTTGTTGGATTTTGCCTTCTGGCGAAGCTTTGAATGCCTCGTCTGCCGAGCGCTTTGCTTCATCAGCAGAGCGCTTTGCTTCATCAGCAGAGCGCTTTGCTTGATCCAACTGAGCCGCTGCAACTGCCGCCGAGAGCTTTGCTTGATCCAATTGAGCCACTGCAACTGCAGTCCCCGCCACTGTAGGGTGGCGTGGCCAAGCAACGAAGAAAGTCCTTCTTTTCCCCCGCAAACTTTCAACGAATGTTGAAAAATCCAGCCCGCGGTCAGAGGATAGGCTGGGGCTAACCCCATGATGCATGAGCCAACCACATGCCCAACGAGGCGTGCCCCAATGCCCAAGGTGTGGTGTGCATCTCACTGGCACCGCCTCCAAATGACATAGACATCTGCAAGACCAAAACATGAAACATCACACTGGCCTTTTCTTAAACACAAACTCATAATCACAAAAGTTAGGAACCATGTTAACATGATTTTCAAGTCCTTGCCTTGCCCTGTGGTGGTGGCACAAAGGCTCCCATCAACTTCATCAGACTGAAGCCACCGACCAGCACCATCCATGGCTTGACACGCACTTGGTGCCTTCGGTTCACGGCTACAACAAGGAGTGTGCCAACACCACTCCGTGCAGTTTTACTCCATCATCTGTTTTTTTAGTATTGTAAACATTATTTTTTCACATTGCCTAGGTTGGCTGAGTTTTGGTGCGGTTTCTTGTTGTAGGCTTCTGTGCTTAATCTATGCACATGCTTCGGTACAGGTATGCTGTTGGAGTTGTTGATGATGTTAATGTGATGGTTTGTTGTTGTTATTTTTTTGTGGTGTTTGGTGTACATGTTGCTGTGGGAGCTGGGGCGGGGTATAGTATTGAACTGGGGGTTGAGGCTCTTTCTGGCTTTCAGAAGTCATGATCCTCGCGAACCTCATGTCACGACTCACCTGGCCAAAAACAAACAGCAGCCAAGCTGCAAAGACTCCAAGGTCCATGTCGGGTTTCATTGCGCGCGAAACTCCAGGATCTGCTTCGTGGACAAGGACTTGAAGAAAGCCACGAGCTGGGGGACACAACTCGCAGCCCTTCTTGTTCATCTTCAGAACCCAAAAAACACGAAAAAAGGTAAAGCAAATCAAACGCAAACACACCCGATTTCGGAAATGTTGAAGTGCAGGCGCATGGATTTGGCTCAGCATGCCTGAATCGTCTATCCTTGAATGGGATTTCAAAATACACCATCTCACATAGCTGATACATCTGATCCTATGCGTGCGTTGTGTTTACGGGGCTGGAACAAATGCACAAGCGAAGAACGAGCTGAAGTCTTCCGTTCCCTTTTCGCAAAAAAGATCGGGCATGCTTTTGCAGTTTGCGTTTTTCAGCGGCTCCTTATGCAATTTGGGAGGCAAAAAAGAAGCGCTTCTTGATTGGGTGAAAATACACCGCATGACACCTCTTGTTGGGAATTAGTGCGGAACCTACCTTGGGAGGGCTGATGCCGTTTGAAAACTCTGGGATGCCTTCAGGATTAACTTTGAGGAGCAGCTTTGCAAAATTCTCGTGGCCCCGTGACTTGGGGTGACTTGAAGCTCCATGAAGGGCAACTCCACATGTAGCAAGTTCGCCGACATTCTTGTTCGTGTCCGTCCATTCCTTTCCTTGTTCAAGATAGATAAACAACATATCCTGAGAGGTTTTGAACACCGAAAAAGTAATCCTCATCCGTTCAAAGCCAGGCGCTTAGTTCTCACAGGCCTTCGCCAAGTCGCCAATCCGGAAGCCACCTGAAATGAACTCGGTCAAAGTCCCCCAAAAAAAAAAACTTGAACGCAACTTGAACGCAGCAAACACACCTTGATCATGTTGAATTGAGCTGAAACACAAGCATCCACGAAGTCCTCCCACTTGTTCTATGCCCTTGCAGTTGCCAAAAACTCCTTCGCGTCCTCCTGTCAAGTCGCCAACAAATGTCTTCCTGCTTTCGTTCCTCCTGCATCAAAAGCCTACGCATGCCGCCGAATGGCTGAACACCAATACCTTGGACAAAAGTAATAGGACATAGATACACTCCCTAACATGGTCTTCGTTTTCGCAACTTGGATTATGCTTGAAGCTGGGGGGCCATGAATGGCACTCCGATTTTTGTCCGTCGCCACAACTTCGCAGTAGAAGAGATTATGTTGATGCTCGGGCAAGCGGAACGGGAAAACAAAAAGACTAAGACCATAAACATGAAACATCACATGGCCTCTTTCTTAACACAAACTCATAATCACTAAAGTTAGGAACCAGAAGTTAACATGATTTTCACGTCCTTGCCCGTGTGGTGTGGACAAAGGCTCCCATCAACTTCATCAGACTGAAGCCACCGACCAGCACCATCCATGGCTTGACACGCACTTGGTGCCTTCGGTTCATGGCTACAACAAGGAGTGTGCCAACACCACTCCGTGCAGTTTTACTCCATCATCTGATTTGTTTGCATTGTAAACATTATTTTTTCACATTGCCTAGGTTAGCTGAGTTTTGGTGCGGTTTCTTGTTGTAGGCTTCTGTGCTGAATCTATGCATATGCTTCGGTACAGGTATGCTGTTGGAGTTGTTGATGATGATAATGTGATGGTTTGTTGTTAGTCTTTTTTTGTGGTGTTTGGTGTACATGTTGCTGTGGGAGCTGGGGCGGGGTATAGTATTGAACTGGGGGTTGAGGCTCTTTCTGGTCTTTCAGAAGTCATGATCCTCGCGAACCTCATGTCACGACTCACCTGGCAAAAAAAGACAGCAGCCAAGCTGCAAAGACTCCAAGGTCCATGTCGGGTTTCATTGCGCGCGAAACTTCAAGATCTGCTTCGTGGACAAGGCCTTGAAGAAAGCCACGAGCTGGGGGACACAACTCGCAGCCCTTCTTGTTCATCTTCAGAACCCAACAAAAACACGAAAAACAGGTAAAGCAAATCAAACGCAAACACACCCGATTTCGGAAATGTTGAAGTGCAGGTGCATGGATTTGGCTCAGCATGCCCGAATCGTCTATCCTTGAATGGGATTTCAAAATACACCATCTCACATAGCTGATACATCTGATACTATGCGTGCGTTGTGTTTACGGGGCTGGAACAAATGCACAAGCAAGAACGAGCTGAAGTCTTCCGGCCATTTTCGCAAAAGATCGGTCATGGATTTGCCAGTTGCGCTTCAGCGGCCTCCTTATGCAATTTGGAGGCAAAAAAGAAGCGCTTCGTGATTGGGTGAAAATACACAGCATGACAACTCTTGTTGCGAATTAGTGCGGCAACCTCCCTTGGGAGGATGCGGAT
>CAUJNA010002365.1:0-36072 GCA_963377175.1 Effrenium voratum | reverse complement strand
GACGAAAGCAAAAATAAGCAAATGCGTGCGCAGAAATAAGCAAATTGCGTAGGACAATAAAACTCGCGTATAACAAACTAAACAAGCCCGCGCAACCCCCAAGCCTCGTTTTGCGTAACAACCTCTACCTTATTTAGTTCTTGGCTTGCAAAGCCCATGAACAAGTATCAGGGTAAGAATCGCGCAAGAAAATTAAACACACAGATAAAAAATAAAACACGCCTCCGCAATCGCTCAATGCCTATCGCGCCACAATCCTTCTTGCATGTGTTTTTGTTTTAACTTTTCGGTTCAGTTTCCCACCCCAACCCCCCCCCCCCCCGCGCCCCCCACCCCTCCCCCCCCTGCGTTTTCATATCTATTTTTTTTGGGGGCGGCCCTGTTTCAATCATAGCTTTTTTGGATCACCGCCCCCCCCGCCCAGCTACTTTTTTTTGGGTGCCTGAATTGAACCATCACATTTTCCTCCTCCTGCTACTTTTTAACAGCTTTTTGGCCCCTATTTGAATCATCACTTTAACAATCATCATGATGGTTTTTGGCCCTAATTGAGTCATCCCTTTCTTGATCATCATGGGGGGCTGCCCCCAACCCGCCAAACCCCCCCCCCCTACTTTGCACTTCGATCATCATGGCGCTGCGGCCCTCTTCCCCCCAACCCCCCTCCCTGCTACTTTTTAGACTTTTCTTTGGAGGGGGATTTATTTTATGATTTTTCACGTTTTTTTTTTGGGGTTTTTTTCGCTTTTGGCTTCTTGGCTTCTTGGCTTTTTGGCTTCTGGGCTTCTTGGCTTCTTGGCTTCTTGGCTTCTGGGCTTCTTGGCTTCTTGGCTTTTCGGCTTCTTGGCGTTTCGGCTTCTTGGCTTCTCGGCTTCTGGGCTTCTCGGCTTCTGGGCTTCTGGGCTTCTTGGCTTTTTGGTTTCTTGGCTTCTTGGCTTCTTGGCTTTTCGGTTCTCGGCTTCTGGGCTTCTAGGCTTTTTGTCTTTTTGCTGGTTTATGCGGCTTTTGGTGGCTTTTGGGCTTTTCGCATCCTCTGCATTCCCAATTCCTCTTCGGCAGGTAGCGTTTTTGCCTTTTTGCATCTTTTTGCTGGTTTGCGCGGCTTCGGCTTTGGCTTTTCGCATCTTCGGGCTTTTTGGCTATTGGCTTTTGGATTTGGCTTTCCGCATCATCAGCATCACCACCACCCTATTTGAATCATCACTTCTTCGAGCGTCATGGGGGGGGAACCCCGCTACTGTTTAGATTGTTTGCAGAGTAATTGCACCCCTATTTGAATCAACTCTTCTTCAAACATCATGGGGGGGGTTGCCGCCTCCCCTTTTTAGATTTCTTGTAGAGATTGAATCACCCCTGATTGAACCATCACTTTTTTCGAGCGTCCAATTTCGCGAGAACATGCTGCAAAATACGACACTTTAGGTAATCTGTGTAGTCCATGTATGTCCGTATGTATGCAGTTCTTCAAACATCATAGGGGAAGCTTCTATCACACCCTTTCTTGAATCATTGCACCCCTACTTGAATCATCAATTTTGCCGACATCATGGGGGCTGCCCCCCCCCCCCCAACCCCCCTGCTGCGTTTTAGATTTTCTACAGAGATTTAATATTTAATTAGTTGCACCCCTAGTTGATGAATCACCAACTCTTCCAACATCATGGGGGGGGGGCTGCCGCCCCCCCCAACCCCCCCCCGCTACTTTTTAGAGTTCTTGAAGAAATTGAGTTGCACCCCTATCCAATCATCATTCTGCAAAAAACAATATGGGGGGGGCTGCCGTCGCCCCACCCCCGTAGAGGGAAGAATTGGGCCTATGTGTCGCCCAAGGCCCTGAATAATAGTTTCCCGGGTTCTCCCTGGGCCAGTTCCAGGATATTAAAATAAATAAATAAATAAATAAATAAATCAAAAAAAAATCCAGGATATTTAAAAAATTTCAAAAATTCAAATAATTTTAAAAAAATCAAATAATTTAAATATTTATATTTTTTAAATTTTTTAAATGTCTGGAGGCCTCCAAAAATTTAAAAAATTTAAAAAATCTAAATAGTTTCCTGGGTTCTCCCTGGGCCAGTTCCAGGATAGTTAAAAAAAAAAATAAAAAATTAAATAATTTAAATATTTATATTTTTAAATTTTTTAAATTTCTGGAGGCCTCCAAAAATTTAAAAAAATTAAAATAAAAAAAACTAAATAGTTTCCTGGGTTCTCCCTGGGCCAGTTCCAGGATATTTAAAAAATTTAAAAAAATCAAATAATTTAAAAAAATCAAATAATTTAAATATTTATATTTTTTAAATTTTTTAAATTTCTGGAGGCCTCCAAAAATTTAAAAAAAAATAAAAAATCTAAATAGTTTCCTGGGTTCTCCCTGGGCCAGTTCCAGGATATTTAAAAAAATCAAATATATTTAAAAAAAAGATTCAAATATTTAAATATTTTAATATTTTTAATTTTTAAAATTTATGGAGGCCTCCCAAAATATTTAAAAATTTTTAAAAATATAAAATAGTTTCATGGGTTAGCAATGGGCAATTCCAGGATACTTTAAAAAATTTAAAAAATTTCAAATAATTACTCAAAAAAATCAAATAATTTAAATATTTATATTTTTTAAATTTTTTAAATTTCTGGAGGCCTCCAAAAATTTAAAAAAATTAAAAAAATCTAAATAGTTTCCTGGGTTCTCCCTGGGCCAGTTCCAGGATATTTAAAAAATTTAAAAAATTCAAATAATTTAAAAAATTCAAATAATTTAAATATTTATATTTTTTAAATTTTTTAAATTTCTGGAGGCCTCCAAAAATTTAAAAAAAATAAAAAATACAAATAGTTTCCTGGGTTCTCCCTGGGCCAGTTCCAGGATATTTAAAAAATTCAAAAAATTCAATTAATTTAAAAAATTCAACTAATTTACATATTTATATTTTTTAAATTTTTTAAATTTCTGGAGGCCTCCAAAAATTTAAAAAAAATAAAAAATATAAATAGTTTCCTGGGTTCTCCCTGGGCCAGGTCCAGGATATTTAAAAAATTTAAAAAATTCAAATAATTTAAAAAAATCAAATAATTTAAATATTTATATTTTTAAATTTTTTAAATTTCTGGAGGCCTCCAAAAATTTAAAAAATTTAAAAAATATAAATAGTTTCCTGGGTTCTCCCTGGGCCAGTTCCAGGATAATTTAAAAATTTAAAAAATATAAATATTTAAATTATTTGAATTGTTTAAATTAATTGAATTTTTTAATTTTTTCAAATATCCTGGAACTGGCCCAGGGAGAACCCAGGAAACTATTTATATTTTTTAATTTTTTCAAATTTTTGGAGGCCTCCAGAAATTTAAAAAAATTAAAAAATATAAATATTTAAATTATTTGTTTTTTTTTTTTGAATTATTTGAATTTTTGAAAATTTTTCAAATATCCTGGAACTGGCCCAGGGAGAACCCAGGAAACTATTTATATGTTTTAATTTTTTTAAATTTTTGGAGGCCTCCAGAAATTTAAAAATTTCAAAAATATAAATTTTAAATTATTTGATTTTTTATAAAATTACTTTGAATTTTTTTAATGTTTTTAATTCATGGAACTGGAAGGGAGAACCCAGGAAAACTATTTAGATTTTTTAAATTTTTTAAATATTTGGAGGCCTCCATATTTGGAGGCCGTCCAGAAATTTAAAAATTTAAAAATGTAAATTATTTAAATTATTCGAATTTTTTAAATTATTTGAATTTTTCTATTTGTTTTTTTAAATTTCTGGAAATGGGCAGGGAGAAACCAGGAAAACAATCAGATTTTAATTTTTTTAAGATTTTTGGAAGCCTCCAAAATTTAAAAAATTTAAAAAATATAAATTATTTAAAATTATTTGAATTTTTTCAATTTTCATTTGAATTTTCTTAATTTTTTTTAAATATCCTGGAACTGGCCCAGGGAGAACCCAGGAAACTATTTAGATTTTTTATTTTTTTTTAAATTTTTGGAGGCCTCCAGAAATTTAAAAAATTTAAAAAATATAAATATTTAAATTATTTGATTTTTTTAAATTATTTCAATTTTTTAAATTTTTTAAATATCCTGGAACTGGCCCAGGGAGAACCCAGGAAACTATTTAGATTTTCTATTTTTTTTAAATTTTTGGAGGCCTCCAGAAATTTAAAAAATTTAAAAAATATAAATATTTAAATTATTTGATTTTTTTAAATTATTTGAATTTTTTAATTTTTTTAAATATCCTGGAACTGGCCCAGGGAGAACCCAGGAAACTATTTAGATTTTTTATTTTTTTTTTAAATTTTTGGAGGCCTCCAGAAATTTAAAAAATTGAAAAAATATAAATATTTAAATTATTTGATTTTTTTAAATTATTTGATTTTTTTTTATTTTTTTTTCATTTCTGGAGGCCTCCAACAATTTAAATAATTTAAAAAATATAAATATTTAAATTATTTGATTTTTTTAAATTATTTGATTTTTTTTAATTTTTCAAATTTTTGGAGGCCTCCAGAAATTTAAAAAAATTAAAAAATATAAATATTTAATTTATTTAAATTTTTTAAATTATTTGATTTTTTTAAATTTTTCAATTATCCTGGAACTGGCCCAGAGAGAACCCGGGAAACTATTTATATTTTTTAAAATTGTTTGGAGGCCTCCAGATATTTCAATAGAATTAAACAATATAAATATTTAAATTATTTGAATTTCTTTTTCTTTTTTTTTTTAAAATATTGTTTTTTTTTACATATCCTGGAACTGGCCCAGAGAGAACCCGGGAAACTTTTTTTTGGAGGCCTCCAGATTGTTTTTTTTTGAACTATTGAAATTATTTGATTTTTTCAATTTTTTTAAATATCCTGGAACTGGCCCAGAGAGAACCCGGGAAACTATTTATATTTTTTAATTTGAAATTTTTGGAGGCCTCCAGATTTTTGTTTTTAAAAGAATATTTAAATGATTTGAATTCTGTATTTGTTTTGATTTTTTTGCTTTTTTTTAAATATCCCGGAACTGGCCCAGAGAGAACCCGGGAAACTATTTTTTCATTTTTTGGAGGCCTCCAGAAATTAAAAGAATATATATTAAATGTAAAGACTTATTATCTTTTTAATTATTCAAATTATTCATGTTTTTCAACTTTTTCCAATATCCTGGAACTGGCCCAGGGAGAACCCGGGATATTACTCAAAAAAATAAAAAATGGAGGCCTCCAGAAAGTTAAGACATTTTAATAAATGAATGTTTATTGTTTTGCTTGTTTTTTTCAAGCTTGCTGAATATCCGGGAACTGGCCAGGGAAAACTTTTTTTTAGACGCCTCTACAAATTTAAGAACAAATAACTACAAAAACAAACTCTATATTTTTTAAATATCCGGGAACTGGCCAGGGAGAACCCTGGAATTTAATTATTGTTTTTGTACAAAAAATGGAGGCCTCCAGAAATTTAAAAATTAGAAGATAAATAATTTTAGATTATTTGACATGTTTAAACCATTTTTTAAATATCCTGGAACTGGCCCAGGGAGAACCCTGGATTTTTTGTTGGCTTTTGGAGGCCTCCAGAAATTAAAAAAATAATACTTAAATTATCTGATTTTTTAGGTAGTTTAAACAGAATGAAACTGGCCCAGGGAGAACCCTAGAAATGATTCAATTTTCATATTTTAAAAAGAATGCCTCCAGAATTTGAACAAAAACATTTTTATAATGCTTTCTCAGGGGCCGCCAAAAGGATTGAAGGTTTATCTTCTTTGAGTATTCCGCACGGGCCCAGGGAGGGCCCAGGATATGTCTTTTTCAGGGCTCCAACAAATTGAATAGCACACGTAGTCAAATTCATAGAACTATCTAAATAACTTAAACGTTTTTGTTCCGAGCCTCCAACAAATAATGCGCTAAGAAACACATTTGTACATTCCATAATTTCGAATTGTTTGAATTCGAGACACCCAGATTCTTTAAATATTCTACAATGGGCCCAGGAAGGGCCCTGGACATAACTTGGATTATTTGAACAGATATGTTGTTCAGGACCTCCAACATTTTGATCAAAATAAGCAGTTCGCATTTTGGAATTATTTGAACTTTTTCATTAGGAAAAGTTATTTTCGGAACTAGCCCAGGGGGTGCCCTTGAAATTGTTTAAATTGTGTGAAATATCTAAATACTTAGTTACCCAAACATGTTCATTTGTTCTAACTATTTAGGACGTTGGACACAAATGAATCTGGAGTTCTCCAAAAGGCGCCCGTCCCTTTGAACATATTCGAGTAGAAAGCATGTTGTTTTATAAGACATATTCTAAGTAGACTAGTTGTTCAAATCATGTTGGTTTATAATAGTTAGACAAAATAAGGTGCTGTTTTCCAAATATTGACACGATTCTCAAAGATTCGTGTAATTAGGCTAATTCGACCCACGTTGAGAAATAGAATAAGTACCAAGCGATTGACGTTCAACTCCCCAGAAAACACCCGTCCCTTTGAGAATAATTAGAATACTTAGCATGATTATGAACCATGAGAATCATTGGATTAGATAATAGATCTGGAATTCCTGAAAGGGGCCCATCCCGTTGGGAACCATTGGACTAAATCAATTCATTATGATAAGTACAATCATTAGCAAGAATATGGATCTGGAATTCTCCCCCCCCTGGAAGTAATTGTTTGGAAAACATGAATGTGGAACTCTGGACCTCCCCAAAAGTACCCTACCCTTTGGGAATGAGAATGATACATAGAGCAATTATCAGAAGGTGCAAAGCTATGAACCTGGAATTCCCCAAACGGCACCCGCCCCTCTTGGAATAAGTAGAAGCAAAAATAGCAATGATAAGTAGGCTAATTTGCAAAACATTAATCTTCAACTCCACAAAGGCACCCGTCCCTTTGGGAACGACGTCCCTGTGGGAAGAATGATTATAACAAGTTGATAAGTAGCGCTAGACTAGAAAATGAATCTGGAATTCCTCAAAAGGGACCCGTCCCGTTGGGCAGAATTGAAATAATCCGGGTACTTCCAAAAACAGAAAATATCTGAAGTAGAAGGATTAGAGATACTATGAGTCTGAAATTCCCAATTTGAGGAATGAAGAAATTGAAAAACAAGAATCTGGAACTCCCCACAAGCACCTGTCCCTTTGGGAATGACAATAATAAATAGAGCAGTTATCAGAAGTAGAATCACTAAAAACATTGAACAACAAACATGATTCTGGAACTCAACAAAAGGCACCTGCCCCTCTCGGAATAAGAATAATCATTATAATATCTACGATGAGTAGACAACATTTCCCAAACATGAATTTTCAATTTCCCAAGGGCACCCGTCCCTGTGGGAGTAATTAGAAAATTAGAGCAGTTAGAATAACCAGAATAATTGAACACACATGAACCTTCCCAGAAGGCACTTGTTCCTTTGAGAAGACTGATCATAACAAGTAGAAGGGACCCGCCCCGTTGGCAATAATCGGAAACACGGGTAGTAATCCGAATTTCCCCAAATGTCCGCAAATTTGGGAATGACCAGTTGCAAAAACAAGAGCCTGGAATTCCCGTCCCTTTGGGAATGAGAATGATCAGAACAAGAAGCAGAATCAATAGAAAAAAGCAATGAATCGGAATCCCCCCAAAGGCGCCCGCCTCTCTTGGAATAAGGAGAAAATCATGGCGATGATAAGTAGGCTAATATGCAAAACATGAATCTTCAATTCCCCAAAGGCCCGCCCCCTTGGGAATAATAAGAAACAACAGAACATGTAGAATAACTAGAAAGATTAGAGCAAACGTGAATCTGGAGATTCCCTAAAGCACCCGTCCCTTTGGGAGAATAATTATAATAAGTGAATGAGTAGATTGAATCTGGAATTCCTCAAAAGGGACCCGTCCCGTTGGGCAGAATTGAAATAATCCGGGTACTTCCAAAAACAGAAAATATCTGAAGTAGAAGGATTAGAGATACTATGAGTCTGAAATTCCCCAATTTGAGGAATGAAGAAATTGAAAAACAAGAATCTGGAATTCCCCACAGGCACCTGTCCCTTTGGGAATGCCAAGAATAAATAGAGCAGTTATCAGAACTAGAATCATTAAAAACATTGAAAAAACAAACATGATTCTGGAGCTCAACAAAAGGCACCTGTCCCTCTGGGAATAAGAATAATCATTATAATAGCTACGATGAGTAGACAACATTGCCCAAGCATGAATGTTCAATTTTTCAAGGGCACCCGTCCCTGTGGGAGTAATTAGAAAATTAGAGCAGTTAGAACAACTAGAATAATCGAACACACATGAAACTGGAGATTCCCAGAAGGCACCTGTCCCTTTGAGAAGACTGATCATAAGAAGTAGAATTAGTGTAGCAGACAATGAATCTGGAACTCCTCAAAAGGGCCGCCCCGTTGGCGATACTTGGACAATGCGGGTAGTTCCAAAACACCTGAAGTTGAATAAGAGAGAGACCATGAATCAGAATTTCCCCCAAATTTGGGAATGACCAGTTGCAAAAACAAGAGCCTGGAATTCCCGTCTTTTTGGGAATGAGAATAATCATGAGAAAAATATATCAGAAGTAGAACCAACAGAAAAACTATGAACCTGGAATTCCCCAAAAGGCGCACGCCTCTCTTGGAATATGGAGAAATCATGGCGATGATAAGTAGGCTAGTATGCAAAACATGAATCTTCAATTCCTCAAAGGCACCCGCCCCCTTGGGAATAATAAGAAGCAACAGAACATTTAGAATAACTAGAAAGATTAGAGCAAACATGAATCTGGAGATTCCCTAAAGGCACCCGTCCCTTTGGGAAGAATGATTATAATAAGTTCATGAGTAGATGTGCTAGACTAGAAAATGAATCTGGAATTCCTCAAAAGGGACCCGTCCCGTTGGGAATAATTGGAATAATTTGGGCACGCCCAAGAACAGAACATATTGTACGTAGAGTAGTTAGAGAAACAATGAATCTGAAAGTTCCCCAATTTGGAGAATACAGAATTGGAAAAAGCAAGAATCTGGAATTCCTCGCAAGCACCCCCCCCCTTTGGGAATGACAAGAATAATGGGAAGACGTACAAGGCACCCACCTCTTGTGTAACAAAGGTGCCCGTCCCTTGTAAATAATAATGATAGTAGTATTTTACAAGACTGATGATAAGTAGACTAATCAGCGAACGTGAATCTTGAACTCACTAAACGGCACCTTCCTGTTTGGGACCAAATAGAAAATAGGGAAATAATCTAGAACTTATTAAATGGGAGCTGCTCATTTGGGAATGGCTCGAATAGTTTGAACAATGCGGGAACCACGAATCTCGCCACCAACAGGCCCCATCCCTTTTGACACAATTATCCTACCCAGGGCAAACACGAGCTTGGAATTCCCCAAGACGCACCCCAGCTCCCTAGGGATTCAAATAGAATAATATAGAATGATTATGATAAGTAGAATACTTAGCAATCAGGGCTCTTGAATTCCCCAAAAGTCACCCGTCCCTTTGGGAATAATGATGAGAATTAGAAGAGTTATGATAAGTAGAATAGTTAGAAAACATGAATCTGGAATTCATCAAAAGGCACCCCACTTTTTGGAAGAAGTAGAATACTTAGATTAGTTCAAATAATTAGCACAAACATAAATCTGGAGTTCCCCCAAAGGCACCCGCCCCTTTCGCAATAAGTATGTAAATGAGAATAATTGTAATTTTGTGGGGAAGCATACCCAATAATTAAGACAGTAGGACAAAGATGGGTTTGGAATTCTCCAAAAGCAACCCGTCCCTCTGGGAAGAATTATAATAATTAGAACAAGTAATATAGTTATGATAAGTAGAATAGCTGGCAAACATGGATATTGAATTCCACAAGACACACCCGCCCCTTTGGGAATGATTAGAATGAGAATAAGTTGATTAGTTAGAATACTATAGTTGAAACACACATGAATCTGGAATTGGGATTTCCGAAAAGGCACCAGTCATTGGGAATAGCTAGAACAAAGGAACTAATTAGGGGCGGATTCCCCACAAGGGGCCCCGTGCCGTTGGGAATGCGTGCTACAACCAGAATAATCAGAGCAGAATGACCTGGAAACCACACTGGACTTCACCAAATGGCTTGAAAACAAAGAGAATCCTTAGATTTGCTTAAGTTGTTAGAATGAGTAAAATAATTAGATCAACCATGAATGTTGATTTCCCCAAAAGGTACCCTCCTGTGGGAATACATCAGAGAGTGATGATTGCTATGAGAAGTAGACTAACTCGAACACATTTGACCCAAAATGCGCCCGCCCCTTTGCGAATAAATGTAAAATCACGTAGAATGATTCGAAAACACGTGAATCTGGAATTCGCCAAAGGGCAGCCGTCCCTTGGTGAAAAATATGTAATAATCAGAATAGCTGTAAGAATTAGGACAATGCACCTGGAATTCCCCAGAGCGCGCCCGTCCCTTGGGTAATAAATAGAACAAGTATAAATTTCAATGAGCTAGAAGAAATTGTTTCGGAATTCCCCAACAGTCCCCTGCCCCTTTGGGAGTTTCTAGAATGATTCGAAAATTAAACAGAAAAAGGGCGTTTTGTTTGTGTTAGTGTACTTGGTGTGTGTGTGTGTGTGTATTGCTTGACACTCTGTTTGAGTGCCCTTTGTGCTCTCAGTTTCTCTCTCTCTCTCTCTCTCTCTCTCTGCTTGTGTTTGCGTGCGTGCGTGCGTGCGTGCGTGCGTGCTTGCGCGCGTGCGTGCGTGCGTGCGCGCGTGTGTGTGTGTGTGTATCATGAGTGAGGGAAACATCCCCCCGCGCGTCCCACTTTTGGGGAAACAATCATCCCGCGCGCGCACGCCACATCGGACCCGAATTTTTTTATCAAAGCTTGCCACCCCACCACCCCCCCCCCCGCCCCAACCCGCCTACCCCCCCCCCCCCCCGCTACTTTGCACGTCGATCGTCATGGCGCTGCGGCCCCCTTCCCCCCAACCTCCTCCCTGCTACTTTTTAGACTTTTCTTTGGAGTGGTATTTATTTTACGATTTTTCCCGTTTTTTTCTTCTTTTTTTTCCGCTTTTGGCTTCTTGGCTTTGTGGCTGCTTGGCTTCTGGGCTTCTTGGCTTCTTGGCTTCTTGGCGTTTCGGCTTCTTGGCTTCTCGGCTTCTGGGCTTCTCGGCTTCTGGGCTTCTGGGCTTCTTGGCTTTTTGGTTTCTTGGCTTCTTGGCTTCTTGGCTTTTCGGTTCTCGGCTTCTGGGCTTCTAGGCTTTTTCGCTTTTTGCTGGTTTATGCGGCTTTTGGTGGCTTTTGTCTTCGGCAGGTAGCGTTTTTGCCTTTTTGCATCTTTTCGCTGGTTTGCGCGGCTTCGGCTTTGGCTTTTCGCATCTTCGGGCTTTTTGGCTATTGGTTTTTGGATTTGGCTTTCCGCATCATCAGCATCACCACCACCCTATTTGAATCATCACTTCTTCGAGCGTCATGGGGGGGGAACCCCGCTACTGTTTAGATTGTTTGCAGAGTAATTGCACCCCTATTTGAATCAACTCTTCTTCAAACATCATGGGGCGGGGGTTGCCGCCTCCCCCCCCCTTACTTTTTAGATTTCTTGTAGAGATTGAATCACCCCTGTTTGAACCATCACTTTTTCGAGCGTCCAATTTCGCGAGAACATGCTGCAAAATACGACACTTTAGGTAATCTGTGTAGTCCATGTATGTCCGTATGTCCCTTTCTTGAATCATTGCACCCCTACTTGAATCATCATTCCTTCCGACATCATTGGGGGGGGGCTGCCGCCCCCCCCAACCCCCCCGCTGTGTTAAAAATTGTTACAGAGATTTAATATTTAATTCGTTGCACCCCTAGTTGAATCATCAATTCTTCCAACATCATGGGGGGGGGCCCCCCCACCCCGCTACTTTTTAGACTTTTTGCAGACATTGAATTGCACCGCTATTCAAATCATCACTTCTGCAAAAAGCATCATGGGGGGGGCTGCCGCCCCCCGCCCCAACCCCTCCCCCCGCTACTTTTTTTTTTAGGGATTGAAATGCCCTCCTACTTGAATCATCATTTCTTTGACCCCGTCACACGATTTGTTGGTGATGTTAGGGATGTTGGTCGGACATGCGGGGGATGTTGAACACGATGCTAGGGATGTTGACGGGCTAGCGTAAAATGCGTCAATTTCGCGAGAAAATGCTGTAAAATACGACACTTTACTGGCCCGGCAGAGACTGAATTGCACCCCTGTTTGAATCATCACTTTTTCGAGTACCAATTTCGCGAGAACATATTGCAAAATACGACATTTTAGGTAATCTGTGCAGTCCATGTCTGTCTGTATGTATGCATTTCTTCGAACAACCCTCCCGCTGCCTTTTAAATTGTATCACACCCTTTCTTGAATCATTGCACCCCTACTTGAATCACCACTTCTTCCGACATCACGGGGCGGCAGCCCCAAACCCCCCGCTACGTTTTAGATTTTCTACAGAGATTAAATGAATTGCACCCCTAGTTGAATCATCAATTCTTCGAACATCATGGGGGGGGCTGCCGCCCCCCAACCCCCCCCCCCCCCGCTACTTTTTAGATGTTTTTTTTGCAGAGACCGAATTACACCCCTATTCTAAGCATCAGACCATCATGGGGGGTGGCAGCCCCGCTCTGTTTTATTTTTTTCTGGCTGGGATTGAGATGCCCTCCTGTTTGAAGCATTATTTTTTTTTCACCCCGTTAGCCCGCCAGCTACATTTTTGGATTTGGTTTCCCACGATTTGTTGGTGATGCTAGGGATGTTGGTCGGACATGCGGGGGATGTTGAACACGATGCTGGGGATGTTGACGGGCTAGCGTAAAATGCGTTAATTTCGCAAGAAAATGCTGTAAAATACGACACTTTACTGGCCCGGCAGAGATTGAATTGCACCCCTGTTTGAATCATCACTTTTTCGAGTACCAATTTCGCGAGAAAATATTGCAAAATACGACATTTTGGGTAATCTGTGTAGTCCATGTCTGTCTGTATGTATGCATTTCTTCGAACAACCCTCCCGTTGCCTTTTAAATTCTATCACACCCTTTCTTGAATCATTGCACCCCTACTTGAATCACCACTTCTTCCGACATCATGGGGCGGCAGCCCCAAACCCCCCGCTACGTTTTAGATTTTCTACAGAGATTAAATGAATTGCGCCCCTAGTTGAATCATCAATTCTTCGAACATCATGGGGGGGGCTGCCCCCCCCCCAACCCCCCCCCTTACTTTATATATTATTATTTTTTGCAGAGACCGAATTACACCCCTATTGTAATCATCAGACCATCATGGGGGGGGGGGCTGCCACCCCCCCCGCTCTGTTTTATTATTTTTTCTGGCTGGGATTGAGATGCCCTCTTGTTTGAAGCATTATTTTTTTTCACCCCGTTAACCCGCCAGCTACATTTTTGGATTTGGTTTCCCACGATTTGTTGGTGATGCTAGGGATGTTGGTCGGACATGCGGGGGATGTTGAAAACGATGCTGGGCATGTTGACGAGCTAGTGTAAAATGCGTCAATTTCGCGAGAAAATGCTGTAACATACGACATTTTATTTGCCCGGACGAAAAACCAAAAAAACGAAAAAACGGAGAAAAACACACAAAATATATCCGTACCCCTTTACTGTTTGCCCCTAATTGAAACATCACTTTTTCGATCGTCGTCGGCATTTTTCGATCATCGTGGGGGGGGTGGGGCGCTGCAGGCCCCCCCCCCGCCCCGCGCGCGGGGGGGCTGCCGCCCCCCACAACCTCCCCGCGGCTTTTTAGAATACTTGCCTTTAATTGAATCATCACTTTTTTCGATCACCGTGGGGGGTTCTGCCGCCCCGTCAACCCCCCTCCCCGCGCCTTTAATTGAAGCATCATTTTTTCAATCATCATCCGAAACCACTTTTTTACATTCTTTGCCCCTAACTTTTCGATCCACTTTTTCAATCATCATGGGGGGGGCTGCCACCCAACCCAACCCTGTCCCCCCCCCCCCCCCCCCCCCCCCCCGTGGTTGGGAAGATTGCGTACAATACGGCGCAGTGTGTTGCGCCAAGGTTGCGGTACGCAAACCGTGCAACACACACACACAAAGGCACAAAGGCACAAAGGCACGTAGGCACATGCGCACAGACACAGGATAGACGCAATCCCGGGCATATGCGTCTTTTTTTATGCTCCGCCGCCCGCTCTCATTTGGTGCGCACACTGCAGAAAAAGATTTATGGTTGGGCCGGGAAGGTTGCTGCAACCAACAACAAACATCCTCCCAGACATTTTGCTTGAGCAGCCTGAATGGCCCAACCACATCGGCGGCTGCAGAAGGCTGCGAAAAGATTGCCACACCAGCATTGCTAGGTCATGAACATCTCTCGGCATCACAAGAACAAAACTGT
Source organism: Effrenium voratum (assembly GCA_963377175.1). Lineage (NCBI taxonomy): Eukaryota > Dinophyceae > Suessiales > Symbiodiniaceae > Effrenium > Effrenium voratum. The sequence goes on along the minus strand of CAUJNA010002365.1, from coordinate 21,645 downwards.
GTGTGAGCTAAATATATCCAGCCACCCACATATCTTACCAGCGTGACCTGTTACATCTCGTGCAAATGTGCGATGTGAAGCTGTGAGCCACACAAGGAAGCCAGAGAGCGCCAGCTACGCAAACGCTTTAACAAGAGGCAATTCCCCTACAGAGCGTGCAGAAGCTGACTTTTGATTGCCAGAGACAAGAGGCAATTCCCCTACAAAGCGTGCAGAGGCTGACTTCCCATGTGCCCCAAAGAGAGACAATTGCATAGAAATTCTTCTTGTTCTTAGTGTTGTCCTGGCAGCGTCAAGAACATAGCCGTCAAGTGCTTGGTGCAGTTCTTGACCCGTTTAGCTTGGCGCGTGCGAGGCGGGCCTGCGGAAGCGCACTCCTGCTGCGCTTGCCCCTGGCGCCCGCTCCAAGGTGAATGGAGTGCGCTTCCGCATGCCTGCCGCAGGTCGCTTTAGACCTCGGGCAGCTTGAATGGCCTCCTGTTCCATCTGCCGCTGAGCAGCCAGGGGCAAACTACAACGCCCTACCGCCCCGCTTGCGTGCTGCTCAGCCACCCACGATGACCACATCCTCGTTGTCCACAAGGGCGTCCCCACCCGTCGCGCTAAGACATGCCCAGCCGGCATTTGCTTGGCGGTGGGGCTGTGTAGAGCAACGTGGTGGGGCAAGAGCTTGGCCAAGTGCAAGATGTTGAGCTTAAGCTGCAGAGTGCTACGATGCAGCTGCTGGACCTGGCGAAAGGCTGCGTTAAGCTCCGCATGCAAGGCCTCATTCCCCGTGGTGCCAGACGGAAGCAGCACTAGCGCAGCCGACGTCATGGACGTCCGGAGCCGCAAGTTGTTGAAGAGCCACTCGAGCCGATCAGCGGCCGTGAGGTGATAGAGAATTTTGCCCACCGTCTCCCGGGTACCTTCGATCTTGCGCTCCAGGTCCTTGGAGTGCTCCCGCGCCAGAGCAGCCACGGCCTCGATGAACTGAATCCGTGTAGGCCAGGCAGCACCGAGGCCAAGACGTGCCGAGCCCGCCGCAGCCCCAGCGTGCCCTTGATGATGTGCTCCCGTAGGGCGTTCTCCGGGGCACTTAGCCGCGCCGGCAGCGAGCCGTCGTAGGGCGCCCCCCAAATGTTAACAGCCAGCGCGTTGTCCCTCGGGCAGAACTTGGCCAAGAATTTCCGCAGAAGTGCTGACCCAGCTGTCTTCCGGCCGTTGGTAGCTTGCTCGTAGTGCATGGCGGCGTGCGTTCCATCAAGCACCAGCGCCTGAAGATTTGGTAGAACTGCTTGGAGCTGCCCCATCAGCTTCGCAGAGGGGCAGTCGGACGCCACATACTTGACACGCTGCAGGGCTTCTGCTGGAAGAGCATCCACGACACACGAAACAATATGCTCTGCGCGTTCTCCGATGGCAGGCGCCAAGCCCAGCACTGCCCCGCTCCTGCCCCGGATAGTGATGACACGCCGGAAGCTATCTTCGTCTGTGAATGGCTGCGCTGCTCGTTCAGCGGCTGGTGCGTTGAAGGAAGCTTGGCCCATCAGCATCATGCAAGCTCGGAATGTGCCATCTATAGATAAATACTCATACTCGCCGTGCTTATTCGCAGTGCTAAGAAGGTTCTGCTTCAAGGCGACACACGCAGGCGATCGGAGGATATCTTCCACCAACGGCCACCAAGTCGCAGTGTGGCCGGGCAGCAAGTTGGTCAGCACGTTACCAGCGCTGACTGAATCAAGCATGAGACGTGGCCAGACTGTCTTCACCTCAGGGATGCGTGGGATATAGTTCGTGCGAAATTAACATCGATCTAGTTGCTACTCCGGTCCAGCCTTGGCGTGCTGCAGCAAGATCTCCTGGAAGAGGCGCTCTGCGAAGGCGCGGGTGTACCAGATCTTGCCGACCCTGCGAGCGATAGTGCCCTTGGCTAGGACGGCCACGTTCATGAGTGTCGGGCCTCCGGCATCGAGCACCAATCGGAAGCCTCGATCAATGTTGTTGTTCTTGATGGGAAGCCCAGGCTTCACAAGCTCGCGGATCACCTTCGCGCTTCTTTCCAGGTACCGGCCACCACGGCTCTCAGCCAGCATGTCCGTGTCGTGGATGGAGAGCAGCACCCGCAACTGCTTTGTTCCAGAACAGCAGAACCGCTGCTTCTCGGTGTGGTAGCGTCGGAGGTGCTGAGCCACGCGCGAGCAATCGCGGAAAGCTCGAAAGGGGCAAGCCGGGCAGCGGTACATTCCGCCCACGCATTTCAGGGACCCGCGCCCTGCCCGGGCGATGCATGTCAGCACCTCTTGGCGCAATTCTTGCAAAAGCACCGCGTCCACCGTCACCACACCGTCAGCATCCAGCCAATCAACGCCCGTCTCCTCGCCAGCATCTTGCCCCAACCCCATCCGGTCGACATCCATCGAAAAATCCACTTCTCCCACGGCGCCCGCAGCCATGTCCAGGAGCTGAGAGACTTCTGCTTCAGAAACGGCCAAGAAAAGACCGTCCGCAGGCTGCTCCAGCAAATAAAAGACGCAGGTCTTGCTATCCACTCCATCGGAAAGGCATCGCCGGAAAGCAGAGTCTGACAAATGAAGTGCGCAGTCAGTGTCCCACACGGTCACTTCGAAGGCTCCTCGGACCTCACGCCTATGCACTGCCACACAATGCGGACTGCCATCGTTCTCAGCATGCAGAAGAAATTTTCCGACCGGCAAGGCGTCGATGAACACAACCGGATGCAGAAGACACCCAAAGGCCGCCGAGCATTGCTGGTAGGTGCGACAGCCCCGCTGCTCCATGTACACATTCATCTGCTCTGTGGTGGCATCCAATTTGCTCTTGCCCTCCTCTGACAAAGAGTCCAGGCACGCGAGTGCGTGAGGGATACAGTTGCCTGATGTAGTCAATGTGGTGCCAGCCTCAAACCGCGGAGGGCCCTGGCGTGTGGCAGCACCCCGCAGCAAGGCCATGACAGCTGCGTGGTTTTTTTCTCGGATCCGCAGCTTGAAAATGGTCTTGCTCGCAATGGCCTCCTGACACTTTGCACTTAAGGCCGTTGCATCTCCGTGCTCTGAGGCAGAGACCCGTACCCCGTCAAAATGCAAGGACAGGTGAGTAGGTGTGACTTCAGCCGAAAGAAACCGGATCCATTCTGAGAGCACAACGTCCTCGCAAGCCATGTACAGATGCGAAAGCGCTGATGCTTCAGGGTTTTTCTTGCTAGGGTCTGCGCAAAAAGCCTCGTACTCGGCAGGCAGGAGCGAGACCGCTACCCAGCGGCAATAGATAGATGCCCTTTGTAAATTTTGTAGAAACTCCTGGCCGTCGCAGCTTGGAGGGATGGTACCTCCGTGCAACACAGACGTCAACAGATGCTTCCCCTCATCCTTGGTCATCTTCAAGACCTCGCCGATGACATGGTGCCGCCGCTCTGCGCAGTCGGCCAACGCCGCTGCCGCTTTTGCGGGCATGGCTGGCTTGGGGCCCAGCTCCTGCAGCACTTGGTGCAGCATGGCAAACACACTATTCTCGATGTCAAGGTCCCATGTGCCGCGCAGCAGATGCATTTGGGCCCAGCGCCCCCACCCCAGTGACATACTTCCTGCTTCGCACGCTCTCGGGACCGCTGTAGTGATAGCTGCACTGTCTGGTAGCTCTCCCTACTTCCTCGGCCTCTGTTCTAGCACCCTCGGTCTTGACGTGGAGGCGCCGTCTCGTCGCGCTGATTTCACTCAGTGTATCCAGCAGGTCATCTCCGTTCTTCTCTGCGTCCTCTATTTTTTGCGCCCTCTCACGGACAGCCTCCCTCTGCCGCTGTGCGTCGGCTGTGGCACGGCCGCGCCCAGCGCGCTTGCTGTTGCCAAGCGCCTTCAGAACCTTGGCTAGCACTGTCGCGTTTTCTTTTCGGAAAGGCCGGCCAAGCATGTACTGGGTGAAGGCCGTAATGTTGTACTCCTCGGGAAGCTTCACTTCACTGTCTCTGGACTTGTAGTCTATGAGATCGCTGAGTGTTTTCTGACAGCGTATGACCGGTATGTAGGCCACCTCTGCGCGTGTCTTCCCTGTGGCCTGGCGGACCAGCTGCAACTGAAGCAAGCCATCCAGAATAGCCTCCTTCGAAACATTCGGCCCGTCTTTGTACTTCATATCGCGGATGCTGTGTCGCGTAGCTTGCAGTCGTCTTTTGTCCAGCATGTGCTCAACAAGGGTGTTGTGAAGCTGCTGCCACTGCTCGTCGGCTCCCTTGACTTCCTCCACATCCTCAACATTGATGACGGCCGCCGCTCTGCTTGTTGCGTGCCGCAAGTCTCGAGGAGGAAGCCCGCACGCTTCCAGCATCGTAGTTTCAGTGAGGCCAAAGTCGCCGCCCCACACCACGTAATCTTCAATTAGGTCGATGCATTGCTGTTTGGAGTACTGAGTCTCGAATGCGTGCTGCAGCTGAAGGCCAGCTGCCACGGCCGGGGCTGAGCGCAAGTGTTAAAACCCTCTAGGCCCCGTGCCGGAATTGGGTAGCTGTTCTGAGGTCCTTGTTGGTGTTGCTTCCCAAGTTCCATTGATCGCCATTTGGCTCAAGACACAATTGAGGTTCAAGATCTGATGTGTGACTGCATACATACGTGATCGGCATTGAGAGCGAAAACACTTCGCTTGCGCTGCATTTGTCAGGACCACTGTTGTAATTATCATTCCTTCTCCCTTACAACGTTTACACGGGTTCGGCTATAACGGCAGCGTCCGTATACACCTTTCTACGTGGTTGGTATTAAAGCTTGAGGGTTCGGTGCACAGCGTCCCACGGGACGTCACCTTGCCGTCTCTTGACAGGTTATCAGCCGTAACTACAAGCTCTACACTGGACTGGGAGACAGCTGGTTTATTGCGGGTACAAGGACAATAAAGGAACGATAACCTACACAGTACAATGGCGTCTTCGGCGAGCCCAAGTACTGCAACTTTTGGGAACAGCAGCTCAGGGGGATCCAATGGATTGATGGCTCTTCCTGCGGTGATGGATATGATTGCAGATTCACAGGATGAACCTGGGAGCGGAGGTTCCGCGCTATTCAGCGACATATCTACTCCCACAAGATCATGGAAGCAGATCGATGTTCATCAGGAGTCGAAGAAAAGAGAATCCCCACCGCGAAGATCATCATCTTCGCCTGCGACACCACGGACGTCGCAGAAGGGCGTGAGATCGACATCGAAGGGTGGGAGGTCAAAATCACCCACCAGTGCAGATTTTCGCGCCGTGTTCAAAGAGAAGAATAAGATGGAGGTGGAGATCGGGGAATATCAGAAGACACTTGATGAAATGTCGGCAGCAATGGCGAATCTTAACCAAGAAGACTATGGAAGCACCATCCGGATCCAGGAGCTGGATAGACGATGCGAGATTGCCAGCAAGCAGTCGGGACATCTAGTGAGTCACCACCAACACCACATGGCTGAGGCATGGCGCAAGTTTGAGGAAGAAGCCCAACAGATGCGCAAGGCGGAAATGAACGCATTTCAGTACGGGGAGAAGAAAGACATGGAGTCGAATATTATAATGCAACAGATGAGGCAAGCTGAAGGAACTATCATGGAGCAGATGCGGGAGATTGCATTGATGAAATCCTACATGGCAAGCGAGAAGTCGGCCGCGCAGGAATCAGCTATACGTGCAAATCAGATACACCGTGAGGCTTCACAACAGATATCAGCTTATCAGCAACAGATCAGAGGCATAGAATCTTCTACATCTATCGAGAAGTTCAACGAGGAGGAGATTGTCCAAAGTCTGAAATCACAGTTGGAGCATGCACTCGTCAAGCGCCCCGAGACGTACTCTTTGGAGGACTCCAGGGACCAGCTGATGGCGAGGCTGAATGACGTTACGGTATTTGCGGAACAGGAATCGAAGAGAGCAGATTGCTTGCTTCGCGAAAAAGAAGAGATCGTCAAACAGTATGAGTCTGACGTGTCGATGAAGGACCAGATGATTGCTGTCGAAGGTGGTCATCGTCAGGATGCGATCTTGGAGTTAGCCCAGGTCAAAGAAGAGAAACAAGAGGAACGGTGAACGATGGACGAGAAGTCGAAGGAGGCTGAGTACTGGAGATTGACAGCTAAGGGAATGTACGATGAGTACCTCGAGGAGATGCATGAGCTTCAGAGACAACTGAAAGAAAGAGAGGCGACGCTCAAGCAAGAAGAGAGTTTTGTGCGCCAACTCGATGCTGACAACGAGGAACTACGTGCACACAAGAAGCTGGAGACACAGGAAGCCTCCAGCAGCAAAGATGGACATCGTGAACGAGCAGTAGTGAAACGAGCTGAGGGAGGAACCCAGGCTAATTCAAATAGGATAGACAAGAAGGTGGCTGGGTCAGTCCCGTCATCGTCTTCAAATCAAATCCCTAATTCGTCGCTGATGCCAGGTTCGATCCTCTTTCCGTCTTTCGGTGATCCAATGATCGATGTACACCTATCCCAGATGCAAGGGGTTGTTTGGCATGTCCCACAATCCACTACTACGACTGGTGGTGGTGATGGGGGGGGAAACAACGGTACTACGCCCCCATTGGATTACGGTGGATTCCCGCCCAATGTGAATGGGCAGGGAGCGGGTCGACGTCAGTTGAGCCTCGCTGGTGGCGGAGGAGGACCTCCGGATGATCCACCCGATGATGAGGATGAGGATGACGACGACGAAGGAGATGAGGAAGACGAGGAAGAAGAAGAGGAAGAAGACGATCGGGCACGGAGGAGACGAAGGAGATCGAGAGATAACCGAGAGATCAAGAATGATCGACCGAGAATCTCGAGGAAAGAGGCCGAGAGAGTATCTATTCCGGCCTGGCCAATGATCCATCAACTTGACACCTGGAAGATGCAACTGCTGATGAATGTTCTGAGCGCATGTGCAGATCCAGATACCGACACATGGACGAAATGGCTGGAGCAGGCTCTTGGGTTGAACCCAGACCTGGATTTGCTTAGCGATTCAGGTGGCGACAGATTTGCTACGATCGATATTAAGATGGCCATGGGCATGCAGAACATGCTGAAACAAGCACCTGACGAAGCCAAGGACGTATACCTCGATGCTACACGACACTCTGAACTACGACATCAACAAGGGGTGATCGTGAAGGGACGAGAGTTGGTGGCATTAGTCATGCAATCATTCAGAACTTCCGATAGAACGGATCTTGTCTACCACATCGAGCATCTATTCAACCTTGACTTTCCTGGCGACAAGAAATTGGTCATGTTCAGGAACAAATGGTATGATTTGCTGCTGAAGATGAGGAGCGAGGACAGACCCAGTAAGCTGGCTCTCAGAGACATCCTTTACAGGAAGATCAAAGGGAGCAAGAAGATGGAGTTCGGCCTCAATGCCTACCATAGACTACCGGACAAGCAACCTCAGAAGACGTATGAATTCTTATTGGCGTTGATCGACTATCAGATCAAGGCAGATCGGGAAGACCTGATGCTCGACATGAAGGAGAAATCGGTCAAGTCGATGATGAAGTCAGGCGGGAAGGATGCGGCTCCAGCAACTGGCAAACAGGAGAACCAGGGTGGCATGGGCAGAAAGGGGAAACCCGGTGGACCTGATGCCGCTCCTGTGCTCCCAAAAGCCAAGGCAAAGGGCCACGCTGGCAAGAACGGCAAGTCCGACGGTGCCAGCGACAGAGGCAAGAGTCCGGGCGGAAGCAAGGATAACCCCTGCTGGTACCACTTCAAATCGGCGAAGGGGTGCTTGAAAGGAAATGAATGCACTTTTTCCCACAGCAAGAAGACGGAGCATAAGTTGGAGAGCATGTCCAAGGGGAAAGGAAAGGGCAAATCCAAGTCCAGATCATCGTCACCAAAGAGGGATGATGGAGCATGCTTCGCGTTTCAGAAGGGGAAGTGCGATAGGGGAAGCGCTTGTAAGTACAGGCATGAGCTCATCAAGAACAATTCAGCTCCAGCAACGTCAAATGACAAGGCGCAAGCCAAGTCGAAGGCTGCCGCCAATGCCGCAGCGCCAGCCATTGCGAGGAGGGCCATCGCAATGCCCGCGATAGTCCTGAAGCAATCGGCTCCTGCAGGGAAGGTAAGCTTCAAGAAGGACGTTGATCAGATCGAACCGGATGAAGCCGAGACTATCTACCACGAGCACGATGACGACGCGATGAGCGAATCATCGAGATGGTCTGGCGAGTCCGAGATCCCCGAGAAAATGGTGTGGTTCAAGGAAGTGCTCGACGTAGACGAGAATGGGGAGATCACCTACCTCGAAGACGAGAGAAGGCAATGGGAACGAAAAGGGGAATGGTACGGTTATGAGGACAATGAGAATGAGCCTTATCAGTAAGTGTACGTCGACGAGAAGAAGTTCAAAAGCAGTGATCATCGTGAATTGTCAGCCTATCAAGTCCAACGATCATTGATACGTGCGAAGATACTGAGGGAAGTAGTGGATGATGTATATAAGAAGCACTACTTCCCGGTGACCAAGGAGAGCAGCATAATGTTCGAGTATGATCGGAACAAGGACGAGATCAAGGAATCGGCTGTCGACTGGAAGAAGCAGCATGGTATGCCGAAGAACGTTTTCGCAATGTCAACGTGCATCAGCAAACGGGTGAAATGGTTGATGGACACCGGATGTGGTCATGATCTCATTGGAAGAGCCAAGGCGAAGAGCCTGGGTGTCGACATCGAGAAAGATGACGACGAGATCGTGTTCCAGACCGCGAATGGTTCCACTTCCACATCTGATGTGGCCAAGATAGTCGTGGACGAGTTGGACGAGACTGTCGAGCCGCATGTATTGGATGAGACACCCACGGTATTGTCTGTGGGGAGGAGATGCATGAAGATGGGTTATGCATTTCACTGGATGCCTGGTAAACTACCTTTCATGGTTACGCCAAAGCAGGGATTCGTGCACTTGCAGGTCAAGGACGACATCCCGTACCTAGTGAGTGATGGTAAACTTCGGAGTAACAGGCATCGCCCTACGATAGCCGACCTCAAGGAGCACTTTTCGGAAGTATTGGCGATGGTAACGAACGACGAGGCAGATCAGGGAGGTGACGATGAGAACGACGTCACACCTGCCGCTGTCGGTGAGTCCGCAGAGGCCGAGGGCGAACACCACGACGGGGCATTCGACTTCGGGCCACCCGGAGGAGCCGGTCCGGTACGTCCGCCTACCGTGGCTGAGGAAATACCTGTAGATGTTGGGTCAGTCCCGCATCGACATGGTGATGCCGAAGCTCACGAGGAAGAGGCTGACGAAGATGATCCAGATGCCGGAATCGAAGTAGACGTGTACGAAGGATAATCAATAAAGAGGAAAGTGGGAGTCCTCAAGAAGGACGCCAACTCCATAGCTCATTTGCTTACACACAGATACCGAAATCCCTTCTGCGAATCATGCGTCAAGGCAAAGATGAGACACTTCAGATCACGAACGGGAGCATTCAAAAGAGAAGTGAAGACGTTCGGTGACCTGGTGACGCTCGACTTTGTGACGGCATCAGGAGATCATGAAGTGGAAGGCAGGTATGCGCTCATCATCCGGGACATATATACCGGAATTATCATGGCTTATCCCAACGCGAGAAGAGACACTGACTCAGTCGTCAGGGCTATCAAGCACTTCTGCGGGAGGAGGAAAATCAAGCAGGTATATTCAGATGACGGCCCGGAACTGATCAATGCGTGCGTGGAGCTGAAGCTGAACCACGACCTATCGCTGCCTGGGCGGCCGCAGAACAATTCCCTTGCTGAAAGAACAAATCAATTCATCATTGACCAGACTTCGGCTTGTCTAGTACATGCCGGTCTACCCACGTGTTATTGGGTGCCGGCCATCACCACTCTGTGCCATCTCATGAACATCGAAGAGGTGAACGGATCGAGTGCATGGATGAGGCTGCATGGCGAGGAGTTCAAGGGCGAGAAGATACCTTTCGGTGCGCTAGTGGACTTCAAGCCGAGTGAAGCACGGGGGGGAAAGAGGGAGAAGTTCGAGCCGAGAGGGGAAACTGGTATATTTGCTGGGTATGTGTTGAGCACTGGCATGCATTGGGCAAACAAGTATCGTGCTTGGGCACTTACTGCATTTGCGGGTGCTGAGCTGAACATCAAGAAGGCAAAGGTTCCACCTCGGTTGAGAATGCCACATCAGACGGAGAGGATGATTCTGAAATCTCCTCTGACATTCCCAATACAACAGAAGTACAAGGTTGCCAACGAGACTTTGGAAGGAATAGAGATGTCTATCGATGCAATCGGTCTGGATGCACGTGACCGCCTGATCGAGGATGAGGACTACGAGCCTGAGTTGATGCAGAGTGACGAGAAGCGACTGCTTGACGATGAAGTCGATCAGATCGCTGGTCTACTGCTCGACGATGGCCCGGAAGTAATCGCCGGAGATCGGGGGGATCATGCAGGAGAAGAAGATGCTAGACCGAGCTCCTCAAAAGGGAAAGGAGATGGACACCCTAAGGGCGATGAAAAGGTTGCGAAGTCCGACCTTCCACACGTGTCAGTTGGGATACCCGGGGATGGTATCACGTACGTCAACGACGATGGCAAGGAGGTTAAGATCGACAAGGCCGGGAGACCGTATCCTGTCGGGAAGGACGGATTCAGGCTAATGAAGACATCGAGACCTCCAGAGTTCACTCCTGAAGAATGGAGGATGATGAGTAAATATTACACCAAGGAAGAGAAGGCCGAAGTGAAGGGCGGTGGCAAAAGGAAAGAGGAAGATCCCAAGAGTAAAGAGTCTGATATTTCCGCGCCGGCAGAGGCACGGACATTACAGATGCCCGGTGGTAAGAGAATTCGAGCGATGCTTCGGAAACGCTGGGGTGGAGTAGAATGGCAGTACAATTGGGGATTGCGGAAGAACATATCAAAGATCAAGAACCCAATGGATGGGAAGCACTTGGCTGAGCTTGAATGGGTCAGGATTGTTGTTAATCCTGTCGACGGGGTTGTTGTTCTCATGGATTCCAAACAGTCCCAAGACGTCATGAGACGAAACGTTCAGCTTGAGAAAGAATTTGAGTGTCTGGTGGTAATTTATGCCTGGAAGTTCAAGTCTGAGGAGCGATCAAGGTCGACTCCAAACTGGACGAAGGCGGTTGCATCAGTCATGGAGAGTCATAAAGACGAAGCTGAGACAGCATCGGGGACGGATCCATCGGTCGACGAATCGACGGACCTCACCTGGTATGAATGGGAGGAGTCTGCTGAGATAGTTTCTGGAAAAGTGCCACTCGCAATGCCTGCGATAGGCGAAGACGGTGAAGCCAAGAAGTACCCATCGATGCCGTGCGTGACTTCTGAGCGAATACAGCACAGAGAGAAGGCTTTGAAAGTTGTACGATTCTTCGACGCTTTAGTATCCAGGCCGGTAGGCCGGAAAGAGATGTTGACCAACCCTGATGCATTAGCATCAATGAAGAAAGAGTGGTCGGGATTATTCGACCAGGGGGTCTTCGATCTTGGCGCGGTGCGCGAATATGACGCTGTAGCCAGAGAAGCAAAAGCGAAGGGGGAGGAGATACACATGGCTCGCGCACATGGCATTTGCGTTGAAAAGCACTCACAGTTGCCTGTTGGTGATCCTAAGAGGAAGTTCAAGGGTAGAGGCGTGCTGCTGGGGAACCAAGTGAAGAACCAAAGTTTTGAGGCTGCGATGTTTCAAAGATTTGGGGAACTCTCCTGCTTCATTCGAAGCCTCGCGTTGGGCGGATTTTTTGGGTTGTCATGATGGCTGGGATGTGCAGATGGCCGACGCTGTTCAGGCGTATATACAGGCCACCTTGAGAGGCACGCCGTGTTGGATTGAATTGCCACCGGAGGCCGTGCCAAGTGAATGCAAATGGGATAAGTACAGGAGACCAGTCGTCCCGTTGAGGAAGGCGCTGTACGGACACCCAGATGCGGGAACATTTTGGGAGCAGCACTGCGATGAGTCGGTGCGTGCCGTTGGTTTTGAGCCCATCGGCGATGAATGGCCTTCAGTGTACATTCACGAAAAGCTCCAGCTTGTTCTGGTTGTGTATGTCGACGACTTCAAAATGGCAGGGCCGCAGAAGAACCTTGCCCAAGGGTGGAGCATGTTGCGTACACGTTTGAAGATTGAGCCCGAGACTGGACTTGACATGTACCTTGGTTGTAACCAAAGCAAGGGAAACGTCACTCTCGGGAACGGACACCGCGTAACAACGGTGACCTATGACATGGAACAGTTCCTACGTTCCTGCGTCGACCGCTATCTTGAGGTGGCGGGCGACGTGAAGTTGAATAAGGTTGTCACCCCTGAGTTGCATGAAGAAACAAAGAATCACGTCTCACGGAAGCCTGCCAGAGAGGGGCCGTCAGTCGTGTGCAATTGGTGTAACAATCTTGTGCCCACCGACGGTCCTGCCACTGTGCCGGACCAACGGGGAGGGACTCCTGAGTTGGCCATGAAGGAGCCCGTGCGTGGACACCTTGCTCCGCATGCCGCTAGCGTACTGATGAAGTTGCTGTACGGTGCGCGGATTGCTCGCTTCGATTTGTTGCGGCAAGTGAATCGCCTAGCACGGAACGTGCATAGGTGGACTGACTCCGATGATCGGGGTTTGCATCACTTGATGTGCTATGTGAATCATACCAAACATTGGCGCATGGTCGGTTGGGTTGGAGACCCTATGGACGATGTGCACTTGGCCTTGTATGCGGACGCTGACTTTGCAGGATGCATTGACTCGCTGCGTTCCACCTCTGGTGGAAACTTGAATATACAAGGGCCTAATACCCGGTTTCCGTTGTCTGGCAGCTCTAAAAGACAGGGTTGTGTGTGTCACTCCACTCCCGAGGCCGAGATTGTTGCGGCCGATGTTGCCATGAGATCGATGGGTATGCCCGCTCTCAAGCTGGTAGAGCGGATTCTCAAGAAGTCACCGAACTTTGTGTTCTATGACGATAATAAGGCTATGATCGGTGTCGTGCGATCGGGGAGGAAACCCACGATGCGCCACCTTGAGAGAAGCCATGGTGTTAGCATTTCGTGGATGCATGAGATGTTCACACGTGATTACATGTACTTGGCGTATGAGGTCACCGACAGGATGGCGGCCGACATCTGCACCAAGGCGTTCAATGATGGGCGCAAATGGAAACATGCATGTTTGCAGATTGGTCTACTTGACCCGAGCTTGCTGTCTGACACGGATACCCTCAAGGCGCTCACACCCACGTGTGATCCCATAAAGGGGACCATGCAGACCGCTTCGGGGACAGTTGACGGTGTTCCAACATTTCCGTACACACACATACCGATCATGCCCCCGGACCTATGGTGGTCTGGATTAACATCTAAAGAGGGATTGCATGAGCATGAAGGACATGATCCGGTTGTTGGTGCCAAGGGACCCAGATTGATGCGTGTGAAACCTCCACTCGCGGTTATGACACCGTTTGGGAGCAAGTGGCTTCGTTCCACTTGGTTTCTGAAGAATGGGTCATGGCTCAAAGTTGAGGATAGAGTTGACCCGGGGCTACAATGTGTGCGAATTGATTGTTGGGTTGAACGCGCAGTTTGGCAGTTTCATCCCGTACCGGTCGCTGCACCGGCGCGGGAACGGTCTCCACGACCACGACCAATTCACGTCGGGTCCGGGGATGTTGACATGCAGTCCGTGCTGACCGCATTTGTTGAAGAACTGTCGAACGAGCGCGTAGAGTTGAAGTGTGTTAACGACCTTGCTTTGGAAACGTTGCTCCGATTGAAATTGCTCATGCGTTGTCTGCATATCAATCACGAGCAGCTTGTCCCTGGTCGTTGTTTTGTTCCGTATCGCATTGCGGTGAAGCACAAGCCACAGTTTGCGCCGGGTATTGAACTCGCGATGGTCAAACATGACGGTGGTGTGCTTCGCGCTCCTGTTCATGTCTCGCTTCCTGGTATGAGAACTCGCACAGTCGTCACTCTATACAGTGTTGACTTGGCTCGGCCCATCGTGCTGATGGCATGTTCCGAACCACGTAACTGGTTCACTGCTCTTGCCCGCCATGACGGGCCGCAGGTTGTCACCATAACCCTGGTTGATGACTTACTGAGCGTGTACGGGGGGAGAATCGCCAGACATGTGCTTACCAAACCTTCCGATTTGTTGTTCTTCGCCGGGCCTTGCACGGGGGGATCATCATGGGCACGCCTCAACAAGACTCGCGGCATTGACACCGCAGAGAAAATCGAGGCCAAACTAAGAGAATTTTGGAGATTATTTGAACGGTTCGTTGAAATTAAACGGCATGCCATGACAAAACGAGCTGCGATTTTGTTTGAGTTGCCTGGAAGTTGTGATTATTTGAAAGATGAGAGACTGCATGAGGTCGTGCATGATGGGACTAGTCACGAGTTTGATGGGTGTCGCTATGGCTTGAAACAAAGATATGCAAAGAAACCCATGCCAATCAAGAAACCATGGAGAGTTGTATCATGGAACTTTGAACTTGGTGGCTCGTTGTCTAAGAAATTCAATGGAAACCATGAGCATGGACCTTGTGCTGGTCGTGAAACCAAAGAAACCCAGTTGTACACGTCTATAATTGTGGGTGTGATCCTTCGCCGTTTTCGTGCTCGAGCAAGGTGCCTCAAACCGGCACCGTTGAAACTCGCTCTTGCTTGCATTACGCGAAGGAGATCGCGGAAGCACCAAGCTACTGCGAGCGACATCTGCACCACCCCAACTGCACAACCGAGGTGCTGGGTCAGTCCCGAACCTCTGGTGCATACGGGGAGCTGGGTCAGTCCCGAACCCCAAGCTTCAAGGAGGAGCTGGACGAGTTCGTCACCTCTATCTGAAGCTGGGATCATATTGGGACAATTCCGTGGCTTCATTTGCAGCTGCTTATTTTGGGTTTTCCTGGTTCTGGAGAATATCATCAAGATGACTGCCAATCCGAATGTCGTCAATACGAATGAGTTCTTCTGCGTGCCTGTCGGGAAATCTAGGCAAGCAGCAATCTTCTTGGGAAATTTGGTGAAGAACGCCATCGAGGAAGGCAAGAGGATACCCAAGAGGATGGAGATGAGCAGCGACCTGGGCATGTGCATAAAATGGATCGAGGACATAGGCGTCCCCGCTATTTATGCATACTCTGCGTACTACTCTGCCAAGGGCCGCGGGATGATGAAAGGTGAAGGGCAGTCTATGAGGGTTGCCTTAGAGTTCATCAGCAAAGTTTTCGGACAGCTTTCTGCCGACGAATGTATGCTTGGATGGAGGGAATTCTGCAGCAAGGGAAAGAAGATCGTTTCGGCGCTGAACCAACTTTGCGGTGAGGCAACGATGCTGGCGAAGAACCCCGAGTTGCTCAACGTAACCAAGTACTGCATGGAAGGGGCGGATATGTTGAGATCAATCGCGAACATCTGGGAACTCGCACTAGGCGTGGCCGAGGACAACGATGAACGGTCGTTCAAAGCTGCGTTCCACCAGGACACCCCGGTTGGGGAGGTGTACAAAGAATTCATCAGCGACGAGTCATCTAGGGCATCGTCATCGAGAAGGTGGAGGTGCTCCGAGGAGTTCCAGACGACTGCAGAGTTTGAGAGGCACGATCGGAGAATTGCAAAGTACAGAGATCGAAACTGG
Source organism: Effrenium voratum (assembly GCA_963377175.1). NCBI lineage: Eukaryota > Dinophyceae > Suessiales > Symbiodiniaceae > Effrenium > Effrenium voratum. The sequence continues at coordinate 6,004 of CAUJNA010002365.1, read as the reverse complement.
GGGAAAGTGTTCACGTTGAGCGTGATCAAGGCTCCCAAGATCGACTCCTACGGTCGTGGTTCCAAGGACGACTACCAGAAGAATTGGGACCTTGGGTTGGTCTACAAGAATGAGCTGCAGGCATCGATGAAGAACCTCGCATATGCACTGAGGAGGGATGAGAATGCCAGCCAGAACAACCTATTGCGCTGGATGATCTGTGGGTCAACCCCCAGTGACATCTCTGATGCATGCATCGGAGCGGTCAATTCGCTCATGTGCGTCTCTTTCATCATGAGGAGATTGCAGCCATTGCTCGGTGAGAAGGACTCCAAAGATCAGTCGTATACAGCTTATTTCCGTCCAGACAAAAGGGAGCTGAACGATCTCTACCGGGAGATTGAGTACGCCAGGGATTTCCTGTGGTGCAACGATATGATCTATGAGTCGAAGCTGCCTGCGATGAACATCAACTCCATCAGTTTGGCACCGCACGCGGCTGACAGGGCCGCTGAGAACCAAGATCGGCGCAAGTGGGTATGCTGGATGAAGGAGATCGAGAAGAAGGCCGAGAAGGACGTCATGATCGAATTCTTCCAGAATAAATACTGCACGATTCATGAAATCGAGAGGGAACTGGAGAAGTACCCCGAGGATTTAGTGGTTGGGGAAGAGCCGACATGGTGGGTGATGGGCTCATCGAAGACGGAGCCGCCACGGAAGACGGAGCGACAGCAGAAGTCGGAATCAAGCTCCGGGCAAAGGAGTCAAACCGCTGGTGGGTCAGTCCCCCAGCCGGGAGCTCCAAGTGGGGGGTCGCAAGCCAGCGATGCTGTCAAGATCGACAACGAGATCATCGACTCCATTTTCCGAATGAACTCTGGCGGTGACGACGAAAGATGGGTAATTATCAACCCAACTGCTGGACACGATACCTACACTTCATTCGAAGGGGGTACCACTTTGGGCGGCGCGACTGTCAATGTGAAATTCAACATAGACAACAATACGGGGTACCCAATCATACAAACTGTATTTGGGCCGTGTCTTGCGGAAGGCAAGAAGGCAACGTATTGGGAGTGTATGCTGAGGTGCCTGACCTCTTCGCTATTGCACTTCGAAGAGAAGACCAGCGCGGAGAAGATCATTCTTTCCTATGTTGGGAAGGGAAATGCGGCATGGCTACAGCTGTATGCTTTCTTGTGTGCCCAAACAGGATGCTTGATTACTGGACGCCTTCCGGGCGCCAAAGCCATCAACGCGTTGATACAGGCGGAGAAGAACCCGGACAACGCACCTGGACAGTTGAACCGGATTATCAATAGGCAGAAGAGGAGCCCCATTGGCGAGGCGACGATTCGCGACATGATGATCCACAAGAAGAGCTTCTTGGTCCTGGATTGGCCCATGAGGGCCGTCAACTCGAAAGGGAGCACGAAGACCTTCCAGATGATGGTCAACGAACAGGGATGGACAAACATCGAGGAGAGATCATACTATGGGTCGAGTGAGCAAGTCTCCTCACCCAACGACACGTTGAATATCATCTCCCGATTGCAGAAGCTGGATTAGCTCATCGCTGAACGGCGGAGGCGAGACATGGATGACTCACCAATGTCGGTGCACATCTGGATGTCGCTATATGATTGGGTGTGCATGAGAGGATGCGGATGGCAGGTGACCGCCAACCCCATCATCGACTACCTGCAGAAGGCGATATCTGACCTCGTCAACACATGCCAGGGCCTGGTCGTGGTGTGCGTGAATCGCGATGTTGCTTTCCATGGTGGAAGAGGGGACTTGGGGACGATCGCCAACAAGGTTAGCGAGATCTGCAAGGCGGCAGGCGCGCTGGTGACCGAGAACGATCGCCTGTGGCGCGTGGTCCATGCGCTCACAGGAAGGAACTACAAGATCCCTGGGAGCTCGAACTTGCAACACTTCCTCCTGAAGCGACTGCTGATTGAGAAATCCATCGATGCGGTCGCACCAAGCAACGCGTTTGTGTGTGAGCTGGAGGGGACGTGCATAAACGAGACCGACCTTCGATTCAACATCCCGAAGAACATGGAGGAATCGAAGGTGAAATTCGAGTACAAGCCGACCTTCACTGCACAGTCGAAGAGGAAACAAGAGCAGCAAGATGAAGGACACGGCGAGCAGGACGCTTTTGGGAAAGCCGATGTCGGTGATCAACGTCTTCGATGGTATACGGTCACGGAGCTCAGCAAGTTTATCTGCGAACTTTGCGCTAAAGAGATGCAGATGAGCAAGTCGAAGGTGCACGGACCGAATTCGAAGTACAATCCCTCTTCTTGCGTGAACTGTTGCGCGAACTGGAACGCGGACACGAACGGTATTGCAATGTCTATCGAGGGGAAGAAACTGTACACGCGCCTCTTCGCGGAATGCGTGGTGGCAATCCCCGACCTTCAAAACCTCATGGTGGACGTCAACAATATCCAGGCCATGATCACGATCATAAGGGAGCTCGTGTATTCAAGGCTGAAGAAGGAGCTTTCTCACGTGGGATTCGTGAGCATGACTGTGGATCAAGCAGCGCAGTTCTACAACAACGGTCACGGGAAGCAATTGTGCGCATCCCGGGATGTGATCGTGTGCAAGAATACCGAGGGAGTCGAGGAGAGGATGTCCATCTTCTTGATAGGCAAGGATCTTGGCAATGTGGCATATTCGTCCTGGATCAAGAGTGTGCTCGACCAAGGAACGATGTTTGAACTCCTGGGACAAACCACGAACGAGGAATCCTTGGGAGACGTCGTCGAGATGGTGTTGGGATTCTTTGAGGTGATGTCGTACTTCCAGCACGAACTGCCACTATGGAAGGATGCATGGAAGATCAAGAGGGAGTTCGAGCAGTCAATAGTGCGACACCTCGCTGGGAACGTGACCCACACGACGGGCCAGAACAGAAAGCGGAACAGACCGTCCGCACAGCTCGGCGTGCCCACGAAGGAGGTGCTTGACATCATGAACAAGGTCAAGCCCAGACATACACGATCCCTGATCACCGAGCCCTCTGCACAAGGGTCCAAGAGAAAGGCCACGGAGGGCGAAGATGAGGGTCTTGGTCAAGCACCAGACCCGAGTCGAAGTTCTCAAACCAATAATGAGAAGGAAGACAAGAAGCAGCGAGTGATCGACGGGCGGAGAGCGGCACTAGGATTCCTGGAGTCAATGGAGAAGTGCATGGGAGATATGGGGATCTGTAAGAAGTGCGCGAACCTGGCCCACGACGGCGACTGCAAGGACATTGAGGAGGCTGTTGGAAATGAGAAGGCGATGAAGGTGCTCCGTGAGCTACTCAGCAGTGACCCTGTTTCATCCGATGAAGACATGGGGGATACGGAGGAACCGTCCTCATCAACGTCCAAGGAAAGAAAGAAAGGAGGACAAGCAGGGAAAGAAACAATTGAGATGTACAGCTACACTATTAATTTGGTGGTGATGGCTGACACGGCTGAGGGAGGAGAGCTACAATGTGGTGGCGTCGACCTCACCTACAACCCGTGCGGGGACAACAGGACATTCAAGAAGACGCTTGAGATGGGATGCGACACCATCCCGTGCTACATCCCGAAGTATGGCGATGTGAGTGATGTGCACCTGCCATGGGCGTATGCGTCCATCGTTGACCCCAAATACTTTCCCAAAGGTGCAATCCTTGAGCAAGTGGACGTGATGCAACTTGGCAAGAGTGTCAACTTCTGCATTGCTCCTTTAGACGGTGCTCCACTATGCAGGATTGGTGATGATCGCTCGGTATTTACTACAAGGGACCAAGCAAACCAGCTATCTCACGACCTATGCAGAGTCCTTCGACACAAGATCGGCAATTGCCGAGGAAGTGCTTTCAGGTGCGACGAGGGTGGATGGGTCGACATTGATGCTGTCATTGACGACCGGAACAACGACATATTCCCACCATACACCACGAGAGCGAAACGAAACATGGGCATCATGGAGGTGATCAAGTGGCAGGAATCCGGAAGCAGAAAATCGAGATTCCAGGTTTTGGCAGCAAGGTTTCCGAGCATCATGAACCCGAACGACACGAGGGCAGCTAGGGAGGAAATGACCAAAGCTGGCGTGGATCGGGACGACATCGACAGGATGTTCAACAGATGCGATGGATGGTACAGACCTTGGTGCATCCGAGTCACAACCGGTCACAGTGATTTTGGATTCATGAGCTCATCCGCACTGGCGAATAGGTATTCCGCAAGAATGGGTGATTCTCTCGGAGGAGCATTCCATGTGACGTCTGTGGAAAACCTGCCAAGCATCGTACGCTGTGGGTTAGTCCCCGGCGGAATCGATGGCGGCAACAGGCTAGCACTGCACTTCGGGGCGTTTGCTCGATGGGATGAGATGAACGTGGCGACGAAGACAACGCTACGGAACGTGAGGAGAGGGGATCCGATTGCGATCATCTATATTCCCAGTGCAACCCTCGCGCGGTATGGGGCTGGAGTCGCGGATAATGGGACTTTCATGGTCTTTGACGTGATCCCGTTCTATGAGGTCAAGTCCATTTGGATTGGCAAAAGCAACGGAGGGAAGCGCCTGGAGTACGCTGACATCAAGAGGGCGTACTCGAAGTTTGTGGAGAACGAGATCTGCCCTGGCTTTGTCAACTCTTCCCAAGAGTCGGCTGCGATGTTCCTCCAGAACGTCGCAAAGATCAGCGAGAGGATGCCGGAGACTGAGACAGGTGCCGATAATCTGCACTACATCGTTGACATGGTTAATCGTGCCTGCGAACTCTATCGAATCACCAAGATGGAAGAGTTCAATGCACAGGTCAACGAGGTCCGGGACGAAATCAGCAAAGTCGTCATCCTGAATGACGAGACATGGGAAGGACTGAGGTGCCGGATATGTCCATCATGTGCGACCGCGATCCCCACCTGTTTCTGCTTATGCCTGGAGTGCGAGGCACAACTGATCTCCATCGGAAGATACTACATTCACATCAATTCCGATGACGAGGAGGACAACCAAAACCCCAACGTCTCTGGAGATGCAAGGCGTGCACAGGAAGAAGCTAACCACGATGCGGCAGCACAGGAGGATGAAGACGAAGCGGAGGAAGTTCCGGGAGAAGATGACGACATGGACACGCAAGGATATACATACGGCTATGCGTCAGAAGAAGAAGACAGCGGTTGGCATTACCGCGACACCGATCTGGCGTCACGGGACATTATCAGTTCCCAACGGATGGCGATCTGCCTTGACGAGCCGCGTGAGGCTCAGTACATGGCAGGATTTATCGCACTCCAGCTGTCCAAGATGTGGGGGATGTTTGAAGGTGGTGAGGAGAGAACGATGAATGCCAAGCTCGAGGGGAGAGAGGGCTGCCCTTACCACAATGATTTCAAGAGGTACCCCAACATCACTGAGCACGATCAGGAAGGTATACTATTGCCATCAACAACAACGAAGATTTCTCAGTCGGAGAATGTTCGGACAAGAGCCTTCCGATCGGTTGGGGAGCGTGACGAATATATTCGTATGATGGTGTGCAAATGCGAGGGACTTTACACATTCTACAAGCTGTGGATTGCAGCGAGAATCCTCGATGTCACCAAGGAAGAAATGAAGCTCCTGGTCAAGGACCGAGTGCACCCGGTGGGTGATATTATTTTCAGATGTTTTGCACTAGCTTTCAATTGTAAATATATATCATTCGTGAGGGATGGCCTGAACCTTGGCAAACATGGTTACACGGTCAACGTGAGCGCCATCATCTCGGCCGTCGACCCGAACAAATGCGACACACCCCTGCTGGATTGGTGCCTTCGGAAAGGGCACTGGTTGCCAGAGGACTACAACAAGAAGTGTGTCCGGGCACGAGAAGCCAAGAAGAACTTGGACGAGGAGTTCCGCCGACGTACCCATAGGCTGTCCATTGGGGACAGGTATGCTTCGTGAAGATGCTGATTGCGGTACGATGTGGGTCAGTCCCCATCGGTTACTTGCGTCACATCGACACTGTTTC